>JAOXYL010000078.1:5136907-5172791 GCA_028564955.1 Terapon puta
ATTATGTCTTCTTTCAGTGTGTTGCTGATTGTGTCCTTTACTACTACTTGACCAAGAAGAACCACAATTACAAGACGCTGGTGAGGCGAAACTATGGAAGACGGAGAGGACGAAACCAGGTAAACCAGAGACTTCATCAAATATCTGTTTACCCTTTTCTCCTCCTGTGGTTGACAATACGCCTGGATCATTAAAGTGGAACCGGTTTAAGTTCAGTCAAAATGAGTAATACTTCAGCTTTGTGTCAAACATTTTACCCAGCCAAGGTTATAAAACAGCAGTGTTTGCAGTGGAAGTTCAGCTAGCTGTGAGGTGTGATCGTTTTACATGTTGAATTGGCAGCATTGGGTTTGTCTGACTCTTTTGCCACACCTGTTTCATGTCTCCTCGTGACACTGACACCATATATCTTTTTGTGTGACAGATGTACGTCTACCACATGTATCACATGCGCCACACCTCTCACTTGAATTCAGTGCTGAAGATTTGGTCACCACCTTGTTGGCACTATTCATTAGTCAGAATGAGTGAAAAAGGACATTTGAGCATTATCTGTAAAATTATTCACCAAATACAGTAAAACTTTACTTGACTGTGTGAAATTTTTATAAATTTACATTTTTTTCCGATGAAAATTCGTTCCCAGCTTTGTCATGATGGAGATTTTCCTTTGGGCATTAACAAATTCTCACTATTTTTTAAGACCTCAAGTGACACAGTCTTTGAAAAGTCACACACTCACATGTTCATGATCTACGGTGTTCAGAGTCACCATATATTTCAGACGCAGAGCAGCCCAGGGTGGGGTAAACATTCAGAACATAGAACATGTAGTAGACACACTCCCAGGTAGCAAATTACAGTTGTGTGTCTGGGTGTGTACTGTGACAATAAAATTATTCTAATTGATTTCTTGATGCTAAATAATGCAGAAGAAGCTGGATTCATTTTAAGACTCGGCCATCTGCTTGATCCTGCTGCTATCTCTGCTGCATGTGGCTCCATAAAGATTTATTTGTCACAGTATCAAACAGAGAGACAAACTGGAGCCGCCTCTTCCTTTTTAAAGCCTCAGTGTGCAATCACTTTCAAACCTGGAATGTGAACTTTGTAGATTGAAGTGAAAACTACAAAGTGACAGCGATGGTGGCATGTTGTTGTACACACATTGTGTTTTTCGGGGCTTTGTGGAATTATTGTCTTGCACAAAAATCCTGTTATAAAAGAAGCAGCATCGAACAGCCCCGCGTTGGATGACATTAAATATTGATTTAGCTCATTCTGGTGGATGTTTTCTCCTTACTGGGCTTTTTCCCTGCTTCACTGATGCCACGGTCCTTTTACAGGACATTCTGTCTCTGTGTCGAGTACATCTGCTGTGTAACAGTGGGTTGATTGTTGACCTGTTCTTTACATAGGAGGCGGTGGAGGGCGTGAAAGTTGAACACAGAGATGAGTCTTTTCACTTTTTAAAGTGACTGGCACAATATCTTCATGGTTGATTCACCTTTAGTTAGCCTTTAAAATTTTGGTACATAAACTCGAGCCACAGTTGAAAGGTACCAAGTAAGTGTGGAAAAATGTCTTTCTGTCTTGGCAGCTTGTGAGCTCATGATGGCCGATTGAGGAAAACACCCTCTCTGTGTTCCTCCAGTATTGTTTTTATGGCATGAAAAATATCATTGCCTGTCACTTTATTTTAGAAACGGCTGTTAGATGGCCTCTATCATTGTCTTGAGATTCAGGTCAGTTGCTGAAGAGGCTCCAGTTCTTTTGCAAACCATCTTGTGGTTGCTGGATGTAGTTTGCGGTAATGCACATCAGGATGTAGTGGATTTCCAAACTGCTGGTGTGACTTAACAACTGCAGTTCAAGTGAGTAGAGTGAGTCATTAGAGAAGGAAGGAAGAGGACAGAGTGAGCAAAAGCAAGAGCAGTGGAATGTAGGGTGAGTGAGTGAAACTGAGTGAAAAAACCCTCAGCGAGACAGAGTCAGCGCTGGCAGCTTATCCACTGAGTGTGTGCTGTTGTTTTTTTTGTTTTTTTTTTTTTTCATTTTCCATTTCCTCTTTCTTCTGTTCCTCTGAGAGTGAGCGAGCGAGAGAAAAAGTCACCCCTCTCTGAAATAGCAAACTTGGTACAGCCCAGCCATCTGACAGGCCCAAAAAACTCACTGTGCTGCTGTGAGTGCCAATCAAAGACGAGTGCTCGGCAGGGATTACCTTGAGTGACCCTGCATAGATTAGTGCGTGCATGTGAGATGGACAATTCTTTGGGCGGCTTAAGCGGCCTGATGACACGCTTTCCCGGAATATGTGCGGCCGTGCCGTGGCCCGGCAGCCCTTCTAAGGAGCTCTGCTATGGTGCTGTCCTGCCCCTCTACTGCTACCGTTACCACCGCTATGGAAGTACTGGAGGGTAAACTCACATTTGCAACACCAGTAAGCTGTGGCTCACAGCAGAGCAGTGGGGTTTTTGTGACCAGCAAATGAGCTTGCAGGTATGTCACCAGCTTTGAAAGCAGTTTTTGCTTTTCGGTTGATTCTGCGCTCAGTTTATTTCCTCCGTCCTGTATCCTCTCATTTCAGTGTGCGTTGTATTTTCTATTTCTCTGTTGCTTTGGCAGTTCATGTCTTGGGCTACATATTTACTTGAGGCTTGTAGGCAGTCAAACTCAGCTATTTTAGGGTAGTTTTTCTAGGACATGTGCAGACGTGGTTTTAATATAACTGTCAGTCCAAGGCTGTGTGGAATACATGTGCATGTGTATTTAATATTGAATTTAGTAATTTTTGCAAAGAGAAACTGTAAGAATTAGTTTGTAATGTCGTGTTTTATAGAGCAGTGTGTATTAGGTGTAGGATACACTGACAGCTTCATTGAGCAAATGTGCTTCATTGTCTTGAGCAATTGTGCTTCAAACACTGAAGTATGTGTGGCAGAATCTTAATAACTGCGTATGAACACACACACACCAAAAAAGAGCAATCAATTTGGTTCTCAGAGTACGCACTCTTGTGGAAGCCTACACAGGCTACACCCCCTACTGTGTGTGCAGCTGTGTCATTGGTCATTTTTAAAAAGCAGAAGTACCGCCATAACTACCTGGACTGTGCTCTGACATAAAAACAGCATGTGTGTTTGTGAGCCAGCAGCTCCGCTCATAAAAAATCTTAACTTATTTTACTTACCTAATAATGCGGTTTTCACTGTAATATAAAATTTAATGGAGCTTTGCTGTTTTTTGTATTCAATTTGTGTTCATTTAGGGGGTGTCCTCTGTAGTTGATACTGCATGTTTATATTGTGCAATAGCTATTATTATGTAATATCTATGTGCATGAGAACTGAACGTAATAACTGAAGGCCGTTCACACAGCACAGAGACGTCGTAATGTTGTAGTTCTCGTTTCATCATATTTTTAAATGAGGCTTTTATCAGTTATTAGAAGGTTTCAGTGGTTACAATTTGTTTTTTTCCAAAATTTCTTTAACTTGCATCATATACCAAAAAAAAAACAAATGAGGAAAGTCATTAGAGACATAATTCTCCCCATCTATTCATTAGCCTTTTTGGAGTATCAACAATATAGGTGAAAGAAAGGAGGCCAGCTCAGGAATTACAGCTTCCATTGCCATGTGGCAAAAACACTGACAAAAGTCCTTAGCATGTTTTTACAGTGAAATGCAAACAGATTATTGGCATTTTTGAACAGTGAGCGAAATGTGCAGTTTTAGTGCAGAAAGATGAAAAAACATGACCTGAAGCCCAATTTGTTCTTAGTGCTGCGGATGTTTAATCTATAATGATATTACTGCAGTCTTGTAGAATACCGTCTATAATGTTCCTTGAGACTCTCTTTCTTAATTGCCTGGCAGTAGCTGCGGGTTTATCAAGCAGTAAAGAAGTTTTTCTGGTTTATAGCACCATTTATGAGCAGTTTGTCTCTTGCAGAGTAATCAGGGTGACTATGACTAAAGCTTGATATTTTTTTGGACATTTCTTTCTTTTTCATAAATTGTTCCACCATGATATCTCAGGAATTGATGTTGCCATCAGCTGGATTGTGCATTTTCTCCAAAATAAATGCAAGCTGTTTATCACTGAGTATAATGCTGCTATTAAATGTATTTGTTTACATTAATTTCCTGTTCTTTTCCCTTTTCCTTTTTATATAATTCAACTAGAAGAGTCATTAATAATCATGTTTTTGGATGATGGTATTAACTGTGATGAATTTGCAATGATAGAGGTGATGTATGGTAATAATTTAGAGGGTTTTTCATTTCCTATTCCTGCAGTGAAATTGCTTAAAGCAAGAATGAGAGATTCCTCTGGTGGCCTAAAGTTCTGTGGTAGGAAAGGGAAGATTGACTTGTGGCTCTGTCATTTCCTAAATCAAACAGCACTTGTGAATCAGCAAAAGAGGGGAGAAATTAAAACTCTCAAAATATTCAAGCCAGGTCAGGAAGGAGCTTCATTTAAAAACACTGTAGAACCGCAGAACCACAGGGCCTCATTGACTTTTGGAGAACATCTGTGTAGAGGCTCTTTACGCAGTGTGGGAGAAGAGGCAGGAATGCCATGGCTCTCTGACCACCTCCAAAGCAAACACCGGCGCTCCTTGACCCAACCAGAACAGCATCTCACTGAAGGACATGTATAGGGAGAATAACTCTGCTCTAAAACAAACTGGGTTCCTCTGCAAAAAAAGTCTCTGAATTGTTGAGTGCCAAAAACATGCTTTGCAGACTGCTGCAGGCAGGAAGTGAGTCAAAGTTTAAATCCCAGTCCAAGTTTGACATGCTCCTCTCTGCATACATCAACGTGTAATCTGAGCCCTGAATCATTCATACCGCATTTATACCACGTCTAAAGTATTGCAACAATGAATATCTTTATGCTTTTAGCATGCAGAATCATAAATATGGATCAACACAATTTTGAAACACTGTACTGCACTCTTGACAAATATTGACGCAGCTAACAGCGATGACATCAACCAAGAATCAAATTTCCTATTTTTGTCTCCAATTGACTTAATGGACATCAAGGGAAGGCTGTGAACGGAACAGCAGATGGAGTAAACTTGAAAGGGCGTCACATGCCGTGTTCTTTCAAATACTGTAGATTTAATTTTGCTAGTCATGCAGCACCATTCCTAGAAGACAGAATCCCTCTTATTATTGGCCGTCTCTGGTTAGAGTTGGCTGTGGCAGCCACTAATTCAAATAGCTGTGACAGTTTCATGCTGCTGTTTTTTGTGGAGTTGTAGCAGCCAGGCTTCTCGTATGCAGAACCATGTTGTTTTTTTTTTTTGTAAAATGGACGCCTACAGTCTTAAGTTGTACCCCCATCTTCTCTCTCGTTCTCCGAGTCCATATCTTTGCCCTTACCATTGAGTGAAGCACATTCCTTGGCCCCATCTGGTACCAGCATGGGATGTTTGGCTTGGCGTAGCCAGGCTTGTTCCAGCACAGCGCTTTCATGGAACAGACAGGAGGAAGCATTCTGTGGTTACCGCGCCAGAAGTGATGATAAAGAATGCTGCTCTGTCCTCAATCACTGTCTGACCTGTTTTTGAAAATTCACTTTTGAAAAATAGTTTCAGTGTAATCTTGTAGGCAGTATCTGTTAAAAGGGGTTTTTGTGTTGAAACACTAAGATGATCTCCTTTTCCTACATTAGACTTTATTTTCGAAGATTGCAGTGTGCCATAAAGTTCATGAGTCATGGTCAGAGGCCTTTTCTCACTTTGAGCAGTGAGGGAAACGAGGCATGAGAACTGGCCACACTCCAGATTAAGTTAGTAATAAAGGCAGATGGATCAGTGAGCCGTATCTGCAGTGTGGACTGTGGTTGTTCTTTATGTGGCCTAACCTTCATCCTGTTTGAGAGTGCAACTGGGCTTGAACTGCTTATATTTTGTCCATTCACCTGATTTGGTCTGTCTGCTATCAAAGTGAATATTCAAGCAGAATATCCAGGCTCATCCTCTGTTTTACACGTTCAGTGTAGCAGGCACTACTGTACCATGAGAGGATGTCTGATGCTTGATAGCATGCAGGAACATTGGAGCAGGAAGTGTATAAAAATGAGTTATAGGTAAAGGATTAGGTTATTTGGCAGTTTTTAACTTTCAACATACAGACAGATGATAAACAGGTGAACTCTACTGGAGGGATGAACACCGTTCCTCAAAAACAAATTCTCTCATGTGGTGTTTTGATGTTGGTGGTGGAGAGCGCTGTCTAACATGTTGCTCTGAAATCTCCCAGAGGAGTTCAGTTCAGTTTGGTTGAGATGTGGTGACTGCGAAGGCCAAAACACATGATTCAAATTATTTTCATCCTCATCGAACCATTCATTGAACTCTTGCGCTCTGTGGATGGGGGCATTGTCATCCAGAAAAAGAGAAAAAGGCCACTGCTATCAGGACTTCAATGTTTCATCATAGGATAAAGGCGATCACTCAGCAGCGCACCCCCCCCCCCCAAACAGAAAATACAAACCTGACTGCAAAAAAAAACTAAAACACTAAAACGAGTGCCTTGCGGTGGTTGTTTGAATGTCGTCATAAATGTATTACAAGATTTATTTATTTATTTTTAACACTGAATGAAAGCATTGATATCACTAAGGTCTAAAAACTATGCTGTACTTTGTATTTTGGATTTAAACTTAATTCTAGGAACTTAAATCACTTTGACTAATCTACCCATTGACCTTTTTGTCAGAGTTTCCTGGAAAAGCAGCTAAATATTTTCCACTTGTGTTTTGTCTTCAGCAAATAACACGTCCCTCACAAGAAGACAAGTCCGACGACAAAAACGAAGAGGAAAAATCAGAGAAATCCGAGAAAAAAGAGGACGAGGAAAAGAAGGACGAGGAAGAGAAAGATGAAAAGGAGGATTCTAGGTGAGCTGTGAATGGTTGTTTGTCTTGGTGTCACTTTAGGATCTCATCTACTTTGTGTTTGTGTTTGGGGGGGCATATATTGTGATAACTCCCATAATGTTGTGTTCATTAGATTTAGTGAATTGTCTTTCACTTTCAGTTGAGAATCGTCACATTGCATGCAGTATGAACCCATTGACACTGAGCAGAAGAAGAATTCATAAGCTGTCATTTAGTTTTGGAGATGTCTGATATAGTAATGTGATAAACGGATACCAGTTTCTACTTTTTTGAATAAGGTTGTCTTATGTCGTCTCAATAAATAATGATTGAGCATCAGAAATGGTGCGGACCTTTGGTGAAGTGATGCATGTCCATATTCTGAAGAAGACTCGGATGTATGAATTTTGTCCCGTCGGTAACAGACAAGAAACGTCGCTAACTTGTCTGCACAGCCGAGTTCTAATATGTCTTTTTTGTGTGTTCGGTCGGGGAGGAACCGAATAGATTACAGAAAGAGAAAGAGGCTGTGATTGCTGAGTCAGAAGGGAATAGATATTTGCTGTACCAACGGTCTCTAACGCTGTGTTTCCCCCCCCCCTCCAAAACCACAGGGACATTGGCAAGGACAAAGACAAGTGTGACGGTGGGGAGGACGAGGACGGAAAGGAGCAAAACACGCCGCGTGGCAGGAAGACTGCCAACAGCCAGGGCCGCCGTAAGGGAAGGATCACCACACGCTCCATGGCCAATGAGGCTGCGTCTGTGGCGGCTGAGGAAGCACCTCCCCCTGCCAGTGAGCCTGCCTTGCCAGATCCTCCGCAGCTCCCTAAACCCGATCCAGCTCAGAAGGCCATGAAGGAGCCTGCAAAACCCCAGACCCCAATAGCTTCCATGGATGCGAATAAAGGTGAACCTTCCTCACAAAATGTGTGTAGACTGTCCGTGATTAGTGGCGAGAGTATCTAGAGCTCACTCAGGTTATAGGTGTTATTGTAGTTTTTGGTTCACACATATTCGAGATAGTTGTCACTTTTTGATTCGATTTGAAAGTCACATTTTGTCACATTTCTGAATCCGCCATTTCTCAGAATAGACTTTTTATCTTTAACATTGTGCATTTAGTTAATGCATCGTAAACTTAAAAAAAAAAAGCCAGCAACAAGTGACACAGTGACATTTAGCTTTTTAAATGTCGCAGTAGGCGACAGTATTGAATAGCACATGCAACAACACTGAACAAGGTGTAGAGACATATGTCAGAATATTACGTGTCTGACCACACCCCCCCTCCTAAAAGGTGAAGATTCATGTGCTGTTTGTAGCCTGAAAGTGGACATTTGGTTCAGTAGTTTCAGGCGCTCGCTGCCAGTTGTCAGACAGACTCTGCCCTGCGTTGCATTCCACTCAGGAAGCTGTGTGAAGTCTGCCCATCACCATGGCAATGTGCTGCTCTGGTAGAGCTGTTGTCATGGTACTCAGTCACGCAATTGTAGTCCTCTTTCCTCTTGAAGTCCGTCACTCCGACCAAGGTAGCTCAGGTTTTTGGGTTTCCAAGTCCCTGTGTGTTTAAGATGGTGGTGGCGTTAATCTGCATCGTGAATTCACTGCTTTGAAAGCGTCCTGTGCTTCTTCGCCACCTACTCCCTCTGCTGTCTGTCGAGCTCTGCCTCTCCCAGCAGTCTGAGTTATGCAAGGTCTGCCCTATAATGTGATTAACTAGCAGTCTGTAGTGTGTCCTTCCATCCTCTCAACCCTCTGACCTCTCTGGCCCTGTACTGGGCGTATCATGGTTGACGTAGGACTCTGTCAACTGTAATCTCCCTCAGTGACTGCGTTGTGGATTTTCTGTGTCTGTTTGGTTGCTCTCTTTTAACCCCGGCTGCCATGCTTCTTCTTAGAAGTAAGTGGGCCAGGTGCTAAAGGGTAAGCTATCTGTCAGTCTCGCCCAGTTGAAATGGTGCCAGGCAAGTTCAGGAAGCTGCTGATTCAGAGGGGGCCAACGGTGGGGGTTTGATCTCGTTTGAAGCAGCGAGGGATTGTGTGTCTGTGTGTGTGTGTGTGTGTGTGTGTGTCTCTCTGTGTGCGTGTATGTCATTAGGTGAGACGCTGTACTGTAGGCAGACACCACGTCTGTTTGCATAGCCCCAAGATTAATGACCACCCTAGAGGGGCCTTAACTATCACGGGGAGAACATGTGAGTTTTGCCACGGGAAGAGGAAGCCTAGTCCAGTAGACATGTGTTTAACTAAGTGTAACAGACTGTGTGGCCGGCGGACCTTTGGTAGGAGCCGTCTAAACAGTGAGAATTGATCTCCTCATCTTCGAGGTGGGTGGGGGGGTGGGGACAAGCCTCCAGTTAATGTCAAGGGTACATCTGCTGCTATATTAGTCCAAATGTTTACACAGTCTCAATGGGTGCCATGGAAGAGAGTGGGCTAGAGTTCACTGGCCCCCCCTCCACCCAAACCGGGCACTTCTGTGAATTTAGGTTTGGGGGGGGGGGTTGAAACTGCGTAGCCAAGCTGAGGCAAGAGGGAGGTCTGTGTGTGTGAGAGATTCGCAGTGTCACAGTGGAAGGGGGTGGGAGGGTTTTGGGCTGGCTGTTCTATCTGTCTATTTGTCTCCATCCAAGGCCATTTCCCAAAGAGGGAGGCAGGGCTCTTAACTCCTCCACTGTCTGGCGCTACATCAGCTGACAAAGGCCCTCCCCTTGTGGATTATAGAGGAGGAGGGCTTGTTCTGGGCTGTGGGGAAGGGGAGAGAAAGAGAGATAGGGAGGAGGGAGAGTGAGAGGAGTAGAGTGAGCTAGAGCGAGAGTGTAAGTGAGGGAGTGGGTCTCGGCAGCCCCTGAATGTAAACAGATTATTAGATTAGTGGCCATGAGAAGGAGACGGCTGAACAGAGGCCACTCTACTCTATCTCTGTCTGTCTCCCTCCTGCCGTTTCTCTCTCTCCCTCTCCCTCTCTCTCTTTCTATCTCCCTCTATCTCTCTCCTTCTGTCAGTGCTGATGGGGCTGTGTCTTTTTTCTTTGTGATTTAGCTGGTGCTGGTGAAACCGGAGAAACTTCTCGCTGGACCGAGGAGGAGATGGAGGTAGCCAAAAAAGGTAGTGTTTCAGTTCATTTCTCTCTCGCTTTATCTGTCCGTCTGACCGCTCCTTCATTGCGTTGCTGTTTCTCCTCAGTTTTTTTTTTTATGATCTTTCCTTGTTTACCCCCTCCCCTGTTTTTCTCTTTTCCTCATCTGATTATCTGATGTTGCCTCGCCCTGCCCGTTTCTTACATGCACACAGGAATGAGTGTGCACATGCATTTACACAAATAGAAACTTGTGATGGTGCTTCACTGGAAGCTGTCAGAGACCCATGAGGGGTCTCAGGGATTTTTTTTTCTTTTAGCTGCACTCTTCTGCTGGTTTCTCAGAAGTGATCTATTAAGGCCATCCATGAAGCAACAGAGCGTGACAGTTGCGGCTTCCTTTAAAGATCACTATCTATTATTCACATTCAAAAACTTTGTTAGATCCTCTAAAAAAATTGTAAGTTACTTTGGCCTTGTAAATTCTTTACAATGTTTGTTGCGTACTGTGCCTGGTCTCAGACTGAAACGCTGCAGTTATTAGTGAAGTCATATGCCATTCAAGTGTGGCCCCTCTCCCCTTTTTTTTCTTGGCTCTGTCGCTATCGGCTCTTATACAGGCTTCCCTGAGTGCCAAGAACCATAGACTGGGGGGGATTAAATAAAGGGATTAATGAGGATTAATTAAGACTCTCTGGGGTGAATATCGGAGCTTTCCTCTTTAGAAAAATGCTTGCTGCTATGATCTCCTATGGCATGTAGACCTGTATGCTCTATATGTCTGTGGATTAGTGTGCCTAAAAGAGACCTACACGGCCTCTTCTGAAGCTGCTTTGTCATATGACTAGAAACTAGAAACTAGCTGCAAAATGGCTGGTCATGCACGCACATTGGTCTCCATAAGCCTCAGCGTTAATACTATGCTAACACCAGTAGGCAGTAAGTTTTCACACAGGGAAAGGGAAGTAGACTATAAAGAGGAATAGAAAAGAACTAGCCATTGTTGTAGTCAGTGTAATTTCATACCTGCGGTCTGATTGGATTATAATGAACCAGTGTTTTTAATACAATGAATATGATATAATAATATAATGAATAAGCTGATTTAAGTGATTTAGAAGTATAATGGATCAATGTCAATCCTCCCTTCGAAGAACATATGCAATCAAACACGATCTTGTCATATTGAATTAACATAATAACAGTCTTTAGGTGCTGGTTTTAAGATTGCTGGTCATTCCTTACACCCTACTGTGTCTGCATACAGTCAGTGAAGTTGGAGTTATCAGAGCCTGAGGGGCATTTATTATTATTATTGTGCATTATTTAGACACACCTTAGTCAGTAATACATAAAATACACCAACAGTTACCTTAAAAGTGAGGTAACCTAAAAGAAATGAATCGACTTCTCTCTTATAATAGTTATTCTTTAGAACTTTTCCAATAAATACATTTGTCAACCCAAATTAAGTTGATATTAGGGTGATAACATTATACCTCTGTCAAGGCCGTTCATCAAGGATGTTTACACCATATGAAGGGGTAGGTTGTTGCTATGGTTATTTTGTAATACTGATATTTTATCTATATCCGCTGAACCGGCGGTCTTGTTGGAGCTGGCAGCACTGAAGAAGTTAAATGTGTGATCATTTCACTTGATTATTCTTTCTGATTCAATTTGCCGTCATTTGTCATGTGAGAGCTGTCTTACGAAGACATTCTCACACTTGTGAGATATACCTGTTACTGAATGTGAAGCTAATAGAAGTTACACAGTGCCTCAAACGTCTCTTATCAGGGCCCTGCTCACAGTGTAGAGGTGTTTTATGTATATATTTATGGCTTCTAATTGAAGTTGCCTCAGTGGTCAAAACAAAGATCTGAGTAAGTAGCTTGAAGACTTGTTGTTGTTAAGTATGTGCTGCCCCTGGGCTGATGTCACAAAATACACAAGAGCCTCCTTCCTTGTAGTTTCTGATTGTCTGCAAGTTTAAGTAACTCTAAGATATGAGTCTCTGAACAGTCCTAATGCCCTCATTCCCTCCATTTAAGTGGAGCAGCAATGAGGCTTTGTGTTTGACGCTGTGGTGATTTGTCAAGCTGCCAGTATCCCTCGCCTCAGCAAGGCATGGAGGGAGGGGAGGTCGCACGGGTTATAGGATTTCGAGAAGAGACACTCTAATGTCAAAGGTAAATAGCTGTCTTCCAGTTGACTGCAGCTTGGTAGAGTAGTTTAAAAGTTTAGTGAGGCCATCGCAGCTCAGCTCATTGTTAATCAGAGTGGGGAAGATCAACAGCAAACCATAGCAACAGGGACCCATGAGCATAGTGTAATTGTGCAGTAATACCAACAGTTCGCCCCAAATAAAAACTTTTCATTCTAAAGAGAAGCTATAAAGTATTCATCATGATCATCTTGAATCATAGCTATTGCATTGATTCAGCATGAAGCAATCATTAGAAATACAAAAAGTAAGAAGTCTGACTTTTTTGCTGTTCAGCAATATAGAGACAGTGCATAAAAGTATTGTAATTGGTTTAATATAACATAATCACAGGTGGCAAGTGATTTGAACCTTTATAAAAGTGTATTCTGTAAAGCGGTTAAAGGCTGCAAGTCTTTAATGCTGAATTGTCTCTTTTTATCCTGCACCAGGGCTTGTTGAGCACGGGCGAAACTGGACAGCCATTGCCAAAATGGTGGGCACCAAAAGCGAGGCACAGTGCAAGAACTTCTATTTCAATTACAAGAGACGTCACAACCTGGACAATCTTCTTCAGCAGCATAAGCAGGTAAGCTATCCGCCATCTGCTTTCTCTTGTTGGTCTGTCCTTGAGCTCTTGTTACTGTCATGCTTGAACGCAACGTGTTTCTTTGTGTTTCTCCGTTTCACAGGATACGCGGCGGGCTCGTGCCGATAGGTCCCAAGGTGAAGGTCTAGCCACAGCATCACCCGATGACGATGATGAGGACAACCCTGATGACAGTGAAGGTCAGAGAGGAGGATGATAGGAAGCATGTGCTCATCGTTAAACACAGATACACACATGCCCCAGCACAGTTGATTTGGGCTTTTCTTCCTGTTTATCTGAGGTCAGGGCATGTCCTAGGGCAACATGCGTGAAGGATGCTGAGCAGGCTGATAGGTTTTTGTATCCAAGTTGTGTCCCTGACATGAGCTGTGAAGTTTCAAGTCTGATACTGTTACTGTGTTAAGTAAAGAGGCAATAGAGAAAAAGAACGCAGTGATAAGGACAGTGCAAAGCCAGGAGCCTTAATCCAAAATGCCCTCTGAATTGTCATGTAACGATCTCATTTGAGTTGATGGAAATGTGCTCGCTCTCCAGTGACTGTAGTTTTAATGAGAGGAAAAAACAAGGATCAAATGTAAGAAAAAAAAATGCAAGGAGGAAGAGGTGGAGATAAAAGATATGAGCTAATTCTGACTACATGGGCGCCTGTTGCGTAACAGTTCTTGGCTTTGAAGACTCAACAAAGCCTGCTCTTTGAACACAAAGTGCTGGTCCACTTGTTTGATCCAGTAAGCCTGCCTGTCTACCCGTCTCCCTCCTCTCCAGAGGTCGTTATCTTTGCTGATATTATATTGCAAAGGCAGCCCACTATGAAAATACGTATAGAAATATCATGAATATTGTCTGATTAGTACTAAAAAGTGCTGATATGTAAAATCAACATTTATTTTTTTCACAGCAAAGTGGCTCACATTGTCTTTTTTGTGGGAAAAGTACCATGCTTAGCAGACTTATATATAATTTAAACAGCCTCCAGTTCACAAGATAGCAGTGGCGACAGCGGGAGGTCACAAGGTTTTCTGTCATGTTTATTTGATTTTCCCTTCGTCCCATGGAAACCCAAACTGCTCTTTCGAGGTCTTGACGATCTGCAGCCTGTGTATCTCGCATTTTACACAGCAGACAGCAGAGCATACGAAGGCAGAGGAGGTTTGATTAAAGTGTATTCACAAACATTGTAATCTTTGTCATGTGGATGTTTAGTAATGCTTCTTCTCTGATTTTGGTTTGATACATATAATGCATCTGCAAATTGTTTTTGCATAGACATACCATCTGGGTTACCATCACCATGGCAACAACTGCAGCAGTAGACTATATGCAAACCAGAATAGACAGGCAGATAGTTAAAAGTTCACTGTTTCAGTCTAATGGATGTAAATGAACATTTTTTTCACTTAAAAATTGCACTTTGTTCCTTGTCCTATATGGAATACTGTATCTCTACACAAGCATTAAACTGTAGTGTGAGAGGAGCACATGATTAGTTTCTGTTTGGTAAGGCTGTTTTCTTGTATCTTAAGGCCTTGGACTTAGAATAAGCAAAGTTAAATGTCATGAAGCAAAATCTTTAAACAAAAACTGGTCATAAAGTAGAGTAGGAGCTGGCAGTTGCATGTGCCAAAACGTGACAATGGATAAGTTCCAGATGAGTCGGAGAGAATGAGGCTTCATGGGGAGGTTTCTACATGATTCATTCACTTGTTTCATGCTCATGACACGGTCTACTTCCTAAGTAAAGCTTTTGCACATAATAAACCACTCCAGTAGGGAGAGTTCTTTATTGACAGATCCACGTTTATTTTTATATATTGGCATTCAAATCATCTTAAATGTCTTGTGAGTTTCGTACATTGATTGACATGCACTAGTTCACTGATATGAATTCAATTAATACTTCTCATGTTTCCTCAGGTGGCGACAACAGCTCCGACACAGAGAGTGCCCCCTCCCCCTCTCAGGCTGACCCCTCAAAGTCCGGTGACTCCAAGAGGGCAGACAGTGCTGCAGGAGATGCTCAGTGCTCCGACCAGGACAAAGGTCAGGGCAGCAACGGAAAGGCCCTGGAGCCTTCATATGGGGAACTCTGTGTCAAGGAAGAGAAAAGCCCAGAGAGTGAGACCGGATCTCAGGAGGAGAAGGCCAGGATCTATGCAGGCTCGGTGCATCCTAAAACTGAACCTCAGGATGTGGACATGAAGACCGGAGAGGTTCAGGTCAAGATGGAGCCTGAGATGAAGGAGAGAGGAGAAAAGGGAGATCATGGCGAGAGACAGAGGGAGCTCCACTCAGATAATGACTCCAGCGCCACCTGCAGTGCTGATGAGGATGGAGAAGCAGAGCCTGATAGACAGAGGTGAGTTTTCCCAGTCAAAGTCTTCATGTTTTTATGTTGTGCTGAGACAATTGAAGTTTACAGGAAATAGATATGTTTTTGGGTTTTTTTTGTGTGTGTGACATGTATTTTGCCCTGTGCCTCTGCAGAATGTTCTCCATGGAAAAGCCTTCGTTGCTCAGCCCCCCGGGTTCGGTGCTGGTGTCCTCACCCAAACAGTCCCAGCTCAACATCCAGCAGCTGCAGCACCGGGCCGCTGCCATCCCACCTATGGTTAGTCACAGTTTGAAGTTCCATTTAGACCAGCGTGGAGACTTATAGCAGGTTAAAAGCTTGCCTACACATTTCCCACATTATTACGATGTGATCAGAAACTTTAGGCGTTTATACTGTCAGCCTTTTAATTACTGTGCTGAATGATCAGCTCCACTGTGTGCTGTTGACCAACTTTTTTTTGTCAACTGTTTGCAATCTGTAAATCTAAATAATTCTTATACCAAGATCTTGGTTTTAGTGTAAGATGTATTGAACCTCTATATGTTCATCTAATGTGTTCCTTTTTGTTAAAAGCAAGTTCTAAAATACTTGAGGAAAGCTTTTTTTATTTGAAGTTGGCCTGTACTCAGACAAATTAGTCAATGTCACACGTAGCTCGTGTCTGACATTCCAACTCATCTGGAGCTTTTCCCTCCCCGGCTTATCTAGGTGCCTGGTCCTTTTGGCCCCGGTGGTGTGCCCATCAGCGGATTTGCCATGTTGCAACACCAGATTAAAGCAGTGCATGACTCGGCGCACCAGGAGGAGAAGCAGAGGCAGGATCAGGGCGACCTGGAGCGAAGACCCCCCTTCAGCACCCGCAGCCCCACCATATTAGACAGAGATGGTAAGAGAACAAAAGCTATCCTCATTCTGTCCTCACCTCGACCTCTTCCTGTTCATCGCTCCGCCAGCCTTGTTCCCTGTCGCTGCTAGCAGTGGGCTATTTATAGCTAATGCATTTTTTAAGCCCCATTCATTTTTGTGCAGGTTCAAAAAAGGAAACGTTTGAGGGTGATCTGGACTGTCGTAATGTGGTTCAGCCTGAGTCGAGACAAAAATGTTAGCTGACCTTGTTTTACATTTGATGCAAACTTGTAGCTTAAGTCTGTGTTGATGCTCCACTTGAAATGCCTTTGGAGATGAGGGCTGTGGTGTTTTTTTTGTTTTTTTTTTTCTTTTTTCTTTCTGAAGTTGTATGACTTGTGCGTGTCAGAGCAGGACACTTGCTGCTTCTGGGCATTCAGACATAGTTCAGCCACTTCGCTTTAGAAAGGAGTGCGATAAAGTCACTAGGCAGACTGCATTATGGCTTGATTTTTTTTGCAAAGCTTTTATCGCTTTTTTTCTGTATGCGAGCAGCTGTCAGTACGCTGCTGAGCTTTGACACCAAGGTATTTATTACATAGGTTTCAGAGCGTGTGCGTGTCCATGTGGCGTTCTTAGTTGTACCGCCCATTCACGGTCAACTCAATGCTCACTGGCAGTGAGTTGTTATTTTAATAGTGGTTGTCTTCCCTTTGTCCTTATGCCTGTGTACTGCAGGTAAGCCCTTACACTACATGCCTTATGACATGAAGCTGGCTCTGGACCAGGAGGCCCACTCTGGTCGGCCAGGCTCTCCCTACAGACTCTCCCCCAGGGAGCTGAGCAAGGCCTCACCCCAGCCTGACCCCAACGCCCCCAATGCCTCCCGCTACAGTGTGCCACCAGGTAAAAGCACACATCTTCACCTCCTCCCCTCCCCTCTTGCCTCCTCCCTTTTCTCACTGATACAAACTAGCCTTGCCTCGCTCCCATCAAGTCTGGTGTGTTTGACAATGGAGGCACGTTTTTGACTCTGTTGACAACATGTTTTATAGTTTCAATTGAAAAGCAGGACACTATTTCAGTTCCGTTATATTTCACTTTGATACGCTTTTGTATATATCTGTATGTTTCATTCTCCTACAGGCTGTTATGAATGCCTGTTTTTATATCTGCATATACAATTGCATGTCTGTGTTTATTTCAAGTTAAAGTCGGGCAGAGGAGGGCTGATGTGGAGCTTTTATCCTGTCTTAAGTCAGGGTTTGGTCGTGGTTCAGAGCATTTGTGAGTTAGATAAGACATTGAATTTCCTCTTGTCCAAAGTTATACTTTGGGGTTATATTAGGTACTGGATATGTTGGATATGAACAGTCAGTGTGTTGCCGGTGTGAGACATGTTTTTGCAACCGATGACACCCTAGTTTATGTCATCTTGAATTAGTAAAAATGGGTGGTGCAGCTGAAAAGCCAGGCTCATTCTGCATTTTGACAGGATTTTTTTTTTTTTAACAATAGGATGTCATTGCAGAAATGGGTTTTTCAGGCCACGCTGAGCCTGGATGCCTGCGCGAATGAAATGCACTGTATGCTTGTACACCTGTACCAATACAGCAGAGGTCAAACAAACATGAGCCAACTCTTTCTGGTATAGTTACATACCAGAGAGTGAGTTGGTGATTTTGTAACTGCAGCCACTATGTCAATGCATCAGTCAGATTTTTCTTTCTAGCCAGGTGCTGTCTTTTTATTTTATTCAATTAAGAATAACATCATTACTCAGTTTAAAAACTTACTTTCCATTTAAAAAAAAAAAAAAACCCTATCATGCATAGACTCGAGACAAAAACTGTACATGGAGCAGTGACAATTGCACAGGTGTTATTGTACCGAACCAAGAAATCAAATAAGATTTCTACATTTGCATGTGTTTGATATTGTTGACCGTGGGTATAGGTTTTGTTATAAGTTTTGAATCTTGGAATCAGAAAATCTTTGTCCACCATGATGGGCAAATAAGCTTGGCTTTATTACTACATTGGTCATTTACTGAAAATGTCTACTGTTGTTGATGGTGCAGAAATGACATTTGGACTTTTGTTAAAGTTTGACTACAGTAGTTTGTTTGACATTTGGGGTGAACATATTTCCCCTGTCCTGACAAATTAGGTTTTTGTCCCTGATGGTGAACGGTACCATAAATGTTAATGTTTGGCACACAGTCTCCCTGCCACAGGGATTTATAAATTTGTCACAGAGAAGCTTGTTTCCCTTATCTGTCCCAGTGTGAGCCAGCAGGATGTTGACGTCCATGCCCGCTGGAGAAACTCTGACACAGCCATTTGCATTTTTGATTCTATAAAGTGCAGAGCATGAGGCGTCTTCCCTGCATGAAGTGTTCTACCGGTCTTAGGTTGTATACGTGTGTTATGATCCATTTCGTCTACTCAGCTTTCCCAGGAGACGGTAAAGCAGACAGCAAGCATGGCCATGGGCCAAGATTACCTCAAGCCGAGGACAGGCTGATTAATGAGGTCTTCAGTGCTCGTTTCACCACTCACTGAAGTCTGTCAGAATGAAGCTGAATATTTTATCATGCAGTCTTTGTTGGGAAATGGAGCTTAATGGAGACTGTGTGTTGGTGTGTTATAGTTGTTGTGTCCTGACAGGCAGAAGACACGTTAATCTAAAGGTTTAAAGGTTAATCTAGCTTATTGTTTCTTTTGGTTGTTTCATGATTGTTGTGTAAACAGAGTTTTTAATGCTTTGCTGTTTTAGTATTTAATTCTCATTTTTGGCAAGTAATCATTTATCTCTGATTTTTTTTTTTTCCCCGACCAGTCCTCCACCCTGCCCCCAACCAGCTGGTCCAGAGTATGCCAGATGGAGTCCGTGTGACGTTCAGCAGACCCAGTCGACCTTCCAACATTCCCTCTCCTCCTCCACTCATTCCAACCACCAAGCCCACGGACAAGCCCTCCTTCATCCATGGAGGCTCCATCTCCCAGGTAAGACACCAGTGGGGGGGATTACCTTTGTCTACTGGTGAACCCAGAAGGGAAACGTGCCGTCTTTTCTAGAAGGGACAAGGGAGACAGTTGCAGACAGGCAGCGTAAATGTGAAAATGTGACAATGCTGGATCTAAATTATATGAAAAAATAGACAACAAACACATTTTTTAAAAATGTTTTATGAAAAGGAAATGCAGTCATTGCACTCAAAGACACATTTGTGAGAGCTCAAGAATACACATATAAATGATGCATTGTTTTGGTGAGTAAACTCTAAATGAGTTGTCACTTAGAATGAACACGTGTTGTTAACACTCTAAACACTGTTATCAATTACTCTCCTAGATCTTTTTACCCATTTAACAAAGGAAACATTCCTGTAGTTGTGGTTCAGTTTTGTTTTACATGTGTCAAATGATCTCACTCTAATAAAATGCTTGTTGCTGTAAGTTAAAATGACATTGTAAGAGTTATCTTAATACTAAAATATAGTAGTGAAGCAGAGTGTAACCAGTTACTCAGGTCTCAAGCCTTAATAAGAGACATGTAGTTGGGTTGACTCAGTCAGCTTGACTTGACATCACTTTTCATGCACAAAATGACTTGACCTTGAAATATGTTTTCCCAGGGAACTCCTGGCACGTACCTGCCGTCCCACGCTGTCTATGGGCCAGAGGGGGCTAAGAGCACCGTGGGCTCCATCTCTCTGGGTCTGCCTCGGCAGCAGGATCCTAACAAGCCTGGTAGGATGACAGACGGTCACATTAGTAGACTATTTTCACAGTGCAGTTTTGACACGGTGCTCTTAGAATAAAATCAGACATGACATAAAAACAAGAGAAGGTTTGTCCACAGCTCTACACAGACATTAAATACTAACCCTGCCTAGTTTAATGGCACCTCTGAGGGGACACCCTTACTGTATCATGAATGCCATATAGTTTTATCTCTGCCTCATCACACTTTACTTAAACAAGCTTTTATTGTGTGATGGGATTTTTGCTTTTTCTTTGTTCAAACATTTGAAAGATAGATGGATCACTAATGATACACTTAAAGTCGTCTACATGCTTTTTGCCTTTTGTTGTGATTACTGTAAAGTAAAGCAGTGAAAATTAATCTTTCCATCCATCGATTAAGAAGGCACTCGGGCTAACTTTAATCTGATACCACATGAATAATTGTCACCCAGGATCTTGACTTTTTGCTAAGTGCTGCCTTCACTGTTTTGGAACCTGAACTCCTACAATTACTGTCCGAGTCTTGCAGCTACAATGACTGGATTTAAAAAGATTATTACTTTATGCCCATCGTTATTTTTCAAGTGTTTTCCTTCTTTACATTTATTCTCACTCACATATGTTGTGTAAAGTTTCAAATTGTGACACGCTCACTGTTAATATCTTCAGGTAGACCAGGATTGATGCAATTTATGTTGTCCACATTTGTTCAAGATTGTTACGGACATACTGACCAAGAAAGAAAGATTATTGCTCAGAACATGCTTTGGACCTTTGGGCACATCTCAACGTAGTGTCTCTAAAAAGAAAACAGAAAGTCAGACTCTATTCCAGATTAAAACTTTTTTGTACTGGTTTAATTTAGTTTGTCACATATTAATCTCTAGTTTTCATTGTTTTAGTCAACATGTTCTTTCATCTGTTTGCATAAAACACCTATGAATGCCTTTGCTTCAGAATTAACTAGAGGTTCCTACTGTCATTAAAGCACTGGGATTTTGTGCCGCCACAAAATAATCAGTGGAAATTTACTTCTGTAGTTTCGGTACTTGCAGCACTTGCTCGTATATTTTAGAAACCAAACACTTAAACAGATGATACAACCAAAGTCAAACTTTTGCTTCACCTGAGTGGTTTTCCTTTTCTCTGTTTTCTGTGCAACTCTCCAGGTGCTGCAGTTCCATCCATGCAGGACAGCAGAGGCAACCCAGCAAAGGTCGCTGAGGGTCTGTCTTTCAGAGGATCAATCACTCAGGTAAGAAATGGATGAAGTGATTTTTAGGGTAATTACATGATTGAAGTTAGGAATGGGTTAAATATATTTTATTTTTGCTTATCATGTTGCTTTACGTCTTCGCCTTTTTTATGAATTAGGGCACACCGGCCCTGCCCCAGTCTAGCATTGCTGCTGACCTGCTGAAGGGCACAATCACAAAGCTGGCCACAGAGGACCTGAGCAGTCCAGACAAGGCCAGGGGAGAACAGCTGGCTAAAGGTCATGTCATCTATGAGGGCAAGAGTGGTCACATCCTCTCCTATGACGGTAAGTTCTGTTATTAATAATACAGTATTACTGTTATGCCAAAGAGCAGTTGAGTAGTTTTTCATAAGCACAGATTGATGTTCATGATTTGTTTTTCTCTTCAAAAGCTATCAAGAACCCCAGGGAAAACACCCGCAGCCCCAGAACAGGCCATGAGCTGAAACGCACTTACGACATGATGGAGGGACCCATGAGCAGGGGACACCCAGGCCGGGAAGGAGCTCCATTTGAAGGTATTGCTCGTGTGTTGATACACTGTGTGTCCTGGTTTGTTCTGTATCATGAGGCTGACGGAGTCTGTTTTTTTTTTCTTAGGGTTGATTAGCAGAGCTTTGCCCAGAGATGGTCTACATGATTCTAAGGAGAGACCATTGATCACAGGATCCATCATGCAAGGTAGTTAACATGCCGTATTCCCAAAAATCACACACTGCTATTATGAGTGAAAAATAATGAAAAATAATTGAATTTTTTTTTCTTATTTCCAGGAACACCCAGAACTGCTGCAGAGACCTATGAAGATCCCATGAAATATGGAAAACAGATAAAGCGAGAGAGCCCACCGATCCGCTCTTTTGAAGGAGGTATTGGCAAGGGCAAGCCTTATGAGGGAGTCAATACTATCAAAGAGATGGGACGCTCCATTCACGAAATCCCCCGACAAGATCAGTCTGGCCAGGACATTTGCAAGACCCCCGACCTGTCAGACAGGAGGGTTATTGAGGGCTCCATATCTCAGGTAACATGTCACATCAGTGTCTTTTATATTTGGCCTTTATTCTACCGTAAACCTTGTTGATTTGATATTTCAAATCAAGTGTACATCGTCGGTGTAACCAGTGATTTTCATATCTGACCTTTTCCTTCTGTCCACTTACTAGATCCATTCTCTCAACCAGCCTACCATCAAGCACAATGTCAAGTCCTTAATCACCAGTCCCAGTAAGCTTCCTCACAGCATGCCCCAGCTCGAGGCCATGGAGCGAGCCAAATACGAGGAGAGCAAGGCGGTACGCCACACGTCTGTGGTCAACTCCACCACCTCTGTCCTGCGATCCACGCACCAGGAGGCTAGCAAATCCCAGCTTAGCCCGAGCATGTATGAGGACGCCAACGCTCGCAGGACACCTGTTAACTACAGCACCAATCCCGGGTCCCGAGGATCACCCATGCTGGGACGCGCTCCAGAAGGTATATTGGATAACCGTCTTGTTCACAAATTGTTGAACTTCATGTTCTCAGCCATTCATTACTTGTCTAATGCTATTATCACAACAATTACAGTGTTAGACAAAATTGAATTGGACATGTATCTTTCTAAATGAGGTCATCTTATTTGCCAGGATAAACATATTAAGAGTAATTAGTAATGTACTCTCAGTGCTGAGGCCGTTGAACTTAATTCCTGATTTTTTTTTTTCTGTGACCGATGTACCGTCCCCGAGTTGTTGTTGTTTAACTAAGCATTAATTAATTTATTGAATGAATGATGAGCCTCGTGTGTTCCTCTCTCCTGCGAAGGTGGAATGAGCTCTGCGAAATCTGCTGCACATGAAAGAAAGAGTGCCATGACCCCCACGCAGAGGGACAGTGTCCCAGCCAAGTCCCCTGTGTCTGGTGGCGACCCTGTTGCCTCTCACAGCCCCTTCGACCCCCACCACAGGCCCGTTGTTCCCGGGGAGGTATATCGAGCGCACCTGCCTCCGCACCTCGATGCCCCCATGGCCTTCCACAGAGTGATGGATCCTGGTAAAGTGTTTTAATCCTCTGCACTGTTTCCACCATAACTACAAAGAGAATAATAAGCTTGATGTTGAGTAAATTGACGAAAGCAACCCAGGCCCTGTAATTCATAGGCACTACATGACCGAGATCTTTTTCACCTATTGACGTCAGTAGTTGCGATCAGTATCTGTTGAGCCTTCTGTTCAAATGTTTTTTTTGTTTGTTTTTTTCCTCTATTTTTTTCCCCCCTCCTGTCCTCTGCCACAGCGTTCATGTTCCCCAGGCAGCCGTCCCCAACAGGCTACCACAACACCTACCAGCTGTACACCATGGAGAACACACGGCAGACCATCCTCAATGATTATATCACCTCCCAGCAGATGCAAGTCATCCCTCGCCCCGACATGACCCGAGTATTGTCACCACGGGAACAGCCTGTCGCTATCCCTTACGCAGCCGGAGCTCGAGGTACGGACGTCCACCAGCTGACCCTCTCTTACCTGTCGCAACAGGCAGGGGGGGGGGCCCGGGTGTGGGAGGGGCTGTAGTATGCAGACTGTGTGTTTGTGAAGTAGTGGCTACCTTTTCCAGACGCCCAGAAGCAAATGACCTAGTCAAATTAAGCTGATTTGCTCTTCATATTGGGGCTGCAACTGATTCGGCTACTACTCAATCTATCAATTGAGTACGGTCATCCAAATCTCCATTTGCTGAGTGGTTGCCTCCTACAAGTTGACCACTATTCCACTCCCCTTGCAGCCCTGTTGCTTACTGATAAATCTGTATTTGAGAGCACTAACAGATGAAGGTGATGGGTTACAGCTAAGTGTATACGGTGTTCATAAATTCAGAAATTGATGGATCGGTTCTTGTTGTTCACCGCTGGCCCTTTGCTTCTGTCTGTAAAAGGGATTATTGATCTAGCCCAGATGCCTCCAACTATCCTGTTGCCTCACCCTGGGGGAACAGGTACTCCCACTTTGGAACGCATGGCCTACCTCCCTGGAGCTCAGCCCCCTTTCTCTCATAGGGCTTTCAACCCAACCTCCATATCGCCAGGTGAGGACCCCTCCCTTCCCCATCCCCACACCCCCTGTGTTCCCTTAATCTTCCTTGCCGCGATCTCCATGTTCCCTCGCGCTTCCGTAAGTGTGCAGCCCTGCACAGGCCTGAGGTGTCAAAGGTCAGTTCTTCCTGTCCAGTCACAAATCAAGATCACTGTCACTGCAGTCATACTGGGATGGTTGCATGTCAATCCAGTGATTTTCTGTTTTATCTAAAGAATGTGTGCTCCTTAACTGATCATTTTAGGGGCACAAAATGTGAAATAAATTGTTTATACCCTGTTCATCTTGAAATGGTCTGTGTCTGCAGCTGTGTCTGAACCCTGTGTTCTGAAATAGTAAAATATTATAATGCTAATATTCATGAGACAGACTGATACTACAATTTTAATGTGATGAAGGAGGCCAGACCTGTCATCAGTGAACTTTGTGTATATAAATCCTGTGTGTTATGTCTGTCATTGTTGTCCTCAGGCCACCCAGCACACCTTGCTGCTGCCAGTGTGGAGAGGGAGCGTGAGAGAGAGCGTGACCGGGAGCAGCAACAGCAGGACAAGGAGAGAGAAAAGGAAAGAGAGAGGGAGCGGGAACGGGAACGGGACCGGGAAATGCGAGAGCGGGAAAGGGAACGGGAACGAGAAATGCGTGAGCGGGAAAGGGAACGGGAAATGAGAGAGCGGGACCGGGAACGAACCAATGAATACATCCGTGGAGGTAAGTTGCTTTGTTACAGTTTAAAACAGCAGCACGGTTGTGAAAATCATTCCAGTTCATTATCTTTCTCTCTCTCTATGATAGGAAGTCCCTGTTAATACACTTAGCAAGTAATTTGCTCATAAGACTGCTGCCAGTGGCAAATCAGTGCTATACTGTGGAACTGTATAACACAGAATTAGTGTCTGATAAATTTCCTGTATCCTCCTCCTACTCTTAGTCAATGAAACAGATCAAATTAAGCCCTGAATAATATAAAACAAAATTACTATGACCCAAGGCATTCAGTGTGAGGTCAGCCTAAAAGTGGGCATTATGTTTACAAATGCTTACCAAATTTGGTTTGTTCTCACAAAAGATCACTGATATAAAGTTACATTCACTGAACAGTGTTCTTGATATTCTTATGTTTCATTGATATCTTTAATAAGATATGCAGTAGGTGGAGTGGAGTAGCTTTATACTGTCATAATTGTTAGACAGCACATGCTCTTGGCCACTTTAGTTTTAAACTCGCTGTTACAATGTTTTATTTATGTATGTTTATCAGGACCAGAGCAGCCAGGCCGGCCTGGGAGTCGAGGATATCTGCACTCCCCTTCCCCCTCGCTCAGGACTCAGGATGTAGTTCAGCAGCGGCCTAGCATCTTCCAGGGCAAGAGTGTCATCACCTCTCTTATGTAAGTCCAACTCTGCATTTTTAATAGGTTCTGCATCAGCGTGTTTAAACTGATTCTGTGCATTTGTTCATGGATAGGTATCACTGATGGTTCCATGTTTTCATTTCCCCTTCAGGCCCCATTCAGCAGCAGCCACAGCAGCAGCTCAGAGTAGCTCTCGCTACAGTACTGCAGCTGATGCTCTAGCAGCTCTGGTGGATGCTGCAGCCTCTGCACCACAGATGGATGTGGCCAAGGTGAAGGAGAGCAAACATGAACGGGATGATGAAATGTCTTCATCGGCTGCAGCTCGGCGAGCAGCCAGCCTCTCTGACCAACAGCAGCAGCAGCAGGAGGCAGAAAGGCGATCCATGCAGTCGCCATACGGTGGAATGTCTCTGCCAGGGGGTAAGCCCCATTCAGCTTACTCTGAAGGCCCTGGAGTCGGGGTGAAGGATAAGGGCCCTCAAACCTCAAAGTCCCGCATTGAAGAGGAACTTCGGACTCGTGGAAAGACGACCATCACGGCCGCCAACTTCATTGATGTCATCATCACACGGCAGATAGCCTCAGACAAAGACTCACGGGAGCGAGGCTCTCAGAGCTCCGACTCATCTAGCAGCTGTGAGTGTGTTGAATACGTATGATTAGGAGATCACTGATATTATTCATCAGCACATAAGTGCACTGCAACACAGCAACACATTCATTTAGAGAGGAGTTAAACCTTAAAAGTAAACTTTGTTGTAGAGACCCTGACCAGACCATCATTTTGTTCGTTTGTTCAGTAAAAATATGAACTCTTTGTCCATGCAGTGTCATCCAGTCGATATGACAACACTGGAGGAGGAGCCATTGAGGTGATTAGTCCAGCTAATTCCCCAGTCCAGTCCCAACAGGACAAGCCAGAAGAAGGGCAACAACAAGCAGCAGGTATGTACATTTTATGGAGGAAGACGTCAGTTTATTAAGATTGTTTCAAAGATTTTCTGCTTCAGATCAATGGTGACATGTGATTTGACTGTGATGGCTAAATTTAGCTGTTAGTCAAGTGGAGTAAACATACCATAGCTTGGATGACTTAACCCACTGACCTTGTCATGTGAGACTATCAAGACACCATTCCTGTGCACTGGTCTTGTCACCAGACTCCACTTCAAGTTATTTCTGTCACCTCCAAACAGATGTAGATCACTGGCTGTTGACATACAGTATATAAGTCCCTCCCTGTATAATCTGTCCTCACCTCACCCTGACTCTCTCTCTCTCTCTCCTCACCATCTGTTTCCTGGTCAACCTTCACCAGCTGGCATGCGGCCCTACGATATGAGTCGGTACCGCCAAGCCGGGGAGCCGCCACAGCAGAGTCCCCAGGCTGACAGCTACTCCCAGGTCCCCAAGACTCACCGGGTTATGACATTGGCAGACCACATTTCGGTGAGAAAGAAAAGAGATCTGAAAAACTAAAACGGCAAATATGAGATTTCCCTATCATACCTGACTAACCTGGTTTTTGTGGTCACTCCCTGTCATGCAGCATATCATAACCCAGGACTTCGCCCGGAATCAGGACCCTCCTCCCGTCTCCTCTTCAGCTTCGGCCACATTCCAGACCGTGTCCTCTTCTGGCCGCGCCAAGGTGCCCAGCCGCTACAGTCCAGAGAGTCAGGTCCAAACCCCACACCACCAGAGACCCTCCAGCAGAGTTTCCCCTGAAAATGCCTCTGACAAGCCCAGAGCAAGGTGCACAGACCAGCTGGTTAACCCTGAAAAAAAAATCAAAGTGACTCTAATTTATTACTCATTGCCCGTCTAACATTTGTCTCTCTCTGCCCCCTCCCCGCCCCCCCCTCCCCTCTGTCCAGGCCTGGTAAATCTCCAGAGCGAGGCAGCCGACAGATGGAAAACTATGAACCCATCTCTCCACCGCAGAGCTACCAAGGCATGGACAAACAGGAGGCTGGTGGGCCGCCACCCCAGAGGCGAGAGGCTGACAACTCTGAGATAAGGTACAGGAACTCCACAGTCTGAAGTTTGGAGCTGTCAGATCCACAAGCCAGTACTCCTGATACGGCTTAAAATGCACACAGAATTGGAATAAACTGTAGGAATATAGTAGATGCTGCATACATTTTAACATTAATACATTTCATGTTACATGATACATTTAAGGTTGATTACAATTGTAGTTGATTTCAATGAAATGTAGACAATTTAGGGAGGAATTGACTTGCAGTGCAATGTTCTGTGTATTGAGATAAGTGTAGTAATGATATGAATATTACATAACCAATATTTCTACCCTTGAACCACACATTGCTCAGTTAGTTTCCTGTTCATGTCCTGACATTTGATGCCTGACCGTATTAGACTGCGAATCAATTACTTGCACGGATGCCAGCAGGCAGAGCGCCTCCCTCCATCAGCGGTCGTTTGACATCCCTGTTGAGTTGAGAGTGCTTCGTGCCAAAGGCTTGTCGACCCAGTAACCCCTCTGCTGTTTGACTCATTGCCCTTTGTCTGGTTCAAGGAGTGACTCGCGGTCGCCGGGGAGTGTCAGCTATCTGCCCTCCTTCTTCACCAAGCTGGAGAACACGTCGCTAATGGTGCAATCCAAGAAGCAGGAGATCTTTCGTAAGTTGAACTCCACCTCTGGTGTTGGTGATTCTGATGTTGGTAAGTGGGTCCTCTCTTATCCTCTTCCTTAAAACTAACATGCATGCACCAGATGACGGAACCAGCTCTGTTAATGTGTGCATGTACCCATTCATATTTAATCAAGTTCCTTTTTCAAGCTCATAAGGCATGTGAAACCACTGGAACAACTTGACTCTCTTAATAATTTTTAACTCCTTTTTTTGTCAGATATTTAATGTTTTTTTTCAACCGTTTAATGATTGTCTTGCAGGAAGTGCACAACCAGGAACAGAGATTTTCAACTTGCCTGCTGTTACCAGCTCCAGTAAGTAGCTGTGAAACTCGCTCAGGTGCCTCACAGTTCAGTTTAGCTGATGTTCCCTTTTATGATTGTATGTTTGGTGGTGCTATGTTTTGTAGGCAGCATCAACCCCAGGAATCACTCCTTTAGTGACCCAGCCAGTAATCTGGGCCTGGAGGACATAATACGCAAAGCTTTGATGGGCAACTTGGAGGAGAGACAGGAGGAGCACCAGGGAGGAGGAGGGGGTCAGAGTGCCATTAACAACACGCAAGGCAGCGACGCCCGCCAGGAGGCCAACCCGTCACCCAGTATGGGTAGGCATGAACCATGTTCCTAGAACGACACGTTCAGATGCAAGTACTTGTTTAACATGCTGATTTAAACATTGTCTGTTTTGACTCTGCAGGGAAGCAGAAGCAGGGCAAAGCAAACAGCCGCAAATCCAAGTCACCAAACCTGGGTCAGGCCTACGCTGGAGGGGAGCGTCCCTCTTCAGTGTCCTCCGTCCACTCCGAGGGAGACTATCACAGACAAGCCCAAGCCCAACCTCAGTGGAGCTGGGACGACCGACCCTCATCCACAGGTGAGATAACCAGCCTGTGCTGTCTGTGTGTCTATCTCCCGTCATATAAAATACAGAAATGCCTACAGCTATTTTATATCATTTTTTTCACTTTCTCCTCTCAGGATCCATGCAGTTCCCTTACAACCCGCTGACCATGCGCATACTGAGCAGCACGCCACCCACCTCCATAGCTTCCCCTGCCATACAGAGCCAGCAGCAGCAGCAGCAGCAGCAGCAGCAGCCTCAGACTGGAGCCCCAGCGGCTCAACAACGTGTGTGGCAGTCTCTGCTATCGGAGCAATATGAGACCCTGTCTGACAGCGACGACTGAGCCCTGCACGCTACAGCCCCAATAACCAGAAGAGAGGTGTGCGCTGAGGCTTGTCTGTCCGCCCCCCCTCCCTCTGCCAGAACTAACCTCGCTCACTTGCGAGTGTGACC
Organism: Terapon puta; assembly: GCA_028564955.1. NCBI lineage: Eukaryota > Metazoa > Chordata > Actinopteri > Centrarchiformes > Terapontidae > Terapon > Terapon puta. The sequence continues at coordinate 5,166,285 of JAOXYL010000078.1, forward strand.
TGTAGATGGGGTGGGGTCCTTTTTAGTTTGGTGCTATGGCGCCCCCTGGCTGATAGCTACGAGTACAAGCAGCAGCCTGTGACAGGCAGGGCTCTCCAGAACAAGACTCGCTTTTTGGTCCGGAAGCACTCACCCAGCCTGTCGGGGAAATAAACAAAAGTCGACTGAGGGGACGAGATGAGCTGTAGTAAAGATGAAGAACTTCATATGTAAAAAAAAACAACAACATAAGAGACTATTTCTGAATTTTGTTTGATTTCTGTAAAGATATACCTTGTCTTTAAGAAAACCATTGTATGTAAATAGAGTAACCTTTTGCAGTGTTTTTCTTAACTTGATTATTTCTTATTTTAATGTCGCTTTTAAATTGATCCACTTTAAATGGGAAGAATAGGGGTGTAATCTTTAATATCACAGTTGGTCTCTCCCAGTCCACCCCCACCCCTCGTCACCTGACACCCACTCGAATATTTTTACCATAGCGGCGCTAAGAGCGACCGGACCTTTTGGTTTGTACTTGACCATGAGTGGAGCACAGCGCTTGTGCCCCCCGCCCCCTTGCCATCCACCAAGCACCACCAGAGCCTGAGCATCGTGGACATCCGAGGATGAAACAAAACACAGACTAACATTTCAAACAGCGATGACATTTGATGCCTGTCTTCACCACACAGTGGAGACGATGCATGGATTGTAACTATCCGATGGTAGAGGTAACTTCTCACCCCGCTCTAGACAGAGAAATGTCTTCGAAAACAAGTTGAGAACACTGGTGTCATAGCAGAAAGGTGAAAAGTCTGATATAAGCTTCATTTTGCCGGAAAAGATATCTTTATGACTACTCCTGGACCCCGTCTGAATAATGAAAGTGAGCCAATGTTTTTTTTTCTTTTCTTTTTTTTGTTTTTCTTTGTTTTGTTTCTTCAATAGAGCCATGGTGTGTCACATGTAGCTGTCTCTGCAGTTTCCAGCCTGTCCACAATGATCTGCTCTGCAATGTTGTCATGGTAAAAAAAAAAAAAAAAGTGTCAGGTTTTGCCATGCCTTGTGACTTGAGAAAGAAGGCAGCTTTAACTAATTTTCTCAGAGATATACGTTGGTGTTTGATGTTTGTATTTGTTTCCGTAGTCCCTTTTTTTCTCCTTTTTTTTGATACTGTCCTGACAAAAATCTGAACTCTGTAAATTGTCTTTCCATTACACAAAAAGACAAAACTAACCAAACAAAAAGAATGGTCTGCACCATTGTTGCACTTTTTTGCTTTGTAGCTTTTGACAAAAAAAAGCATACTACCTGCTGTGTAACTTATTCAACCTCCAGCACAGGAGTATACTAAGATGTGCTTTAAGTTTTTTTTTTTTCCCCCCACCACTCACAGAATTCTGGACTTTCTGTCTTTTCTTGTAGCTGGTACATGATTTTGTAGTGCGGCACTTGCATCACAGTTACAGTTTTTAGTGTATGGTACCGTTAAATGTTTAGGAGTTTGCTGTCATGGTGATTCAATACTGTGACCACTTAATCTCTGCTTTCATGTCAATCAACAGGCGTAAAGCTTTGAATATGAATTATACTAGGTCAACTTCGTAAATGGCAGTAGCTTTCTTCTTCCTTTTGCAAGTCTTTTTTTAGATATGTGAAAAAAAAACATTTTGGCTTTTTCAGCTTTCACTTTGCTCAGTTAACAAACCCATTCTGCTATAAACTTGATATTTCCTTCGTTCCTTTCATTTTGATTTTGAATCATTTGTCATAGCACATGTTCAGATTTTTATTTTCTGTCATTTTCAACATCTTCTGTTTTTCATCCTGTTTAGAAGGGATGTTATGTGTTTACAAAGGCAATGACAAAAAAAGTTTACAAACTTGAATCTTAAAGAAATCCGACATGAAGCCGAAAAAGAATTGGAGCATCTTTTCAGCTCTCTATCAAACACACAGTGGTGACTTTTTTTTGTCTTTTTGAAATTGAGACTTGAAAACCCGTGTATCCTATGATGTTGAAATGCAATGTTTGTATCGCACAATGTCTCTTAGTAGGCTATTACAAGAGTTCAGACCAATCAAATAAAGTGGATCAGTTCTCCACCGTTTAAATATGTGCAGGTCCTTTATGGGTGTGTCATCTATTTATGGACCGTTGTGATGTTCTTCTTGTACTGTAGAGTGTGCTCTTGTCATAATAATGATTCTCAGACATTAATTGAATGAGAGTAAAAATATACCAGCAAAATACATACTTGATACAAATGTGAATCAAATTACCATTAAACAGGCAGAAAATCTTATAAAATAAGAAAACAGATACATTAGAACCCTTTGTGCTGCAGATTAATAGTCTGTGCAAGATTACAGTTTCTGCTGTATGATGCTGTCACGTTGACCTTTAAAGCCATACATTTAAACATGAGCCATATGAATAAATCAGCTGTTCACTGACATTGAGTCAGTAACACAGCAAGGAATTATGGGTATAGGTATAGTTTTGTTCTTTACTCCACTCACCTCACCTCAACCCCACTTAACATTTGAACATGGTGGGGCCTGTAGACCAAGATACCAAAAATATGAAATTCGTGTAGATTTAAGTCAATTTTCCATTCAAATGTTTGAGCTTATGAAACATAATGATAAATCAATTACTGGAGGAAATAGCCAGTTTCTAAATCAGTGATGAAAATATAAAAAATTGCTAGGTATAGCCCTGATCATATTTTTGCATTTCTTTAAACAACTATAAATAATTTGCTGAAAAGTCAAGTATTCATTGGAAACAGCCCAAACATTTTTTTGTTGTCAGTGTGACAGTGTATGTGTGCAGATGTTATAATTTACAATGAAAAGGTAAGATTGAGTTAGATTCGAAACTAATACAAATGGTATTTTGACTAGTTGTCTCAGGAATTGTGACCCTATTGTATTTACATTGAAAATAATATAACTCAGATTAAGCATCAATGTCATTTTCCTAAGTTGGAATGGTTTACAGATGAGTGACAAGTTAAAGGAGAACAAAGCACAAGTGTCTTAGTAAGCTGTTGGCCAATGGCGTGTCATGTCAGCAGCAAAAGGCACCTGCACCACAGGCGTTTTATTTTGTAGGGAAACCAAAAGCTGGAACCGGAAGCTGTAATGTAATGGTAGCATCTTATTGGCTGGCGGAGTTGATAACTTCCTGAAATAGCAGTGTGCGTAAAATGTGAAGTGAAAAATGAGTCCGTCTCTACCTGCTGTGGCCGAACAGCTTCTCCGAGACATTCAGAAAACCTACCAGGAGACGTCTCAAAGTAAGAGGACAGACACAGAAACAGGCAGACACACTGTTTCTGTGTGAACGCAGCTGTAGCACCACTAACGGCTCACAAATCAGCTTCGTTTGCTCCACAAACTTGATGTCAACTCGTCCCATGTCGGGAAGAACAAATAACTTTAATTACTATCTAATAATTACAAAACAACTGCTGTTACTTTATTCCACTGCGAAGTGCAGTATAAAGTTTTTACATTATGCCTTAATGTTGTTTTATATAGGTGTAATGTAATGTTTGGCCTGTAGGAGGCACACGTTCACTAATAAACAACACTCGTGTCACCGTAGATCTGTGGGGGATCACTCTCCTGACTCAGTGTTGTTTTTTACTGCAGAAATGTTGCAGGAAAAGTTCAGGTGTAATTTATAACATTATCAATGTTTTTGCCACCTACAGGCTCCAGGTATTTTTCACAGCACGCATGTTGTTTTGTCGCAGTTGTAAAAAGTTGAGGGGGTATTTATAATATTAACACAGGCTCCAATTCACTGACAGAACAGAATCAGCTGGATGCAGTTCAGCCATCATGCTTTTTATTATTGTAAAAATAAAGCCTGTTGTGCATGCTTACTCCCTGGGACAGTCACTGGTAGTGTTATGACCAACACGAGGAGACAGACACGTGACTAATCCATCCTCCATCACCAAGCTGTCAGATGGGCAGACAACATAACAGTTATTGAACAGTAGTTACATATAACACAGTTGGTCCTGATCGCTTTTTGTCTGAGAGGACATAAATATGGGAATGATGTGCCGCGAAAAGGCCTACAACAAAGTTTTGTGTATATTGTCCATAAAGGATTACCTCCTGCCAAGTATTAATCTCATTTTTACTCGCCACACCTCAGTGAACTTTTATACTCATTAGTCTATAATTGTTTTTTTCCATGTCACATCCTTTTTTCTATCAAACTGAAAAACACCCTATTGTTTTTTGGTTTTGGCTTCAGGAAGAGCTACTTGAATTTATATAGTGAAGTTACATTTAGGGATTAACAATGCTGCATGTTTGAATAGCTGATGCAGGCCAATAGGCCATCTCAGCAGTTGTTCTTTTTTTTTTAACCCATATTATCTGAAACACCCATTTAAGTCAAACCCACAACTGTTTGGGCATCAGCTTTTGTCCCTACCTGCCAGACTGTTGCTTGATCACTTGGAGCTGATAGAAAAGTGGATCTTTAACCAAAAGCCTTGCCACATTAATGGTACCTGGAACTGAAGTAGAATCGAGTGAAATGTAATTTGCTTTTTTAATCAACATGCAATGTAACAGCAGCATAATGCACCACAAAATGAAAATACCAGGCACTCATGGCTGGGTTACATAGTTCTCTAGTGGCTCGTAAACATTTTTTAAGAAGCAAAATGAAGCCAAACAAGCCAGCACAAGAAGTAAAGATTCCGTTTTCTGTGCATCCAAATATAGCTTCTTTACCTCAACATCAACACACAACACAGGCAGAGTGGCTGCAGCTCTGTGGTGTGCCGTGGATTGCTGTCTACTAAACAGATTCCAGATATTGCTACCGTGACAAAGTTGTTTTTTCATTCAGTTGAACGGGTTACCCAAGACAGCCAGTGTTTTGATAGTGATTCCTCATGTTGTAGGCCGTGGGCAGATTAACCCAGGTAAAGCATGGATACTCATCCTGAGTGTTTTACAGGAAATGAAAGCTTCTTCCCTCTTAAATATGCGGAATTCACTATATAAAATAAATATTCATAATCTATACCCTCATCCTATATTTGTGAGTATGTTAATGAACACTGTCTATTTTTCTTTTATTTGCAGTTCCTGATGACCTTCTTATTGCGTAAGTATCAATCCTCTTATTCCCACATCCCAGTAACTTCCAAGACAGATATATATTACAAACTCTAAGTAACAAATGACATCATTTTTCTGTATGAATCTAGTTATCCTCTCCTGTCTGAGTTATGATCTCAGTAGTAAAAAGGTCCGCACATGGCCGGATCAGAGTGGGCGTGAAGTGCAGAAACCACACACAGAGGAAGACGAGGGAAACATTTACTGCCTGGATTTGCCAAAGTGACATAGCACTGAGACACAGCATCATAATGCAGCTCCGTGTCTTCACTGAGACGTTTCCTGGCAGAGTGGTTTGAGTTACTGAGAGTGCAGGGGGGCTCACTGTCTGGGTCAACACGGCCACATCCTGTAAGTTTTCAGGAAGCCTCTGGTTTAGGGGCTCTTCATCACACTCTGTGGTAATTCACAAGGAGACATGTTTCCATCTTTATATTTATTACCCAGATCCCTCATCTTTTCCTCATAGGCAAAACTCTTTTGTCCCCATTACTGATCACAAGTAAAAATGTAATAAAAACATACAAATTGTGTCATTATTATTATTTAAAATGCAGTTCTGGATTATTGCTTCCATTTGGATGCATCATGTTCACATCTAGATATTTTAAGCACAGCTGCCAACTGAATAACACTTTTTGCCACGTGAATCATGAACTTTAAAAATGAAGTGTTGGTGTCAGACGGCAGCTTCACAGTTGTCTGTTCAGCAGCCATGTAGGGAAAAAGTGACAGTTAAAAAAAGAGGCAGGTTTTTTTTTACCAACGGCCCCAAAAGTCTGCACAGGGGTCTGACAAAGCATACTTTCAAATGAGGAGCTCCGCCACACACACACACACACACACACACACACACACACACAGAGGAATGTTCATAAATAAACTGGTAAACCAGTCGTATGTCCATGTACACATTTAAACTTGGAAAAAGAAAGTTGTGGATGTATTCATTCGCTCCCCTCTTGTGTTTTCTTACTCGTATCTTTCAGGCTTAAGTTTGTCTTCGGGCCTTGTGCGCTGCAGGCTTTGGACCTTGTTGACCAGCGTTCGGTCACCTGCCTGACGTCTCCCAGTGGACGCAAAGCATTTCAGGTCCGTCATTATTTCCCACAACTGGCTGAATGTGAACACTGTTTTCTGACTCCTGGTTCATTCATGTTGAATTTTTCAAAATGAAAATGGTGTAGTGCTTTCACCAAGAGAGCACGTAATCTGTTTAAAAAAGAGTTAAATCATTTTTTATCTCATCAAAGTCAAACTGGTAATCTGCACAGCCAAGAGAGGAGCATGAGTTGATATTATGTTAAAGAAAAAAGCTGTGACACATTTATGGAGTTAGTAGAGTTGTACTTTTGATTCAGG
>JAOXYL010000078.1:5172891-5184963 GCA_028564955.1 Terapon puta
GCATGAGTTGATATTATGTTAAAGAAAAAAGCTGTGACACATTTATGGAGTTAGTAGAGTTGTACTTTTGATTCAGGATTAATATTCTGATAAATCACTCAATCCTTGTCATCCTGCAGCAAATCAAGTCGACAAGTTCTGACACATCTCACACAGATACACACTGTTGAAAGGCAGGATATTCCTCATGTGACGTTTTATAATTGTATAATAGAGGCAGCAAGAGATGGATAAACAGTGAACACACCTAACATTCTCAGGTTCTCAGAGTTATTTAATAATGCAATACAAAAGTAGCATTACAAACCATAAAGAAAGAGTTCACCCAGTATTTCCTCTATAATGGGGTGAGCTTTCTTTTTAAGGCAGATTTTACCAAAGAAATGGTATTACTTCATACTCCGAGTTCTGACGGAGTCATCCTGTCGTCAAAGCTAAAAGTAAATTTCAGATGGACGTAGAGTGTCTGGCGTTGGGAGTAACTCGGCTGTCCACTGAGGTTGTGGTCACTGTGACCCAAATTTCCTGTAAAATCCGTCAGGCTCCTTTTAAAAACAGTTTTATGAAAGGAAATGTAAAATACAATGCAGCTATATAAAGACATGTTGCGTCGGGGCACTTTCAGCTCAATTGTTGGTGTCTTAATTGTTTCTCTTCGTTTCCCCCAAGGCTGTCTTGACATTTATGAGCCACAGCTTCTATTGGAAATGATTAATATATTAGTCTATTTTTGTTCTCTTCTGTACAAATTTTATCTTGATCTGTGGTTGTTCTTCTTTCTCTGAGAACAAATCCAGTACAGAGAAGAGATTCTTTCTAAAGTGGTTTCTATTTTTGTTCTTATTGGAAAAGAAACTTTCGCAGTAGAAATCGCATAACATGACAGGTTTCCCAGTGCTTTCTGGCACACTGTGATATTTAGATTTGAAATTCTCCTGATGAAACCGCACAGATCTAGATCTTTGATTCTAAAAACATCTTATTTATACTCACTGTGGTTGTGAATAAATATGTATTCAGACTGTCACAGAAAGGATTAGTTGGTTCTCATACGAGGCTTTACTTCTTGTCGTTGTCGTGATAAACTTGATATATTTCACTCGCCCATTGTGGTCAAACAAAACAAAGTTTAGACTACACTCTGACAGAAGTGTGATGGCCAGTTTTCACTACGTTATTTTACATTTCACAGACTTAATGATAAATCAATCACTTGAGGAAAGAACTGGTTTCTAAGTCAGTGATAGAATAAAATTTCTATGTGCAGCCCTGATCTGATTCTTGCATTCCTTCAACAACTATCAATAATTTCCTGAACAGTCAAGTGTTCATTGGAAAAGGCCCAAATATTTTTTGTCATACTGTGTGTGTGTGTGTGTGTGTGTGTGTGTGTGTGTGTGTGTGTGTGTCTGAATCTGTGAGAGGATCACACTTTTCTCGCTCTGCTCGGACTTTTACTCGGTGCTGTGCAACACTTCAGTTTCAACATCACTCACACACAGCTGCAGATGACAGTCCTCAAAAAAGAACTGGTTTACGTGCTTTCATACCAAAACCAAAAAGTGCACCGCTCTGGTGTCAGGAAACAGGGGAACACCCATCCTGTCTCTTTCTGAAGGTAAATAAATCTGCATGTCACCACTGATATCTATTAGACCTCGTTTGTTTAATTCAACAAACTCAAAATGTCAAAACATCAAATTAAATAATGATCCTTAGTGGAGCTGGGGGGGCTTTGTTTCTCTCTGCCCAGTCTTCATGCTAAGCTAACCAGCTGTTGACTGTCGCTTCATATTTACTGCGCTGACATGAGAGTCGCATGCCCAAATCTTTCTTTAAAAGAGGAAAAGAGAGAGCAGGTCACTGTTCATCCAGTATGTCAGACGTAAGAGAACATTTCTTTGAATATTCCAGGACATCTCAGTAACAATGGGGGAATTGGGAATTTTTCATGTGTCAGACACGATCCAGCACTGCTGACTGTAATAAGAGGGTAAATGTTCAGAAGTTGACGGAACATTTTATGGAAAACTTCCAGCAGTGACTGTTAATTTTCATTCATCCAGCTGCCTTTCTTTGCCCAAGTTAAAGATTCCTGATGCTTCATTGACCGGCACAGGCATTTCTTTTGAGAATAGTAGAATCACATCATCTGGTAAATTACATCACGCTTTCGGGAAATCGGAAATAAGTTCTTTTCCCTCTCTGTCATAAATCTTAGGAGTTTATTTTGTCCCATTAGCAGTTGTGAATGTTTCTGCTGTGGGCCTGTTTTGTGTTTTAACAGTTGGTGATGCAGAAGTGAGGTTTCACTTTTAGACAGGGCCTGTTCAAAAGCGGTGCCATAAATATTTACCCTACTCTGACTCTCAATTTAAACTTGACAGCGTGTGCTTCAGTAGGTAGCTGTTTAAAATCAACCAAACCGTCTCCACTTAAATATATGAAACCAAGACATGGCTGGTATATCTTCAGGTCTCTGACTCTGACAAAATAAAAGTTGAAGACAGCGGATGACCATATTGGACCATATTTGGGCAGCATGTAACAGCGCTGTGAACTGGACGAAAGTTGCCGAAAGTCTGGAAGGGACCGAAGGGAGTGACGATATTTGCAGGAACAGCGGCTCATTTAAAAATAAAGCCCAGTTGCATTAAGTCATCCCCTTGTCAAGAGTCCTTATGAATTTCCTGTAAGACGGGAAAGAGAATGAGAGAGCAGATTTCTCTTGTTAGATCATTCAATAAAAAAAAAAAATAAAAAAAAAATCAGTTTTGTATTGGGTTCAGTGGATGTACAGTGACGTCCGTACTGACTGGACACGTGCTGAAATAGCGGTTTTCCCCACACAATAAATGAATAACTCATGAGAATGTGGCATTTCACTGCTGGGATTTTTCACCTTATCTGATTTCTTACACTCAGTGACCTTTTCAGTGGAAATGATGTACTGGGGGCTGTTGAGAAACAGACACGGCGAGTGGTGCATTCTCAAGAGTCTTGATCATATTTTCACTTAATAAAATTAAGATGGGTGACTCCCAGCTGTAAACATAAACATATGTGAATATATGTAATATGTACATAGTCGTGTAAATCTAAAGTATTCTCAACCTCTGACTCCATTAACATTGAGACTCTGTGGGTGGCAGTGTTCAGTCTTTCACGTCACAAAATACTGAGATTTCTGTTGGGCTCTGAGGTGCATAAAAATGTAGCTGATGTTTTTAGCCTTTGACTGATAATCGATTAATCATTTAACTAAGCCAAAAAACGCCAGACATTTGCAGGCTCCAACTTCCAGATTTTTCTGTTTTGTGTTATTGTAAATTGAATATCTGTGGGTTTGGGGCTTTTTGTTGAACAGAACAAGCTATTTGAAGACCGTTTAGAAGAACCTTGTTTGAGAATTTTCACTGTACAGCTGGAGGATTCAGCAGAAGAAAAAAAAAAACAGCTCAGAGTGACTTTTCTGTGCCTCAGATCATGTTTGACATCAGTGATCACATGACCTGTCAGTGTGTGTTCAACGGAGCAAGAATGACTTCATAAGGTGGCAGCTGTGACGACGCCGTGCTAATGCGAGTGCCCCGTGGTCAAGTGGGCTCTCAAATGTATTTCAGTTTTCCTCCTGTAGCATCAGTTTGCCAAACCATTCTCCTGACTGGAATGTAAAACACACTGTGTGGCTTCGAAGAAAGCTTTTTAGCACTTGAAGTTGTGCATCGGCATGCGCTTTAGAGACGTTTCTTGAAGCCTTTTGACGCTGTTGCAGCCAGCCAAGCCCTCACAAGAGGTAATTGCGTATGCTGGAGTACAGATACGGGGGTTGTGTATCTCAATGACTTCCCAGGGATTTGAGTTTCCCTGAAGTCTTACTTGTGGTGTGGAACCAGTGGACAGAGGGCGCCGTCCAAGCTCCCGGCCCTCTGGCTCAGGACGGCTCGGCGTGAGAGCCAGCGTTTGAGGCAGGGACGGAGCCAGAGCCGCGCCGAGGCTTTAACTCTCGCTGTTCCCTCCGCAGCGACTGAATGGCGGATCTTGATGTATAGCGTCGTTTGGGGAAAACCTGGATCCCCGCCAGGCAGTTTGGGATGTGTGTTGATGACATTAGGTGCCAGCTCTGCAGTGTGAGCCGCAACAGAGCCACATAATCCATGATGACAGCGGACAACAAAAAGGCCCCGAGTGTGAGCTGGTTTTCAATAAACTTGGCTCTTTAGAATCTGTCTCGGTTTTTGGCTTGGCCTCTACAGTTTCACTGTTTCTGCCCTCATCCTGCCACGCATGGTGCTTTATTCATCTTTACTGAGGTGCTTTGAGTTCATGTAATCGTCTCTTTTTTTTTTTTCCTTATTTATAATGAAGTGTCACATCAAAGAAAGGAGAGGTTTTCACTTTTGTAGGTCACGGGGAAAGGTAATTTATCGAAGCTCTGGAGAATAATGGAGCCTGCTCTGCCATCTTGGGAGGCATTAGTTATTGTGAAGTGTCGAGCTAATCCACCAACTTAATGTCCTCGTGTGTCATGTGCATGAAGACGTGATTTAAATCACTGTCTGTAGCAGGGAGTGAGCGCCAGCGTTGTGGACTGGAGGTTCTATCAGCCGAGGCCATTAGACACAACGTTGAGTCTGTTTAAAAATGCATCGTTCCTATCTCGTCTCCTCCAGATAACAAATGTGAAGTGATGAGGTTGGTTAGAAGCAACCTTACCTTCAACCCAACCACTGTTCTGTCACTTCTATAAAACATTTAAAGCCCCAGAACAGAATTCAAGTTGGGATATTCCAGTTATTTTGGACTGTAAAGTCAGTATGTTAAAAGGCAAGCTGGACGTCACAGCACGAAGAGCAGAAGTCACGATGTCCTCTGGTGACCTTTTGCTGGTGAAGTGACACTGAAACAGTGACAGAAACTTCACCCAAATCAGTTTATTTGATGGGAAGCTGTGAATTAGAAGATATGAATATACCCTGGTACAAAACCATGACTGGAAGTCACATGTGTAGACTTATACGAATTGAAAAGTAAAAAAAGAAAGAGGAAATAATGAGTAAAGAAAAAATATGAAGATGTACTTGGAAATGTGCTCATGTTTTCACAACTCAGATATTCTGCGCTCAGCCAGTCGTGTCTGGACTAGTTGAGGGACATCTGCAGTAGACAACTTGTTTTCCTTCATGCCTTTACTGTCTCCACTGCTCCTCAGCTGCACCACAAGCAAATGGCCGCCAACACAAACAGCACTTTGATCATACTTGATGGGTCCTCATACTCCCTCATAAGCTCACACTCGTCTCTGTGCGTGATCTTTCAAATAACACACACAGGCTTTGCCACATATATAAGTATGTACTTTGCATGGATCTGTTGCAGGTAATAGGAGGCGCAGGCCGATTCTACACTTGTTTCGTGTCCTGCCACTACTGCCCGTGCCCGGCCTTCGCCTACACCGTGCTTCGCAGAAACGAGGGCCTGCTGGTGAGTTACAAACAAACTGTTACACGCGTTGGGCTGCGTATAAAACTTTGCATTTGATACCAGGTCAGGTCTGTATTTGTCTTTATTTTTTACATCCGTCTGTTCTAATTTAAATGGATTTTCCCTTTCTGAGGTTTCAGTTTTGTTTCCGTTCTTAAATGAAAGAAAATAGTGCAGTGTAAAACATGTATGCAAATGTAAGATTAAAAACATTAGAAACATTTCCGTCCTGGAACTCAGCAGCAATAATAGCACCAGCAAATGCGTAGTTTTGAAGAGGGGGAGGGCACAGTGTCATAGGTTTTTTGTGTAGTGCAGTATTAAATCATTTTATAAAAATTTCATAGGAAAAAGTAGAAATGCGGCATAGATTGCTGTTTTATCTCATATTTAATGTCAATATTTGCTGATGCTTCAGGAGATGTGTGTGCATCTTCACTGAAAAGAGCACTGTCATATCTAATATTGTTCATGTATGTTCACTTGTGACACTGTTTAAGAAAGTGCTGACTGACTTTGCTTACACAAGATACCAACATTTTAACATTTCTCTCATCTGGACTTGGACAACTGGACAGTAAGAAGATAAATATTTTAGCCAGACTTCAGACTTGAAGGGGACACACCCATCCACATTTGCATTTTTACTATTTATTTACTTTTTTAAATACCTTACTTAACACAGAAGAAAAAAACACAAATGTATATACACAGTGTCCTGAGGTAAAGCTGCATAAACACCAAATCAGGAATAAGGTACACAGTGCATACAGCAGCATATTTATGCACAGAGACTCCCTTCGTCGTTTCTTGTCAGTCGTGAATCCTGAAAAAAAAAAAGAAGTTTGTCCGTTCCAAGGTGAGACGAAGTACACACTGAAATGTGTGTAGCAGATGTACTGTGGTCAGGACACGTTCTTGTCTGGTCAGCGAGGGGCGTCTCCATTCTGCTGGGGGTTTTTTTGCTCTAAATTCCTGCATGCAAACGACCCCGCTCCTGCTCCAAGCATCAGGAAGACTCGTTTCCCAGGAGGATGCTGCTAAAATCAGTGTGAGAAACTGAGCAACAGACTGTGGAGACTCTCTGCGAGCGCACAACAGAACTGATGTCATTCTCCATGAAAACACACCAAAGACAGATGAGATAAAACTTTTTACTGCCTCATCAAACTCTCCAGCAACTTTTCCTGTTAACTGCATGAAGCTGGGCTTGATTTGGTGCCGCTCCATGTTTTGTGAGCTAAAGAAGGTGGACGATGAGGCTTCTGGTGGATCAGGTTTGAATATAACTTGCCACTCCTAAAGCCAAAACAATCAAGAGACTCTGTAAGTTTGACCGTGCAGTCTGCGGTCCTCCCCCGCTGGAGCCACTGTATTTATTCGGGGGCTCTGCAGAGTTCAGCATGGCCGGATAAGACCGTACTGTTCTGACTGCAGGTCAGAGGACAGATGACAACAAACCCCCCCAACCGCAGACAGCACGTGCTAATAAAGAGAGTCAAAGAGACGAGCTAGTAAACAAACAGCTGTACCTTTTGTCCTTTTCAACACTCATCCACAGGCCTGTTACTACGGAGGAAATCTCATTTATAATGCATAGGATAGTCTGAGGGTGAAAACAAGTCAATGATTAACATGCAAATGTTTGATAATAATGAGCGGAGCCTCTGAATGCAGAACTGCAGGTCATTGAACACATATTCAGCCAGTTGTCTTTATATGTTAGGTTTCTGGAAACACAGCCTCACAACCCTCATAATCATATGTGCTTTTTCTTTTCTAGAAATATTTATAATTTAATATAAATATTGGAAATTGTTCCGGCATTTGCTTTGTGCTTTTATTCTCGGACTGAAGGTTGCTCAGTGGGAAATTCCCAGCAGCTCAGAGACGAGCAGCTCCTCTCTGGTCCGGTGTTTACACGAGATCTCTGAATTGAAATGACTTGCGCGTCATTAATGTTTCATATCCGTGTCATTATTCACACCGGAGTCAGCGTTCTTGTCGTGAAACGATGTCTGCGCTCTTCTCTTCCAGTGCAAACACGTCCTGGCCGTCTACCTGTGTCAGGCCATGGGTGTGACTCAGCAGGAGAGTGTTTCCGATCAGCAGATGTCCATGTTGCTCAGCGGGACAGCAGCCCCGTGATGCTCGCCCCTTGTGGACCCTCTCGGACGTTTTAAGTCAACGCTTTAGGACAGCAGAGAGGATCGGCGCTCAGGAACACTACCGGGCTTCCTGCTCTTTCATATGTCTCTCTGAGAGACACCAGATGTTGCTTTATTTAGTTTTTCTTTCGGAAGAACTCTTTATCTGTTCCCAGGGAGACGACATCTGTTCATTGAGCATGTGCTGCTTTATTTTTAGTTTAGTGTTTTCTTTTTTTTTTGTTTTTATCTGAAGCTGCATCAATTAGGAAGTAGTCAGCGTGGAAGTGAAGCTCAGAGACATTTTTTCAGTGTGTCATTTGTAAATTTAAGTTGTGACATAAATACGAATAAAAACAGATGGGTAACAATATAAACATCGCCTTTATTAACAAAATAATTCACCAAACATACAGATTGCATCATGTTAAATAGCAGTATCTGCTCGCTTGTTGTAGTTTTGTCGAACGAGAGAAAGAATGGCCTCTGGAAAGGTTGAACACCAGCTTGTCCACAGTGGATGTTTTTTTTTTCCTGATTAGTAGCAACACTACGGCACACCAACAGATAGGTACTTCGGAATGAAAGGCAGGAATGTCGAACTAGATCAACGTGTTATTGTCCATTTTACTTTTAAAGTCGCTAAAAGAAGGCAGATAGTTTGACATCAATCAATAGCTTGTAGAAAAGCCGGACACCTACAGTACTTCTGTTTACACGTCAGTCAACAAAGACAACAATACAACATTACAGTGCAGTTACAGTATAGATGTCTCCATTGGAATGTACTAAAACTTTGGCACACTCCTGTATTTTAGCCCTTGGAGTCAGTCAGAGGTGGTGCCCCGGACACGACAGCTGATGAGGGGGAGAGAGTGAAGCGGTGGAGGCAAGCGCTCACCTGAAGAACACCCAACACAACGTGGCTCGACACACCAAACGAGGAATAAATGTAAAATGTCAGTGCAATGTGTTTTCATTTGTGTAGTGATGGCTCTCGGGTGACCAAATTCACCCTTCTTTTCATTTTCACATAAACTAGGACGCCCCAAACAAAACTCTGCCCTGATTTAAATTTTCCTTTTTTTCTGTGATTCATCAGCTCTCTCTCTCTCCGTTTGTGTAAGCTCAATGGGAACATGCACAAAGATGCTAACCACCACGCCCTTGCAGGAAAGAGGCAGAGCATCAGGTGCTTTAAGATCTGGCCCGGTGGACAGCAGTGCTGCAGCTGCGTCGCCTCAAACTAAGATGCTGCATGTGTGCAAAGCAGAATTAGCCTCTCACAGTTCATTAGTGCTAGGTGACTTTTTATCTCTTTTTTTTGGTGGTTTGATAACTTCATTATCTTATCAATCATGTACTGCTGCTAATACAGAAGTGTAGCTCATTGGGAATTTTACAGAAATTGAGTCCTGAGTGGAACAGCTCAGTCAGTGAATTCAGCAGCGTGTGGAGGACCGACCGTGCTCACAGGGCAGCGACAGCCTCAGGATCCCAGCTGAGACTGTGTCTGAGGGCAGATGGGCTGTCAGCTGGACTCCACCCAAGGCGAGTGACATTCATGTAGGTCCAACGGAATCAAAGCAACGGTGCCTCGTGTTACGTAAGTCGCTGAGTACATGTGTACCAGGAGCCTGGATGATGAGGAATAACGTAAGCTGCATCGATATGAAGTCAGTTTGACATTGGCTCAAAACGAAGCAGCTGAAAACGCTGTTTCTGTGAAGGATACAATCACTTTACCTCATGCTGAGCTTTATATTCATTAACAAGAAAACAATGTGCAGCACCGACGCAGGTGTTTGTTTGAAATACTTGTTATGTTTCGGTCTCAGGGACTGAATCGAAAGAAAAAAAAACTTTTCCCTGGCTTTTAGCCACAGTGGTCAACAAAATGTTATGACCCCTGTGACTAAGAGCGATGATTCATGAGCTACGAAAAGCATTTATGTTTTTGCTTGTTTATTTCCCCCTGCTCTAATTTTGCTCACGGTAGCATTTTATATACATATGAGAGTCCCGGCTGTTGTTTTTTTATCCGTCTGTAGACTAATGCATCCCTCCACCTGAGCACACATTTTTTGTGGAGCAGCGACAGGAACACCTGCAAGCATTGGCCCTGGGTTTGAAGCAGCAGCTTGAGAATTTTTCTGTGATACAAAAGTCTACTATTTACAAAAAGGACATCTGCACTTCTTTCTTTATACTGAGCCTGTGGTGGTGTGAGAGCACAAATTCATGAATTCATTTGAAAGGGTCACAGAGCAAAAATAACCACAGATGTAGACGACTACTACTGTACCTTTCCAGGTCTACAAGTACAAATCTAACCACACAAAAAAGTTTTTTGATCTTTACATTCTCAAAGGTAAGGTCGTGTAATAAATAAATTAATAAACACTGGCACTGATGTTGACAATATAAAATAGCAGGGCACAAAAAGAGTGTTTGGGGTCGTAACAGGGTGGATTCAGAACGATAAATAGCATTTTCGAATGTAACAAAGTTTGGATCCTGTTCACAGTCCTGCAAATCCAGTTAGCTCTAACATCACAGACAACATTTTCTTTTTAAATCAAACTCCTTCATGATACAAAAGTTACATAAGACTCGCCATTCAGCATTTCACTGCTTGACCCCTGATACTCGGCACAGTTCATAAATAAATGTCCACATTCAAGGCTCTTTTGACAGTCCATCTTCACCCTTGTTCTGTAAACATTATAAACCTCAGTGACGCTGAAATTCAAGACTGAAGCAACAGCCTGTCACCACTCTCTCTATAGGAGAGGGTCGATGGTCATGGTGATCTGGTCTCTGTTGCGCCTGCTGCCGTTGGAGCTGAGGTACAGCTCCTCCCTGTGGCACAGGAAGTGTTGGGCCAGGATTTTGCGGAAGGTGCTCCTGAAGTCCTGGATGCGGTAAGCGTAGATGATGGGGTTGACCGCGGAGTTGGCGTGCGACAGGATGATGGCCACGTACATGACGAGCGGGGGCTTGTACAGCTCCCTGTAAAACAGCGTGAGGCAGTTGAGGATGTGGACGGGCAGCCAGCAGATAGCGAACAGTCCCACTATGATGGAGAGGGATTTTGCGGCCCGGATCTCCTTCTGCAGCAGCCCGTGGTGGTGGCTGTCCCCGTTGCCCACGCACTTGAGCTCAATCTGTCTCAGCTGCTTCCTGGCTACGGTGAAGATCTTCAGGTAGATGCACAGCATGATGAGCAGCGGCAGCAGCACGCAGACAAAGAAATTAAAGTAGACCATGTAGTGCATGTCCACCACACTCTCGAAGAAGCACTGGGACTTGCAGCTCGGCAGCACGTCTCCTCCATCCATCAGCCCCTCCACCAGGCTGCTGTTTGTAGTGTTTCCCGCCGCTGAGCTGTTGCTCCTGCAGCGCTGGTACTTCAAGTTCCAGCCAAAGAAGGGAATGAGGCCAATCACGAAAGAGAGGATCCATAAAATAGCGATGATCTCTCTGGCGGTCTTTCCTGTCATCAACTCCTTGTACCTGGAGAAAACACAGCACAAGTCAACATAAACACAAACTGAGACTGAAGGGAATGTCATCAGTGTAACACAGTTTAACTATAAACACAAAAATTGACCTCAGTGTCAAGACCTCTCACTCAAAGCCTCACATGTGAAAGTCATGGTGGAGTATTCATCCTCTGGGACCTTGAATGTCTGTAGAAAGTTTCATGGCAGTCTTTCAAATTGTTGCTGAGATATTTTAGTCTGTGTAAAAGTTGTGAACCAACACACTTTTACAGCCATTAAGCATGGATATAAACACACACAACAAAAGGTTAAAGCACGTCCAGATAAGATTGGACAGAGATCGGCAGCCTTGTTGTTGGAAAAGTCTTTCACTTTGATAATGATGTTTAGGTTGTTTGGTTCCAACAAGAGCAGCACTGTTTGCTGACAGCAACATAGTGATGACATTGTAACATGAGACTTTTCACACCTGTAGTTGAATGCACCACACCATGACTGTAACCACGCACACATCCGCACCAGCAGAGCACACACACCCGAAAGTGAAAGACTCGCTGAGAAGTTTCACACCTTCTTCAACTGTCTCTTTTCTGGAATGGTTAGATTGACTTTCTGTGATTCAGCACGCATGAAGCCATCGCCTCACTGAGCTGTGAGATGAAATGATGAAGAGCAGGTGCACGCGGGGCTGACTCACACGAGTGTCGTCCTGTCCTGTCCCCATCATACCAACTGAGCTTGACGTGAAATGAGCTGTTTCCTTAAAGTTATTCAGGCGAGTGGCTGCATGGTAATGAGTCATACGCTTACTGAGACACACACACACACACACACACACACACACACACACACACACACGCAAGACAGTCTGAGTTTGAGCTGCCACAAATAATCCATCTCTACAGCAACACAGCACATGATCACACCACAGCACC
>JAOXYL010000078.1:5213554-5236797 GCA_028564955.1 Terapon puta
ACATTAACTGTTGAGGTTTTAATACGTTGTAATCAGAATGCACTAATACGAGGGGAAGTTGCTGAGAACACCTCCTCATCAGTCACATATTCATGTAACACTGTTTTTATCTTTTTAACAGACTCTACTAACAAAATCAGAAAGGCCTGCATCCTCCCTGAGGTCAGCCCAGGCCACACAGTCCAGAGCAACTGCACATTTCTTTGCTGTGGAGAAATGACAGATATCCACACTGGAGATCTCACCAGCTGTTCTCCGCTATAGTTACACTGCTGTGTCGGGATTCCCTGTCTCTCTGTGCGTGTGTGTGTTGAGGTGTTCGGTGCTCACTCTGTCCAACAGTATCAAAGGACTTAATGAGGGATTTGACAGTAGCTCCGGGCTCGGAGTCGGCATCACCACTGGCGTCGATGGGTGTGGTCTGGATCATGGAGATGCCGCACCAGTGACGGTTGTTATCGGAGTCGGGCAGCCTCACTTCATCACTCTGGGACCTAACAGACACAACGACAGGGTTGCTGTGTAGAGACATACAACACACACACCTGGGGACAAGAGAATCAAATGTGCAAATTGTGAACAGGAGACTTTCAAAACCCCCACTTTGCTATTGATCTTATGAGATTACCTGATGAGGTTAAACGATAAGAGTGAATTTTGAAATAAAGAACGGTCAATGCAGATAGCCAGATCTAAATTTGGAACGCAAAATCTGAGCGGTCCTATCAATAAGACACTTTCGACCCCTTGCCCTTTGTGAACATTGGACCCCAAACTATAGAGTGAGGGATTTGGACTGTCTTTATCAGTGATGGATGAGGAATGAATGACAACTAAGGAATGTCCGTCTTAAACATTGCACTCAACTCACCTCCAAAGAAAGCAGCCTGAAGGAGATACACAACCACAGATGGACTGGTGTAGTTTAATTTATTCATTTGTCTACAACAGTCAAACATACATACAATACACTTTCATGTATTCTTTCACAGGCATAAAACCAGTCACTAGTCTTTCTTTTCAGAATAAATAAACAGCACATTCACTGTAATGTTCATTAAAGGGCTTTACCATGGACAGAAATGACCTACCATCTTTTTTCTAGATCGTATTTTTGAGCATATCCAAATGTTGACATTTTGAGCACCACTACCGTATAATCTGGCAGGACAATATGGCTTTTAATAAAAATGCACAAATTGAATCTCCAATAAAAACTGGGCATTAAGTAGAACCTGAGATCCTGCAATAATCCATCATACTACAACAATGCAGAATATTGTGTAAGGGTTTGGCTCAAAGATTAAATAGGTGACATGTCTTTAAAAATGAGGATCCCATAGATTGAAAAGGATGCTGAAGAAATTGCTAAATATATTTAACACAGTGATGAACAAGGAAGAAATATAATATTCTTGAGTGACCTCTGTGGTTCACATAAAAAGTCAGTATGGTTGATTCTGTATTCACTTGTCAGTATTCTGTGGAATGGTAGAAAATAAGTTCAACTCAGCATTTAACAGTGATGCTTTGACGGAAAAGCACCCATTCTATAAATCTGTAGCACAGTCTTCTTAGTCTTTGTGTTAAAATGGACCACTGAGTTTTGGTATGTTTAAAAAGAGTAAAAAATTACTCTGAGGTACAGCTATCTGTGTTTGTGGCAGTCCTAAAATCTAATTTTGGCAGTGCTCTGGATCTGCCTGCATGGCTTACATCAATATCATCCTGGTTATTGTACTTGCAGAAAGAAGTAATACTAGGTAAATGTAAAAGTAATGTAGCAACCACCAAAAATACATAAATGGTAAGAGAGTTGACGATACCAGCATGTCCACATGGATGTCAAAGATGGTAACTGTGTGTTCCATAGTGCCATCTAAAGGCTAAATATGGGACTGCATTCAGTTTTATTCCAACTACAAGGCCAAAGATAACACTTACATGAAGATAATAAATGTAATCAAGTAAGTAAATAGAGGCCAACATGAAAAACTGACTGATACAGAGTTGAGAAATAGTAAATGTGAGGTCCAGCACACAAACCATGACCCACCTAATTTTTAATGATATCAAATCGAATAAATTCTGCTGCTTTGCTCTTGCCTTGAAAATGTAATTTTCTAATATTACTTTACTCTACCACCTACTTAATTCTGCTTTTTTCATGGTGCTTTAAGGAAAAGGGCCAGTCCCTTTGCCATCTCCACTTCTTAAAAAAAGGCACAATTCAGCTTTGCACAGTATAAAGAAAAGAGTCTTTCGAACATATGGCATTTCTTCAACACAGGAACTGACAAATAAAGAATACATTCACTGAAAAAGAAAATTACAGAATGATTATTCACAAGGTTCCAAAAGACATGTAAAGAAATGGAAGCCAGAGTCTGTGTCATAAGATTGTTTGTGTACTGCATCTACACTGGTCACTGTGGCTTGAATGAGAGGGAGACTGGTTTACCGCATTACATACTGAATGACACAGAAAGATAATAAGTGCAATGATAACACTGTCTTCATGTGGTGCTGAGTTGGGGGGCACTTCACTAGTGCCCCTCTACTGCCGTCTTGGTATCAAAAGTGGCTCCGGTGCTTATTCTGAAAAGAAAAAAAAACAAGAGGGGAGATGAACTCCAGTATTCAGCGAATATTATAAACATTTACATGTGCAGTAAAATTTGAGAGCTTATATTTTGTCTTATTTTAAAAAGCAGATCTCTGTGTACTTATGGATTTTTTTTTTTAACTCCATGCATACCTCATAGGATTAACAAGGTCACTTGTAATGTCTAGTATGACTAAATCACCCGGTGATGAAGACGCTATGCAAATGTATCTGACGCAGATGATGCATAGCATGAGTTTAATCCAGTCATGCCGTGCAGACCATCCTGCTATTTAACCAAAAAAGTAGGAGGGTTATTCATTCAAAGAACAGCAGGTGGCACCAGATACATCCACTTGAACAGTTGGTTTAAAGGGTCAGGCAAAGCAAACCAAAAAGGTAAGACAGTCCTGAGGGTGCAGTCAGCCAGCATACGGAAAGACAGACAGAGTCAGACAGGCTGGAGCAGCAACACGAAGCCAAACGCAGACAGGAAGGTCAGTGAGCAGCAGCACACAGGGCAGGGAGAGGCAGGCTGGCTGAGAGAGGGCTGACAGGGCAGGGAACTCACCTGGATTTTACATAGGGAGGCTTGTCAGAGGGACATCTTTGACAGGGTCATCACAGGGAGCTGCTGGAGGTGGGGAGCGGACGCAGCATAACAGCTAATCTTGGGGAAAGTTTGCTGATTTAGCCATGGTCTAACACCGGTAATGTATCCAACTAAATTCACAAGGACTGCTGGTTTTTAAACCAAATGTTAAAGCTGTTCTCCCGAGGATTGTGTGGTAATATAGTATGACTGCAAATATTTCAAGTAGAACTCAATTAGAGCTCATTTGCTTGTTTAAAAGGATTATACCATGACTGGTCATAGAGATAAAAAGAGCACTATACAGTAGCAAATATTAGCACTTTGCCACAGGAAGTAGTTGACCTTGCATGATAATGAAAGGGGACAACAGTCAAAAACACCATGGCATTTGCAAGCTTAAAAACACTTATATACAGTATACTCACAAATAAACCAATGCAACACTCTCTAAAAATACATCAATCACATTACTGCATGGCCACAGTACAACAACACTACATGAAATATTAAATGGAAACACTGGCGGAATATTTTCACTGAAAAGTGCAGTGATTACAACTTTATGCTGGCGTCAGTGTTGCACTGTGACACACTTGAATCAAAGCAGCTCTTGCGAAGAGCAGATCTGCCACCATGACAGCCTTTTCATAGAATAATAATATCCCCTTATTAATGTATTGTAGTTTATTGTGGAGAGTGAGGTTTTAATGTCACTGTAGGGTAATGGTCAGTGTGGAAGAGGGAAACAGAGAGGGCAGCAGCTTAAAGGAGTAGAATACACAGAGGGAAATACCGCAGGAGACTGCTAATTTACCAACAGAGTCTGCCAAATCCCAGGAACTGAAAACTCCAAGGATTTAGTCATATGAAATACCAAGATATGATTTAAATGATGCCTACACTAAATATATCCTGGTAAGCATTTTGTCCTACTTTGAAACCAGATAGGAATTTTGGAAACCTCTTGAGCAAGAGATTCTTGGGAGTTAAAATGATATCACAGTTTGTACCACATGTATAACATACTGGATGGGGAAATGGCAAGACTCTGGAAGGTATCTCATATCCACATTGTGTTCAGAGAGAAAGGAACTGCAGCCCGATGCTAAACAAGGGGAGCCGGGAGGGAGGGAGGGGGGAGGGTGGGATTGGCGGAGGGGGAGGAACTGAAAGAGAGGAGTATGATGGAGATGGTACCTGACTCCCTGCAGGGCCTCAATGTCTGCAGAAAGCTTTGCACTTCGATCCTGCTCCTCCTGCAGCTGCCTCCTGAGTGAGCGTAGCTCCTGCTGAGCCTCCACCTTGATGTCATTGGCCACCACCACTGCTGTCTGGAGGTCTGCCTGGAACCGACGCCACTCCTCTTTTTCATCCTACCAATGCAAACATATGGTTATATACTGCATACAGCTAGATACAAGCATAAACAAGCAGAGGAAAACTCATACCGATAGAAATCATCAACTGACAGAGGAGTCCATCAATAGATAAATGAAATCTGATAAACAACTGTACTCCATGGTTTCAACAACAGTTGTAACAGAATTCTGAACATAAAATAAATCCTAAAGCAAACTTTGGAAAACCACAAAGAATTATTTAAAGTCCTAAGACTAGGAAAGAAAAAGAAAAATAGTCTTTGGATCTGAACCACAAAGGGAGGCAGAACAACAGGTTCTCTTTAGTTTGAAGAAGAAAAGCTGAAAAAAGAAGCGAAGAGATCCTTTGCAGATGAGGTAAAAATGAAGGCTTATACACAGTGTTGCATAGGCACAGAATACTACATTTTTAGGTTTGTTTTATTGTTATGTCTTACTACATTGTACATTTTTTTAGATATTCTTATCAGCATCTAGTAAAAAATGAGAGCATCAGACACATGACAGAGAGGAGACAGTACTGCATAAGATGAATATCGGGGAGGTGACTGTGAGAGATGAGCAACTGATAATGAACGTTTTACTGAAAAAACAGACAACAGAGGTGACGTTCAAAGAATACGATGGAGAAAATCAGCACCTGCCAAAAAATACATAGCTGTCTGTCAGAACAGCAGCTCATGAATGTTACCAGAACAATACTTGGTGGACAGATGAGTCTAAGGTCAAACATTTTGGCAAAAATACAAGGAAAAACTGAGCACTGGTACATCATCCTGACCTTGAAGTGATACTCCACACAATGTATCTTTTGAATATCACTCCCTCATTCACCTTCATACTGTTGACTAATGGTAATAAAAGAGAGGACAGTGGGTGTGGTGACTTAGATCCTAATTATCTATGGTAATAAAAAAAAACATAAAAACCTTCATACCAACTTTTTAATCAACCTCAGACATAAACCACTTATGCTCACTCTGTTCCAGACACTCATCATTTCATCACCTCCTGTAAATTCATTGCTTCAGTGTGACGCTACAGTCCTCATCAATGCTTGAACAGGCCATACCAGAAGGTGCCTATTTAATTCTAATGAAGTGAATTTATTACATGGCTTAAGGCAGAGAGAGAGAGAGATAGAAAATGACAAGAGGAGACTGTATGTTACAATTGTCTGATCTGATTTCAGTGTGTCACCATTACATGTTCCAGTACGTGACGATAGTTACGTGAGACACCAAGACATCTCCGATTTAAGTTCAAGCCACCATAGACGTTAGAAAGGGGCTTTATGAGTCTGTCTGTTGAAACTTTCTTACCTTCATCTGTCGACTCAAGGCTTTCAGTTGTCGTTCGACTTCAGCTTTCTGCTCCTCCAGCTTTCTAACAAGATCTGCAATGACAAATTCAAAGATTTTAAGAACTGAGGGTCCAACTTACTGTAGACTAGATCCTGTATTGAAACACAGGATTCACAACTAAACTACTCACTTAGGTTTCAGTGTTGTGAAGATACAGTGGCAGATATATAGCACAGAGGCTCCTATCTAACTATGTTCATATTGGACACTGTTAGATCCTTTTAGAGATGATTCTCAACAACACCGCAAAAATATTAAGATCAGAGCAACCTCATCTGTTGTGATTAATATATCGGGCTATATAACACTTGCCAACTTCATTAATGGCAAGTCAGAGGCAGATGTGTTGCAATGTGCCCTCATTTTGCATCTGGTTTTCATAAACACCCAGTTTCTACTTTACAAATGTTAGTTATAAAGTTACATGTAACATAAACTAATGCACTCTAATACAACAGGCCTGCAATAAAGTGGCACAGTTTCAACTTTACGGTCATTTCTCTAATATTCTGTCAATACCATTTATGCAAATGAGAGCAGACTAAATGTTACATGCCTGTGACTGATTAATTTCTCTTTAAGACATTTAAGACTGTGGGTTCAAAGACTCCAAGGAGAACTAAAAAAAACAGCCAGGGACAACAACAACATACTCTCCATGTCCAGGACGGCTTGGTTGGTGTGGCAGTTGACGGCCCTCTGCTGCTCCACCTGGTCCTCCAGTTCAAAGATGGTCTCCTTCAGCTCCTTCACCTGGTTTTCAGCCTGCATCCCCCCCTCCTCGAGAGACGTCACCCTGCTGCTGAGCTCCTCCTCCCTTCTCTCGGCCTGCTCCTGAATCTGCTGGCATTTTCCCTCCACCTGTGTATGTAAGATTACAATAGGTTTAGTACAAAAATGGGTTCGAACAAAGAGGGAGTGCTTTTCATCCATCCATTCATCTTCATCTGTTTATCCGGGACCAGGTCGCAGAGGCAGCAGTCTGAGCAGAGATGTCCAGACTTCCCCCACCCCAGACACTTCCCCCAGCACTTTCGGAGGGACTCTGAAGCATTCCTTGGTCAGCCGAGAGACATAGTCTCTCCAGCGCGTTCCCCGGGACACATGTTCCCCGGGACAGGCCTGGAACACCTCTCTAGGGAGGCGTCCAGGGGGCATCCAAAACAGATGCTCAAGCCACCTCAGCTGACTCGTCTTGATGCAACGGAGCAGCAGCTCTACCCTAAGCTCCTCCGAAGTGACTGAGCTTCTCACCCTACCTTTATGGGAGCGCCCAGCCACCCTGTGGAGGAAACTCATTTCAGCCACAATATTGTCCTTTAGGTCATTACCCAAATTTCATGACCATAGGTGAGAGTGGGAGTGTAGACTGACCGGTAAATAGTGAGCTTCGCCTTTCGACTCAGCTCCTTCTTCACCATGATGGTCCAGTACATTGACCGCATAACTGCAGACACTGCACCAATCCGCCTGTCAATCTCAAGCTCTATCTTTCCCTCACTCGTGAACCAGACCCCGAAATACTTGAACTCCACTTGAGGCACCCACTCAGAGAGGGCACGCCACCCTTTTCCGATCGGGCTGCAAACTGCCCCAATACACCCTGAAGGTCCTGGCTTGATGAAGCCAACAGGACAACATCATCTGCAAACAGCAGAGATAAATTCCTGTGGTTCCCAAACTGGACTCTCTCCTGCCCCTGGCTACGGCTAGAAATTCTGTCCATAAAGATGGTGATGGACGACTGCACCTCAGAGTCACCAGCTTCCTCAGTGGCAGGCATGTCAGTGGGAAGTCAGTGGGATTAAGGAGATCCTCAAAGTATTCCTTCTACCATCCAACATTGTCCCCAGTTAAGGTCAACAGCCCCACATCTGTGCTGTAAACAGTGTTGGCAGAGTACTGCTTCCCCCTTCTGAGGCGCCGGACACTTTGCCAGATTATTTTCAAGGCCGACTGATAGTCCTCCTCTCTGGCCTAACCAAACTTCTCCCAGACCCGGGTTTTGGTCTCTAGGACCGCCTGAGCTGTGGCTTACTTAGCCTGCCAACATGGCCCAATAGGACTCCTTCTTCACCTCCGGTGTCCACCACTGGGTTTGGAGGTTGCCGCCATGACAGGCACCAGAGACCTTGCGTCCACAGCTTGGAACTGCCGCGTCAACAATGGAGGCAGAGAACACGGTCCCCTCGGACTCAATGTCCCTATACTCCCTCTGAATCTGTGTTCCTCCAGAGGAGGGAGTTGACGATCTCCCTGACAGAGGGCTCGACCAGACGTTCTCAACAGACACTCACATTATGTTTGGGTCTGCCAGGTCTGTCCAACTTCCTCCTCTGCCAGTGGATCCAACTCATCACCAGGTGGTGATCGGTTGATAGCTCAGCCCCTCTCTCTGTTTAACACATATGGCTGGAGATCAGATGAAATGACATCAAGATGATCATTGGCCTACGGTGTCGTGGTGCCACGTGTACTGATTTACAGGAGTGTTTTCCTGTTAAAGTAATTGTAAGCTGTCATTGTACTAATTAGATGACATATGACATATATGACTTAAGGGCTTCCATCTATGACTATGACCACCTATGACTTAAGAGAGGATAATTCATTGTATCCTCCAGACGTCTTTGTAGTGGGGTGTTTTATTTCTGATGGCGGTTTCTACCTCTCTGTCTTTTAAAAGATTAGCTACAGACGGCCCTCTAGAAAAGAAAAACTTTATCAAGACAAGATTTCTTGGTGTCCAGGGGGGAAAACAAGCAGTGTGTAGGGAAACCACAAAGCAAAATGTGATCAAAGGAGCCTAAATTATATCATGGTACTATTATGTAATACTGTACGGTCTGCTGAAAACAAAGCTTTACTATCAACCAATAAAAAAGAAAAAGTAAAACCATGGCGAGTCTAAACACACATTACAATTAAGCTGATGAAGTTCTGGTTTTCAAGTAAGATTAAATTGAAAAATAATTTTTAAAAAAACATAGCTTGTGGATTACAATAATAAATGGTTGCTGCAGAGCTTAACTGCCTGACTATCATGCTACCGAGTTAGGTGATATGCAAGGTGAGAGTGACTCATGGAAATAAGAGTTCAGACTGGATTACATCTGACTGAAGTCAGCACGCCATCATGATTGTTGTCATCCAGAGAAATGACACTGTAAAGCAGACCTCTGTGAGCATACCATACTAAAATAAGCAAATGATGCAGCTCTGCAGGACTGACACCATGTGGCTCTAATACATTAGGAGGTTTGTGAGTGAAGTTATGGCGTGGCCTCACCCTCACACTCATGTGGCAGAGGACAGGAGCGTGACTCAGAGGGTCACAAACTGGTGGACCACCCTTTTGCTGGCATTACAGTTGGAGTCCAACAATGACTGCATCTCCATCTAAACTGATGGAGACACGCCTCAATTTGGAGTCAACAACCACCAACTTGACCCCAAACCCTCACTGCCTCAGCCTCTCTGGTGTTTGTGGTGTTGAAGGGGAAAACCAAAGTGTCTACTGAGAAACATATGAAAATGATCTGAGTGAAAATGAGCTCACATGCGGTGGTGGTGAAGAAAATAATTATTAAAAATGTCATGGTTGCCTGTTTGACTCATTTTTAATCATTACCAATTGCTCGACTGGTGACACGGCTATTACTGGACACATAACTGTAGCATTTTTGGTCTCATTTAAATCTATTTCTGAAAATGACTCCATTACAAGTACAGAATCTGCACAAAGATCGATGATCTGTTTCCAGTGTACTGCTTACTTAGCTTTTACAGCAGTTTACAGTAAATATGGATAAAGAGATTGTTCTTCAGGGAATTCCTGAAATCTTTGTCAGGGACAACACAGCAACTAATGAGCTCATTAGGCAAAACCTTTCCTGAACACCCTGAGTCACATATAATTCAAGTCCCAGTTTGTACACACACCACTTGGTACAACACAATGGAAGCAACCAAGTGGAAAATGTTTGAACTATGACATTCTCAAACAAATGAATTGTCCAGTTTTCAATAGATTCAACTTAATCTTTGATGACAACATTTGTCTCCAACATGTTATATTTACAGATAGACACAAATACATTTTGTCACTTTCTGAATGGATTCCAATCTGAGCAAAATAACCCTGATTATATTCCACTGATAGTGTTTATACATGTCCTTAAACAGCAGACCCAATAAATGTGCAGTAAGTTACATATATTACAAATCCCAAGATGAAAGAAGAAGAAGAAATTAAGTTGTAACCTCACGCTCCTCCTACCTTGGACATTGTGGCTCGTACATGCTCTGTCTCAGCCTGGGCCTGTAGCAGCTCCTGCCTCAGCTCTGTTAGCTCCACTTCCAGCCTGTCTCTCTCAGTGTGGGCTGTTTTCAGTAAGTTCTGCACCTCAGTGCTGTCACTGGCACTCTGCATGGCCTTCAGTTCACCCATCTTTTGTCTCTCAATATCCACCTGTGCCTTCAGTCTACTGTTTTCCAGTCTGAGAGAGTCTGCTGTTGCCCTCTGTTCCTCTGCAGCCCGTGCTGCCTGACCTCCAGCTTCCAGCTCCCTGTCCAGCTGGGCCTGCAGTCTGTCTATCTCCTCTCTGAGGCAGCGCACCTGGCTCTGGGCCTCCTGGTGCTCCTCCTCCAGAGCCCGCAGGCTGCCCGTCAGCTGCTGCTGGATGTCCACCAGCTTCTCCCGTTCGAAGCGTGAACTCTCGACAAGCTCGGCGCACCTCTGCTCTAGCTCGGCCAACCGTGGCCCTTGGTTTCCCAGCTCCTCCTCCCTCTGAGCCTGAGCTTGGGCTTGCTCCTGGAGTCGGCCAGCCAGCGCCTCGTTCTTCTGGGCCAGCACCTCCAGACGCTCTCTCTGTTGTTGAAGTGAGGTCTGCAGGAGACGCTTCTCCTCTGCCAGACGCTCATTCTCCGCCGTCAGCTCCTGCACCACTTGCTGTTGGTCAGCCAGCTCCTGCAGAGTTGCCTGCAGCTCTTCAGCGGTGCTGTGGTGGCTCTCCTCCATCTTGTGAATTTGTTCTGTCAGGCTCTGCACTGACACATCCTGTCCATCTGCATTGGTTACTGCACCTGCTGCAACAGCTTCCCCACTAACTCCACTGCTCACTGATTCTGAACGTGATGGGATCTTCTCAAACTCAGAAGAGTCAGGTGAAGGAGAGTCCTTGGTGACATCAGAACTGGAGGAACCAGAGGTTTTGAGAGGGCTGACATTAGAAGGAAGACTGTCTTGTTGTGGAGCCAGGGAGTTGGAGTCTGAGGGCAGGCCGTTCACCAAATGCTTGGAAGGGGTGTTTGTGTTTGTACTAGAGAGAGGAGAGGCCTCCAGACAAAGCAGCTTTTCCTTCAGCACCTGGTTCTCCTCTCTGAGTGCTGCTAACTCTCTCTGAAATTTTCCGTTCTTCTCCCTCAGCTCCCCAACCAGCACAAGGGCCTCAGCCACCTGCCCTTGCTCTCCATCCGCAACAGACTCTTGGCGTGAGACAGAGTTGGGTGAGGGTGAAGAGGAAGCAGAGGAGGCTTTACCTTTGCAGCGCTGCAACTCCATCCTGAGATTACTGATCTCTAAGTCTTTTGCCTTGGCCTCAGCCAGCAGCTCTTTCACCTGGCACTCCAGAAGGCCCTTTTCCTGGACCTCAGCATCCCCACGGGACTTGGTGGAACTACGAGTCTGCTTTGCCAAGGTGGAAAGGCTGGAAGTGCTGGCACTAGAAACCATTCTCTTAGAGGTAGAGCTCCTGAGCTGGTCCCTCAAAGAGATGCGGTCTCTTGTTATGGCAGAAGGGATTTCTCTAGGAGCTGGGATACCAGACTTCTTGGTTGCCTGTGCACCTGCACCACAGACCAAAAAAAGTACATGTTAAAAAACTGTTCAAGTAGAAGAGATGAAATCAGTATTTACCATTCTGTAGTTCATCAACAAAACAGTTCACAAAGTTATCTTGTACGTTATTTGTAACTATAAATATAATGTCAGAAATGAAATGAAAAGAGATGATGAAACCATTAAAAAATTCCACTGAATTGTGAAAATTTAGTATAAATAATAGTCATACCCTCCCTATACCACTGGGCAGTTGTTTATTTAAAAAGGAATATTATTACAATATCTGCAAACTTTACATTAAAAACAGAATATTTACAAAGTAAAAATGTGTAAACTGTGTTTAGCACACTAAGTATAAAGTATACATTTAACTTGTATTTTATATGCAGTTAACATAAAGACCCACTGCGAATATGATACATGGGTGCAGAAGTAATACGACAGTCAGTCAGGAAATTCATAATCAGTAAGTCAAGTTTCAAAGACAAAACTTTTCTCAGTAGAATTACCATGCAGTATAGCCAGCTTGACACTGAAATGGAAAGGTTAATGGAATCAGTGCACAGACATGCTGGGACCATGAATTTGTTAACATCATGTAATGACCCTAATTGAATGGACAGTGTGTCACATTCAGACACTTGTATTATTCAGCAGTTTTATGTCGCCGGTCACTGTACCCTATTCACATATTGTTCTCTGTTTGGACAATGGAGCATCTGCCTGGCACTGTCTGTCTGTTGCTGTCTGTGGTCATTCATCGCCACAGCAGGGCTTAGCTGTGGCATTTCAAAAGGCATCAGCGTGGGTCGCAGGCGTGAGCCTTTTCCAGCCCTCTCTGGAATATGAAGAGTATTTACAGATCCCAGCGAGAGCAGGATGCCATCTGAAAACATTTTATTGTTTGTTTTCAGATCATCAGCAAAAGGCGATGCAGACACAAGGGAGTTGCTTGTTTCAAAGGATGACAAAGGTCCCTGTGCACGTGGAGCATTCAGGCACAAAGCAGCTTAAGCAGTGCACAGACAAAGACAACCCTGTGTCTTTCACATGCGTGCACCATCATCAAACCCACAGAGCAGAGACTAGACAGACAGCCTGTGTGCTGAGATAGACAGCGCATCATCCTGAGCAACACGTGCAGACAAAAAATCTACAAACAAATGGCCTAGTTTGGAATGGAAATCCTATACCCCTGTGGGTTCTTTAAGTACTCCACCGTTAAAAGGCACTTTGCACAGACCATCCCCTTATTGAATAAACTAGCAACTGTGGCAGGAGCAGCCAACGCTGGCACAGTGTCTGGGGTACAAAGTCGTTTAACATTCTCGGAGAGCGCAGCTGTGGTTGAAGAAGTGAGGTGCTTTAAGTGGAGAAGTAAAGACAAATCAATGGTGTGAAAAATAATTAATATATAGATTCAAAATGCAAGCCAACTTTTTAATTATAACCTAAAAAACTTAAGCAACCAATCATTGGTCAGATTTAAAAAAAAAATCAGGGGTTATAAAAATGAAGAATGGAAGAATCTGTTCTGAGTGTCAGTGAGATTAGACTCTCAGTTAAAAGCCACCCTTTCAAAATAGCCAACATTAGTGGAGTACATGGATACTGTCATTCAAATTCACCTTAACAAACAAAACAGTTCATCCCGATCAGTTAGCTGAACTTGCTACTGGACAGATGTGCACTTGCTGAAGATCTAGCATACCATTAAGAACCTACAGTCACTTTCCCTGCACTTCACAGAGAATGAATCCATGAGTGACAGAATGAGGACAGCATGCATCCTAAATTATGTACTGTCACATGGAAGCTGTTAATACTATATCAGCACTGAGTATCAGAAATGACTATTTACTATGTACTACAGGAAGCATCTTACAGACAGGCACAGAGAGACAGACATGCAAAACAGCTTGCCTATTTTGTCATATTCTCATTAGAGGTGGCAATAAAAAAGATGGACAATAGGTCCTTGTTGGAGTGAGGGAGAAGTCCGATGTGATTAAGATCAGTCCATGTCCCATGAGGATGTGTGACGCCAGGATTGGGACTGTGGGACAGCCTTTGATTTGCTGTTCCTTCGTATTGTGTTTTCTTCTTGCTGTTAGTTAATGAAACCCAGATGGAGCACATGAACTCACTCATCTTTAGATCGCCCACCTCTTTAACCATGACATCACCACAGCTGTTTAATGTGCATAGAGAAATGACACCAGTCTTGATGCCAGGAGTCAGCACATGCAAGACAGCAGGATCCTTGAGAGGCTGGAACAGCTACCAGAATCCAGCATCAGATAGTTAGAGGATCTCTGAAGTGGACACAAAGGTCTTTTAAACTAACAACAGACTGGACTCTACTTTTATCACTGTACTACACTGACAGTCAATACAAATACCAATATGCATTTCTGTAGTGTAAATTCAGGTGCAGAAGAAGTTCAACTTTTGAACACATGGCTTTTTGAAGGTATCAGTGACCTTCTACATTATGCTTATATTCTATTGACAAATGTATTAAGTGACATACTCCCTGGAACTAATGCCTTAAAAATGTCCATTCCAAATGTTGGGTATTAAAACAATGTTGTTTTATAAAGCTGATATTAGCCACTGTTGACAGAATATCAGAGTGTTTCAAGTAGATAAAATATAAAAAAAAATACCACCCGAGCTAGACAACCTGTTTCCAAGATCAACACAGCAGTTGCAGAAGGTTTATTATCTAAATGTTATCTAAACAAGAGCCCACTTTGCCAAACACAAAGCCAGTGAAAGGCACAGCTCTACTCAGAAACAAAGAGTTCGGATTAGATTCTCCATAAAATGACACTAAGAAGGCATGAGGACACTTCAAATATTACGGTTACCTAAAGTTGACAGCTACTGGATCAGATAGGAGTAATAATAACTAGATACCAGAAATAGTCTCCTCAGTGTGTTTGACAACCGTTTTGAACAATTCCCGTTGGACTGAAGGGTTGGGAAAGAGAGACTGAAAGAAGCTTTCCCTTGCTCAGACTCTACAGCTGAGATGCTCCTTAAAGAGACACTTAACCTCCAACCGCCCTAGCTGAGCAGCTCAGTGGCCGCCTGTAAGACTCCCAGGAGAGAATCTGGGTAAGTGCGGGAACGTGGTGGAGTGCACAGCAGCAAATTACGTTGCCCACTTAATTTTCTCCTTGATGGATAAAAAGAAACACAAAAAGAGCACCCACATGTGTGGCTGATGGATAACAACAATTTCTCCACTGTGCATTCAAGCCAATAAATGAAGACAAAAAAATAAAACAGAGAAAACAGGAAAATCAATTGATGACAACACAATAAAGATTTTTGACACCACATTTTTCTAATTAATAATAATGAAATGCCCCCCCATCATAAAGGTCACACACTACATTACAGCAATTTCACTATTCAGCCAAAACTACATGCAAACCAACACAATGAAAACTGCCTAGTAATTAGGTAGTAATCAGGACACAAACGTCTTGAAAATGCTTCAGTTATACAGAAGTGAAATCTTCTGTGCCAATAGCACTCCATTTTCATGGTCTTCTTTCTACTGTAGGTGTGCAAGTGCAAATCTTTCTTTCAAAAATCGAAACTGACCTACGTGGTAAAGAGTTAGCTTAGTCTTAATTTAGTGCTGTCGTTGATGTAGGCCAGCCAAGTCCAGGACCATTTATAGCTACCTCTGAGAAGCACTAAATCTGTGAAAAGCAGTGGAATGGGCAGTTAAACGGCTCACAGAGGAGCTTTCCTCCTCTAGCAAGGAATAAATCCTCATGCAGTCTGAGGAGACTAACTCTTATTAATAGCAAAGTGCAAATAATGCAAAACTCCAGTTTTGGAGAAAGAGAAGAAAAGCCCTACCAACCAAAGACAACTGTGTCACTTTCTATATTCAGTATCTCAGAATCTGTTACACTAAGTCACTACCAACTGAGGAAGACAGCTGATTATTCCAGATGAAGAATTTTTCAGTACCATGGTTTAAGACTTAATGTAAAACATCAATAAACCTGACCGAAGAGACTGAGCATATGAAATGATTATGTTGTTTACATTAATTATCTAAATGAACTGCACAGATTGACTGCCAGTAATCCAAAGGCACTCAGTTATTTCATGGGAAGTCAGCTCCCTGATCACAGTAATGCACTGTGCTGCCTTCTTTCTTTCTAATGAAGATAAGCTTTCAAATCACAGCAGGAGCTGTGTGACTGGACACAGTCCAGCACAGGCCAGTTAACTGCAGCCAGCCTGCCTGCCAGCCAAAAAGGGTGACAGAGTGTGTTGTGAGCAAAGTGCACAGAGTCTTCAATTTACAGACCAAGAGGGGGTCATGGGTGAGGAGTCATGATGAATTAATGACTGCAGGTGGTCAAGTGTCAGAGAGCTGGCACCTGAAATGACGCACTGGCTTCGTCATCATCACAAACAAGCCTTGGATGGGAATCTCTCGCTGCCACTCTTCTGTCTTCCGTTCTGTGTTACAGGAAATGTGCTGTGCGTTTTTCCGTCAGGTGGAAGTGATGAAGAGAGACAGAAAACACCGTCTGGCCTTCCTGTTGTCCAACTGACAGGGCATGAAATAGGTCAACAGGCGCCCCTCTGTCAGACGCTGGGACTCGCGGGCATTCCTTTGCTCTGAAGTGGAAGATAGACCAAGGCTCCATGACCGCCACACTGACTGAGCAGAGATTAGCTTAGACGGTAAGCTGCATCACAACAGCCCAATGTGTTAGCCTGTTTCCTCCAAAGCAGCTGGAATCTCTGACTCTGATTCTAATTAAGGACACCGCATCATATGCAAGCTGAGAAATAAATAAGCAAACAGATAATACAAAACTACAGAACCCTGGGACAATGCCAAACGAGGGCAAACTGATTAATTTTGAGAAGAGCAGGTCTGTTTGCTATATCCAGCTGTGTAAACCTGATACACTCTACCGTATCATCAAGCTTGGCTAACAACAATCAGACATGTCTTTGAGTTTCGGAACTGGCTACACTGAGGATTTCAATGGCTATTTGCACTTGGGATAAGTCCATCACAGAATCCATGGATTTCAAAATAAAATAAACTTTTGGCTGAATGTTTAAGATTCAGTGGTTAACATAAAAGTCAACATGTTCAGACTTTCACATGCAGAAAATAGATGTTTGTTTCACTTATATTTTGTCAGCTAAACAACAAATAAGCTTTCACCAAAACCATAGCATAACCGAGCATCTCAGTTATGCAAAGATCTTCCTCTCTGCCATCAGCTTAAGGAATGAGCAACTGTACAGTGTCATCAAACAAAAGAAATATTTAGCCCAATCACAAAAATAAAGCAAGATATGAATAAATGACAAAAGTACAGTAGCAAAAGTAGTGATTAAAGTTTGGTTTCCATTAAGGCAATTTGAAAATACTTGTGTTGAGGGTATTCGCTGACAGAAATCAGGAGAAGCTTTACTGCTTCAGTGGCTAAGGTGCAGGGTGTATGAGAGGAGAAGGGCAAATATGCTCAGGAGCTGTAGCTAAATATGCAGCTCACATTTCCTCTCTGGGCATTTTTCAATAATCAATAACAAAACACAACAAAGCAAATTGAATGTTTTGTTTGTGGCTAGTTTAAAAAGAGGGTGAAATTGACAAAAGGGGTGAAGAAAAAGCTGTAAAACTGTAAAATTGTTGATCACTCAAGTATATGTTTACATTTAATGTGATTTTGAGTATTAATGTGCGCTCAGCAAATGAAGTAGAAAATAAATGAAGAGAAATAAAGAAAGACTGATTTCCTAGAGCCTTTTAAGTATGCCCAACTTCTTCTGCTGTTTTAGTCTGAAGTAATTGCTGTGACTCTCTTGTCAGGTGGCATGTTAATAAGTCGTTTCTACAACTGACCGGGCAAACCTTCCACCCCGCCTTGAAAAAAAGACATACAGTATGCAAGACTTCAGTGTGTGTTTAAACTGAAAAGAGATGTTTGTCTCTGCCTGAAAAGTGAACAGCTCTGTGCTTCTTCTGCAACACAGCATGGAAGTGCAGCATGAGAGCTGGCAAGCCACCAAGGGCCACTTGGCCTGGGTTCTCTGGCTCCTTTAATCATCTTGATTGAATCATTTTAACTGGCCTGCATGCTAAGACTTTTAACACAGCATCCTTATGCTGATCCACTCTGCTTTACACTACTTATGGAGCCAATACCCTACAGAGTATCCAATAGCATGGATCATGAGCTGGCCAACTTGAAGGGAGAATTTCATTGTGCTTCTAATGGAAAACAGTTTAACACAGGACTCGCTGAAGGAATAATAATATGCCATTTTACATGATTACAGGTTTATAGGATCAGTGTGTTTGATGGGTAACAGGTTGTAATGAGTACTGCTAAACTCAGTTTTAAGCTTCTGATTATTTCCACCCTGGCTGTACAATAATTGTTACAAGACTTAGGATGTATTAAGTGATGTATTACTTTCCTGGATTGACCACAAAAAGCTTAAAAGACATAATCTGAGGAAAGATTAAGATGCAAATAGGTTGACTGACAAAGAAAAGGCCAAAAAAGACAACATCAAACTGAACTCTAAAGATAAACATTTGGATAGTGTGGCTTAGTGCTAAACGTATTTCCATTGGCCACTACTTAAGACAAAACCAACAGAACTGATTCTACGTGCATGTCAGGGTGTTCTCTGGGACAATTTAATTTAGGAGGACTTTGATGTGAACATTTCTGTACCTTGGGTTGAACCAAGGAGCCAAATATGAACAAAGCTATCATACAACCAACACTTAGACACCAAGCTCCCACCTTCTTGTGAAGTTGTCTTAATGAATTTCACTGTGCAGCTCTAACAAAGAGACATGATGAGAAAGATGACTGACAGTATTCCCAACTTTGCCCTCAGTGGTTTAAGATAAAAAACATTGCTGGGTGACAGACAGAAAATACATCCACAGAAAGGCCAGAATCGCTGTTCTCAGAGTGAGGACAAACCACAGTCTGCAGCTGACAGATAAACAAACCACATCAGGACAAGTTGGATTTGGTATGCGTTGAACACACAATCACAGACTTAGTGTCGGATACGACTCAAGAATTTTACACACGCATTGTCAGTTGTTCTACAATAAATTAGTGGTTTATGAGCTCAGGCCTGAAGGATTCAACATACCAACTTTGGTGTCCAGGCTATAGTCTCCAGTTACACAAACAGGACATTTAAACAGCACACACCTCCCTTTGCAAACACAAAGCACCGTGGAATGACCTGCGTATTTACTGTACCTACGATTAAGCCACGGAAAATATGACTGATTTAACTTCCTCACAGTGTCCCAGCTATCAGAAGTTGGACAAACTTGCTTCCTCATGTTGAATCCCTGCTCTGCGTCAATTTGCTGCTGATTTGATGTTCAGATCGCACAATAGTCTAGGTATTTCCACATTCTTTCTCTTGTTGCTCACGGTGGTGTTGATGTCTGCTCTGAATGGGAGCGGTACCCACCGGGCACAATGAATCAACGCTTCACCAGACATTATAGCAGACAGATAAGCATTTAATATCGCTGTTGGAAGTGTGCTAATAGGCAACTGAAGGCTGCTGCACAATATTGCAAATTTTAAAGAGGAAAACAGATGTCACTGAATGTCTAAGAGGAGGATAAACTGAGTGTGGTTTATGATGAAAAATGCACAGAACACAGGAGTACACTGATCAGTGGCCATGCAGAACTTAAATAAATACTTCTCCCTGACTCATCTGGCTAGGGCAGTGTTGCTTAGTGGTCACTGAAGTGCCACTTATCTGGGATAGCAAGCAGCTATGAATAAAAATCCTCACAC
Source organism: Terapon puta (assembly GCA_028564955.1). Classification (NCBI taxonomy): domain Eukaryota; kingdom Metazoa; phylum Chordata; class Actinopteri; order Centrarchiformes; family Terapontidae; genus Terapon; species Terapon puta. Next base: position 5,233,193 of record JAOXYL010000078.1, read on the forward strand.
GCATGTTATTCTGGTTGATTTATACCTCTGCTTGTGTTGATGTGAAGTGGAGTTATGATGAGAATTTCACATGGTCACCAAACTCCATGTGCCAATTTGTGACGAAGGCATTAATTGTCCTGCCCTATCAGATCCAACAAAGCTGACAGGGCAGACAGAGGGATGCATGTAAAGTTAAAAATATCTAGGATGCAAATTTATTACACAGTAAATATTTGAAGTACTATTATTTTATCACTAGTATTAATGACATTTCTTTCAGACAGAAAACTATACAAAAGAAGGGCAGAGAAATTCTTTAAATGAACATTTAATGATGCGGTTTAGGTGTTAAAAAGTGTGAAATGCATTCTTGGATGTCTTGTGCTGAGCTGAGGTTCTGTAACTGTAATGTTTCTGTGCAGTGTGAAGAGAAAGAACAATGTTATTCCAATGACAACACTGCTACAACTGCTACATTGATAGCATCCTCTTCTAAAAAAAAAAAAAAATCACTGTGCTTTTCCATGTTTTTGGCAGCCTCTCCCAGCATTACAGCTACCTTCAAGAATTCTAATCAAACTTCTGGAGAGACAGGTTTGTGAAATTTTCCATTTTTGACCATGTGAAAGTCACAACAATCTATTTTACCTCACCACACAAACATTTTTGAACTTACTTTAATCCTGGGCCCAAATGGGTACAACTGACTGACTTGTAGCCCTGAAAATAGACCCACTGTTATTGAACTATATTTTACAGACAATTCATCAACAGTGGACAACATGCTGACCGCAGGCTCTGGTCTTGGCCGCTCTCCTGGTGAGCCGGCGGGGAGACAGGAAGGCTCGGTGTAGTAGCCGTCAGTGTAATTTGGTTGTGATAACGACCTCCTTATCACTGCAGCAGACAGCTCACTCCTTAGCCTGCCACTACAGAGATAACACCATCAATCAAATTTGAACGAGTTCTTTCTGTTCCCACATTTCTTTCCCGACTTCCAGCACCACAAATGTTATTCTCCTTTCTGAGCCCAAAGTCTGACGAACCTCAGCTGTCCGCTTCACCGTCCGGGTGGAATGGAGGTTTTATGCAGAGGGTGCAAACTTCACTGTTCTTGTCCATCACTATATTGCTGTTCATCAGAGCATAGTAGATAACGAACCCCTGCCTCAGTTAATGGTTTAAAAGTATATGTGCTTGTTATTATACTACTACTTTGTGAAAAACAGATTCACAGGCTTCTCTGTGTCCTTGGTCTTAGTGCTCTTGGATCGATAGTTTTGTCATGAGTGGGCATAATGAAAAATAAAGCCACTTGATGATCAATTCCCATTTACTATAGAGCCTCATTTGAGAAAACGGAGCATAGACTTATAAGAATAACAGGTCAATCAATTAACAATATAGCTGACTGCTTCATTTCATAATGGAGGTTCATGTGGGATGCTGGACCAAGGATCATAGAGTACAGTACCAAGCAGAGTTTAAATATTTTTCATAGCCTGGAGAACATGATTGATTATACAGAGCGTGACTGTGATGGCGTATTTCTTCACTGGCTGAGCAAACATTTTTCTCTGACTCCTTTCATTTTTCACCCTGCATACCACCTGTGTGTACCAGTCTTGTAATAATTTTGCCCAAGACTCATATTTATCAATAAGCATCCCAATTTTGCTTACTAAATAGAGAATAAATAGTGAGCTCAAAGAGGGTAATATAAGCACCCTTTGTTTGTACTCTTTGAATCAACACTCAGCAATCTTTTTGTTTTGTGTATAATGTATTAACTGTGCACTCTGTGCTCTAAGTGTGTGCGTGCATGCATGGAGAAGAAACTGGGAGCTAATCTTTTCAAGCATGCAGCAGCTTGCTACACTGCCTTCCAATCTGAGCCTACTGTGCTCTATCTTCAAGCAACACACGCTACTGCTATGAAATGATGCAGCTTAACACCCACTACTGATAAAGTACTCCACTGTACTGTGTGTGTGCACGTGAGCCCATGCCTGTTGCCCTAGCAAGCCACCTGGTTCTAGTCTATTTAGTGTCTATTTTTGTTGTGATGGAACCATGCACGTGTAACCACTTAACAGCATAAAGATATGATGAAGCTTTGTGTGCATGGATATCTATACTGTGTATACAGTACATGTGCAGAAATATAAGAAGCTCTGCACACATACGTAAATACACACATATTAAGCTGTAAATGTTCGTTTTGTTAATAAAATTCAAAGGGGTTACAAAGCAGTGGAAGAGCTTGGTTGTCTTTCGATGAGCGTGAAGTTGCTGCTGTGTGCAGTTCAGAGGCACTTTGAAATGGAAATCTTACGGAGGCGCAGTGGGCTCGGGGCAGTGGAGAGATGTGAGCGTGAGACTGATGATACCATCTCCTCTGGCAGGTTCCCTCATGCTTACTGTCAGGCGAGCACTTTTTGCTGCCTGACTCCCATATCTACACTCAGGTGCAAACACACACACACATGCGCACACACACACATCTACACCGGTACTGACTGAATACAGATATACAATACACCAGATCTGTCACTACACACACATACAGTGTGAAAATATTCACAGAAATAATGTCTCAAGAACAGAGGAGCAACTAACTTCTAAGCCGTTTAAACAGCTTCTGTAACTCCAGGGCATATTAATCAGCCAGAGCTCTGTCCGTGTGCATCTTAGTCAGTATTCATTAATCAGGACTTGTCATGTCAGAGATGTACTCAGACATAACATGACAGAAAATTAGCTCATATCTATTGTATTTAGTCAATGTTTGTCTTTGCCTTTTACGTCAAGAGAGAAGACAGACACAAAGAGTCACAAGGCAAGCAACAGAAGCAGACCTGACTCTGTTTCCTCCTGTCTCCCCGCCTGGTTCCCCATGTTGGTCCGCTCCGCGACTCCCACTCTCCACACCGGGGCGGACTAATCCAAGAATCCGTGGCTGCGGGGGAGAGAGGCGTGTGTGTGTGTGTGTGTGTGAGTGTCGGGGTTCTTGTCTCTCCTCAGCACCCGCAACCAGCACCGGTCAGTAGAGAGGAAACCATAAGAGGCAAAAAATCCTTCTTATTTTTCCCTCCTCCTGGTCTTCTTTTCTCTTCTCTACTTCTTCTCGGAACTGTGTGACTGTCTGTGTATATGTGTGCATGTGTGAGGAGGCAGGCTAGGCGTCCTGTCAGTGAGTGACCGCGAGCGTCTGAAAGCGTGCGAGTGTGCGTGTCCTCCAGAATGGTGACAGTATGTCACACTGGCAGGCGGGCGGGCAGGCAGCGTTGTGTGCACTTCATTATTGCTGTGATGACTGGAATCAGCTAAGAGGAGGAGTGGCTTCCCAGGCCACACACACATACACACACATTAACACACCTCCTCCCACTACTGCCAGCCAGTTTACTCTCACCAATGCCGGTTAAACAATGGTGAGATGAACCGTCCCTCTCGCTGGTACTGAAAAGACGAGGGAGTATAAAAGAGAGAGAGAGAGGGTGGAGAGAGAGGGTAGAGAGAGAGAGAGAGAGAGAGAGAGAGAGTGGGTGGAGAGAGGAAGGAAGGAAAGAAGAGCAGGAGGAAGGGAAAGGCACTATTTGTATTTTTGGCAGATGGTGACA
>JAOXYL010000078.1:5237736-5268411 GCA_028564955.1 Terapon puta
GTATTTAACAGAAATTAAAATTCATCTTCACTGCATCATCAATTTTTTAAAGCCATACTTGACACAGATAAGCGCTGATATTTTTAGGAGTGTAAGCATGAGTTGCATAAGCTCAGCGCTACCAGCTTATTTCCTTCATGTTCACTGCTGAAAAGAAGCATGTAGATTTTTAAAAAAGCTAAATAAATGGACATTGCAACAGGAAGCTGCTTTTTCCCCCGATGTGTGTTTGATGCACAAAAATACTGTAAGCCTCAATCAGAGAAGCCTTTAAAATCTTAGTTGTGGGGAAGGTCTAGCTTGCTGCATGATTCTGCCCACGTCAGATTGAATATTCGGCTCTTTGATACACTACTACACATGGCTGTTTCTAAGCCTCTTCATATCTTGAACACTGCATAACTGTTGGTACATTTTCATCTTCTTCTCTCAATATTCTCTTCGGCTTGGAGCTGCACATCTACCTTGGTAAACAAACATGCCTCTAATCCAGCTAAGAATGTTCTCCTCACCACAGGACGTCCATCTCTGTGGCCCAATAGGCCTCTTTCAAGATCTGGCAAGGCCATTTCTCTCTGTCTTGCATCTTTGGGGGACTTGTTCGGGTCACAAGCTTGTCAAGAGAGGAATTTCAAACTCTGTGCCAAAACTCTGGTCAACAAGACTAAAAGGGGCAGGTGTGTTTATGCCTGAGTCGATGCCAGATGCGAAGATACAGTGTTAATTCTAGCCTTTGAAGCAAACCCTTTATATGCACTGTAGTGACCAGAAGCAAAGCTATTCCCACTTGCCACACTGATTTTTACACTCTATGTATAATAAACAGAGGAGTACATTATCAGACAGGACAGTATGAGGACATAAAGGTAAAGGTGTGGCTGAGTTTGCACACATATTTGTGTGCGCTATATGCATTCTCACTGCTTGTAGAAGCCATACATGCACCATGTCAGAATGTGTCTGTCATGGGTGAGTGCTTGTGCAGGGTGAGGCATCCCATTGGACTGAGGCGTGTTTGATTAATTTATCTGACAGATATGAGGACTTTAAGGACCATACCTCCCTCTCTCTCTCTCTTTCCCTCCCTCCCTCCCTCTCTCCTGCTGCTTCCTAAACACTGACACACACAGACAGACAGGGTCCTGCTGGGACCACATGTTACCAGAGTCTGGAGTCTGCTGTCTGAGCTGTGCATAGTAAAACTCACACACACTATGGGTGCATAATATCCTTAGTGCACCTTATTCTCTCTGCTCTGCTTATCCTTCACCAAGGTCAACTGATGCTTGCATCATGTATCTACCTCCCCTCTGTCCCGACAGTGAGTTGGCACTATGAGAAATGTTATGAGCTATGAGCTGATCAATAGGGAACAGGAAGTCATAGTCCATCTGGTGTGGCTAGCAAGCCTCACATATGGTGAACATTCTGACAGAAACCTCATCTCCATCACTCACCGACAGCAGAACTTTCATCCAGCAGAGGCTGGAGGTTAATGAAAAGAACGCCCTGTGTGTGGCTGATGGATACTTGGGGCATGACACAGCAAAAAATACTTGGTCTTCTGTAAATCGTCAGCATGCAGTACTTTGGATTTGATCAGAACAGAAAAGGCACATACAAGATGCATTTGATAAACATGAACAACATTAAGTAGAGGATATGTGTCACAGCATGTCCCTATTTTATGTTTACAATCAAGTGGATTGACTCCCACAGATGCGTGTGTGTGTGAGTTTCACACTATTTGGTAAAGCTAAAATAATCCTGAACATTCATGTTTGCCTTTTTGCTGAGGGAGACATATCAGGTTGACAGTATTGCGCTGACACATGTCAGTCAGGAGACAGACAGTATACAGCAGAAAAAAAAATGGTAAAACTGACAGATGCATGTGCTTTTGAATCTTCAAACTCCTGCCAAACTGAATGTGTTGGTTCTAAACTTTTTGCCTCAAGGCAAAATGTGACACCACATGATACCAAACACACAAGTGGAACAAATAATACATTGTGAAATAGGGATATATAAAGCAAGGTGTCTTTAATTGGCTCGACTGGAAAATACAGAAAGCAGAGTTATGGTGCGGATCTTTAAGTAAAAGTATGATTTTTCAGTGATTGTAGTCCAGATAGATTGCATATACTTTTCCGGCTAAATTTCAAACCAATTTATCTGTCATACCAATGTATCTCCATAAAATGTATACATAAATCAACAAATCATGAATATGTCTCTCCAAAATGAGCCATGCCAAGTGATGATAAAGTGTCCAAAGTGATGTCACTCAGGTATGCATTACTTGGGCCTGAGGACCAAGTTGAGCTGAAAAGAGTTAGTTAGTGAGTTTACCAGACGCAGGTAGTTTCTCATCTCTGCTTCAGATTCAGTTCGAGGCTACATTAGCTGGCATGGGCATTACACAGTGGATGTCTTTTATAGGGATGCAATGTTAACTTTGAAGAGTACTCTCTTAACTTGCTTATGACTTGCAAAATGGTGCACTTCATGATAAACCTGCTGCAGAGGGTGAAGTATTAGTAGAGGTGGATTAATGCTGAAGCAGTACAATTTAATTACCGACTGTGACTCTTAAAGGGCTAAAAAAAAAACGAGTGCACTTCAGTGAATCAGACAATTAAAAGACTCACCGAGAGCTCAACTCTACTCGACCAAACATTAATGATCAGTGTGTATTGACTGGACACAGGTGAGCGAAAGCGCCTGTCAATGAAGTGCCCATTTGTAAAGTTATGCCCCGCAGTCACCCCCAGCAGGCTTGTTATTTATAGAACAGGACAGTCTTATCTCCTTCTGTCTCTTCTCCTTGCACACTCCACAGGGACTCCTCTCCTAGTGAAAGCTTTACTGAATTATTGATGAGGTGTTTTAAATAAGTCATCAGGATGAGGCTGGATTTTAACCCATTGTCTGACAATACGGTAGAGTTGGTTAAGTGCCAACTGGGATACCGACAAGACTCCATTAGCAAAAATAACAGTTTTGACTCATTAGTGCGGCATGCTGTGAGGGCAGGCGAGGGCGGCGTCAGACTGTCAGTCAGTGAACCTTTATGGTCAACACGATGCTTCTGTCTGTCTGCGTGTGTATGTGTCCCCCATGAACTTGTGTAGATTTGATGTATTTTTTGTTCAACAGACCCTTGTTGTTCAAACCTTGAAAACACCTGATAAAAGAATAGTTACTGTGCTGGAAGTCTTTTAGAAAGACAAACTCCTTTTATTATGGATGAATAGTGGCTACAGTGAGATCTGTCATTTGCAGTACAAAGCCTGTGAGTGTGTAGCTGACACCTAGCTAGGACTAAAGAAATACTAATACCTACGTATTGTGGGTAATTTTTTATCCAGGAAAAGAGGCTACCACAGATCATTTTCTCAAGAGTGTTGCATAAAGATTTGAATGAGATAAAATGTGGTATTACAGTATGTCCTCACAGTAATGCAGTGTTTCAAAATGATATTGATTAGCATATGAAGCACAAAGCTTGAAGCATGCTTCAGTGTTTGTTTCTTTGCTTTTTCATGTTTGCACAGCATCTCAGGCACAACTGACCCAGTTTTTATGAAACGTGAGAAAATAAATGATTCATCTTACTGCTGCAACCTCATTTCTACATTTAATTAGGGTGGATTTGTGAAATGGGATGAGAACACAATTACTGTTTGAAACAAGATGACGCACATGTACTGTATTTACTGTTGCACAGTAATGGAGAGCATCGTATCTGAAGTGGACAAATGGAGGTGCATTGTTTAATAATATCTTCGGCTCTATGGAACGTAGGTATTTGACTCCATACAAAGTAAAGTATGATTTTAATACTCAGCAAGGAATCTGTCATGCATCCACAGTGTAGTCACATATTGTACTTGGACAGTCTCAGAGAAAAGACGAATGTGATGACAGCTCTGTGCCTTAGAGCCCAGTAAGTCTTGATTGCTTCTTGTCAGTGTGTAATGTCACACATCCACTGGGGAAGCTCTGTTTGTGACCAGCACTGATGGGTGACAGTATTACTGAGACAAAATGTCACAGTTTTTTGAATTTTTTAATCTTCTCTCAGAGACTTTACTTTGGAGACTTCCCTTCTATGTCGTTAAATACAAACACTGAAGACATTTCAGAACATTACATCTCAACATCAGTGAGTTCAAAATACCACAGATCACCACCCCAATCTATATTCAAATCGTGGCATTTCCCCTGTGTGGATATATCTGCAGAACTCTCAGGTCGAGCTCAGTGACTAAGAATTGAGAGCAACAGGCTAAATGATGACTGACACTGCTTGCATGCATGGTTAACCACAACTGCTCCCTCAGACGTCAGATTTCATTTTCCACTTGCTGATTAGCTTGATTCTCAAGACCTGTTTGACATATCCACTCATTGTTTGTCGTCATGTGTCTTGACGTGCATTGCTAGAGTCCTAGCACAGGTGCAAAGGAACACAAGTCTCCTGATGGGAACATCGTGTTGAGCAAAAGCCACTGTTCTTGTCACGGGTTACAGTGATATACATGAATAAGATATGCTACGTAATATATATGTTTGAGGGTGTTCCATTAACAAAGCATATATTTTAAAACATTGAATGAGCAACTGTAAATTTTGTGAAATAATTTAAATGTGCTTGCTGAGGTCTTTTTTTTTGGGTGGGGGTGGCATAAAAAGGAAAGTTAGTCAAAAACAGTGAAGCTGATACTTTTTTTTTTTCTCCAGATTTAGCAACCAGAATGCATAAAGGCATTTCACATAAGGGATATCCCTCTGCCTGATGTAAATTGTAGCTACATAATAGCATTACAACCCTGCTCTGTTTTAAATATGGTTTTCTCTATGAACACGAATTATTTAACAATATCCCTGCCCTCAACTTTGGTTGGCTACCAGAAATTGGCTAGAGAAACTAGGCCAGAAGAAGTGCTCGAGCAGTAATGAATTCATCATGAGCAGCACAGAGTGGGAATCTCTTCTTGTCCTTGGGTGTGAAAACACTTTGAAAAACCAAACTTTGGTTAATTAGAGCCCAATCCAATGAAAGCTGATCATGGTCTAATTGTGCCTGAAAGAACCGAGAGCCTCACTTGGCTGTGGTTTCTCAGCTCCTCTGGTGTCTTTTGTCGAGTAGAATTCAATTATCCTCGCTTCAGCACAACAAGCCTTTGAAGTAGAATTTCACTAGAGCGCAGCATCTACACACTGTGGATGGGCCACCATAAACAAACACAGCTATCTCCCTCACAGAGGATTTTTCCAAGGATGTGCTGTGAACAACATTAATTACTACAAACAAATCCCTGTCATTATCTTCCACCATATTTGCCCTATATGTAATACATGTTTTGCTAGCAGGTCTATTTGTAGCTGCTCTTTTTATCCATGACCTGACATCCTGACATCTGTTGATAATGTGAAATATTTTAGGCTACAAAGGAAGCTAAAAAATATAGTGTGCAATTTACTCACACAAGATGAATATGAATGTCATGGACCCCAAATTAGCAGCAGCAGGCAGCAGTATTTGTCCCATATGTGTTTGAGGAGGTACATTATTAAGTAGCTCAAGTCTGTCAAGGTTCTCCACCCTTTTCCTGGCTTTCACATGCAACAGCAGAGCTGTGAAATATCTACATGCATTCATAATGTCACTTGACTTTGGCAACAGAAATTCATAGTAAACATAAAGCCATGTGTCCTTAAAATGACTAATTTTCACTCAAATAATGTCAACATAATACTTAATCAAATAATTGTGGTGAGTTGTTATTATTATTATTATTATTATTATTATTATTGTTGTTGTTGTTATTATTGTTGTTGTTGTTGTTATTGTTGTTGTTATTATTATTGTTGTTGCTGTTATTATTATTATTATGATTACAACTATTATTAATATAATTGTTATTATTATTTACGTATTTTTTATGTCATGTTTGATTTCATGTGCACAACTTGAATGTGTGAAAACAAAGAAATTCTCACTTTTGTATCTTCAGTGGTGAGGAATTTAAAGGTTCATGTAAAATAATGTGTGTCTAGAGAGTAGATGCATAACAAGGTTCTCCTTTCATTCAGAGCTCTGGAGTCTGTGTCTGAAATGATAGCTCCTGATTGGACACGCATGGGCCATAATACAGTACAATAAGCTAAACCAACACATTTATCAACACTGACTGTGCATCCACAAAAACACACACATAGCCACACTGAAGCCAAGTGACCTCAAAACACCTGCCAAAAACAACAGCAACATAATTTTTCTCCCTCTTGTCCTTGGATAGAGAAAAGTTCTTTTTTTCTCATTTGCCATCCAAAACATTGCCTGCTGTTCACACAGCTGAGCAGATGCTGTCTGAGGAGCTGACTATGAATACAGTCCAGTCTCTCAGTCTTGGACCAATATCCTGAGAACCTTAGTCCTCAGCCACCTGCGTCTCACCAATGCCAACCAAACAAGAACAAAGAAAGACGAGGAAAAAAAGAGGGAGAGATAAAGAGAAGCATCTCTCAAGCTCTGAGGTAAAACCAGCATCTGGGCGCTGCGACAGGCAGCTTTAGTGATGTGCTGTGGCCCCCTGGTGGTCACAAGTGGTTAGCTGCACTAGTTTGAGTGTTCACAAGATTCAGGATGGCCTTTATTAGTCCCACAGTGGAGAAATTCACATTACTATGATGCTCTCATTAATCTCACACAAAAACAGATCATATCCATAATTTCTATTTACAATCACTGCCTCTGAAATCAGTTATTTAAAGATATCTGACAGGAGTTTAGTTCATTACCTGAAAGGCTGCGGGGTCGGGCCTCAGCAAGATCTGAGATGGCTCCAGTGGTCACAGTCTTCTTCATCCGTGAGCCAGTCGCAACAGCTCCCAGTGCAGGCTTTGTCAAGGCATCATCACTGCTGGCTCTTTTCAGCTAAAAAGACACACACATATAGGTCTGTCCTCAAGCTGTTTAATCAGTTTGTGTGGTATTGTGGTTCATTAATGACTCACCCTGCTGAGGCGCTGGTCTGAGGCCAGCATGCTGGAGGATCTGGATGTCTTCATGGCGGTGGAGCTGGTAGCTGAGGATGAGGCAGCCATAGAGGCCTGCTTAGCCCGCTCCTGGGGTCCTGGCTTGGGCAGCCCCACCTTGGTGGCGCCCGCTTTCATCATGGTTGCGTGTCAGCTAACTACACCTTAGAGAATGAAAATCAAAAAACAAACTTTAAAAAGGTCATCATTGAGGTGGCTCAGTGGAAGAGCACACACACACATGTATGAGGCCTGAGTCTAGTGGCAGCTGACCCTGGTTTGAATCCATTTGCTGCATGTCTTCCCCTCTCTCTGTCCTGACTTTCCTATCTCTCTAACACTGTCCTACCTATAAAAGGCGCCTGATCTATTAAAAAACGCTTATCTTTGGAAGAAATAATAGCATTAATGTGCCTGTGTGTTTACTGCCACGCTGAGCCACCTGGGGCACCAGTAAGCTCTGATGAAATATGAAGGCGTGATCTCCCATTTACTAGAAAAGCTTCTAAGAACAACAGGATGAGTAACCCTGTGTGAAACTGGCTTTTGACTTTAAAATGGCTATTTGTGACTGCCCAGAAAATCTTTATGACTTTTACTATGTTGATAACTTTTTTAGGCACACCCACCTGTAACTTGCTAAATACAGCCCAAACATAATAATATTAAAAAACAATAACAAGTTTAATTCATTTTGGCCTGTAGAATAAGTTTCTGCCCCTTTCCTTCATGGGGCAGTACAGATCAAAATATTTTGAGGAAATTACTACTACAGAAAAATAAAAATATGACATTTCCATTCAATTTCATGAACACAACAATGACAATTTCCCCTCACTGGATCAAAAAAGTATATCTATCTGTCTAACTATCTTATCTCTTTCTATCTAATCAAATATTTTAAAGGTATAATCCTATTACAAATGTAACTGTAAATGTAATTGTTAGCAATACCCTTGCAAAAGCTAAAGGTAATGACACGAAAGCTGTTCCCTCAAGCACCACAGCTGTATAAAACTTAATCAATAATTATGGCAAAACCTTTGTGTCATGAAAATAATATGACTTTTCTGTACTAATACTCTTTAGTGGCATTTCATGGTTGTTTAAAAAATACTTAAGGCAGTAGTTGCTTATTAGGGCAGCTCATTCCAGTTGCAACACCACTGAACCACTTCTGGTTAAGGGAGGAGAGAAAACAAAATATGTTATCTGATTTGTTCAAATCAACAGCACTGACCAACAAACAAAATTATCTCCACAGATCTAGTAGGAGGTATGCAGCCAGCTACAGCCACAAATGTCATGCCTCTGTGAGGATCATTTTTCTGACTCCAACAGGAAGTGATCACGGAGACTGTTAAAGGTGCTCATTTAACGTCCAGCAGAAGGAAATGTACTCATCTGGGTAGAGACGAGCTGTAGGAAATGGACGGAGAGATAGGAGTGCACTTAACCAAGGAAAGTGTGAACTGGTAAAGAGCTCTGAAGCTCCCCAAGGACTGGCTGACTCATTGATCAGGGTTCGGGTAACTTGATCTTCTGCCTCTGAGAGTCACAGTGTTGTTAATGGGGATACCCTCTCGTCTCTGAGAGCATGGAAACAAGTTACGCCTGGACAGGGCTGAAGAAGGATGACTTTTTTCTCCTTCTGATCTAAACTACAGCAGATCAGAGCAAAACAAGTGATGCTGCAGTAAATATCTGCAGTAAATAAGTCTGCAGACAATAACAAACTGTGTTGTGATGGGTAACAGGAATAAGGTAGACGTGAAGAACTAAAGACAATAGAGGGGAGCCACATCAGTAAAATGTGAACACACACAGTTGAGCACATTTTACACTGCTATTTTAAGGATGCTTAGAGCCTTATCTGATGAGGAACACACTGTATGCACTTTGTTTTAGACCGTATGAGAGCATGTGTCTCCTTCCTGCCCCATCATATGACACTAAGAGCTCTCCAGGCAACATCCTATGACTAACTCCTGCCTGGCTATGATGGCTCACCTCCCGTTAGATCAGTTTACAAGGCTGCAGCACTGTTCAGACGCACATTTGACCTGCTTCTCACTGCTACTCTGATCTCTGTGTGGGCTAAAAGAGGAAATGAGGCAAAATTGAGGATGTCACTCTTGAGGTTTTATTATTTTTCTTCTTAAAATAGGAAGTAACTGAGCACGGACCAAACATTTTGGGCCATACATTATATTACAACTTTAAATTAAATGAGGCAATTGTGAATAAGTAAGAGTAAGTAAAGTAAACTGCAGAAGCATGTGAAGCAAAAGCAGGACAGTTTAAGTCTAATCCACTTTGTTTTCACCTTCTTTGGACCACTGCAGGACTCTATTCTAAACGTATGACCTCTCCATATCCCTCTGCAGAGATGTGTCCCACTTACTTCGCGGCCTAGTTAGGAACCCAAATGTCTTTGAGACAGACAGCGGTGGTATTTTAAACTTGAACTCACCAAGAGTTAAGGCACAGAGCTGGGCATCTTCCTGTAAAAGCAACCTGACTAACAAAGATGACAGACATTTACCGACCGTTACAACACTACAGCTTGCATGGTCTGACAAAACTAACATGTAGGATGATGGCACTGTGTCTTAAATATGGCTGGTAAAAAGCTAAATGTGGAATTTGCTTTAAATGACTAAATTTGAAAATATAATTTGTAGTCACTGCAGCCATAATTAATGGGTTGTCATCTGCCTTAGTTATATTGCTCCCAAAAAGTGAGATGAATGTAAAGGCTGAATATGGGACAGTTAATGGTCGAGGCTTCCCGAGTTCTCTCAGACGGTTGCTGTTTGACTGGACTGCTGAAAGGAGATAAGAAGAAAGCACCGGCAGCCGAGAACGAGTGTTATCAGTTTGGTCCTGGATGAAACAAATCTCTCATAGACAACATCTGATCTAATACAACCCTGAGAGAGAAGACCACGTGTTTTCATCACAGAAGGAAGATCAACTCTCATACATCATGTAAATAGCTCCCTGAATCAGATCAAATCAAGGATAATGATAGAAGGTGACATGTCAAACAAGACAGTAATGTAACAGTAACATGTAATTTCTCCACAGCTTAATAACCTTTTTCTGCCTATTAATTAAGCCATTCAGAGACTGTAACTCAATAAGGGTGTTATTAAGATACACTCAGATAAACTAAATATTCATAATCATATACATGTATCTGAAAGAGTACACACAAATATACATCCAGCGCTGAGAACATGTTATTTATATTCCAACTGAAAAAGATCCACATGTGTAATCATTTAAAGGTGCAACCTGTGGTAAAACTGCTCAGCAAAAAAGGGACAGAGGGCCAGACAAAACCAATAATTACTCCTTCCAAAAACCTTCCACTATATAACAGTTACAGAGGAGTCACTGTCTTGCATGTACACATTCACTGCATGAATGTGTAACTTGGCCGAACTAGCATGCCACAACCACAAATCACTTCAGATCTCGTAGGGAAATCCTAGCTTACCAGTCCTGACCACTCTCTGACCCTAAATGCAGGTTGCTCTGTTACAATAGAGGATGGGCCGTGCACACTGCACTTCAAATGTTCAATTTCATAATACTGAAACAGAAATACATCCTCCCCTCACAGGAACTATCTGCACATAAGAGCAAACATCCTGTCACTGACATTAACGCGAACCTTGAAAAAAAAAAAAAAAAAACAATCATGGGGAAACTGTAGTAGTGCAAAGAGTACAAAGTCTTTTTCTGGTGGAACTTAATCAGGTAAAGTGCATTCAGGTATAACTGTACTGCTCTGCTATAATCAGTAATTATTCTATCCATGACGGAAAAACACAAAAGCATATTCAAGCACAGCAACACACAATAAATGATACCAGAAGACTTCTTATTGAATAAAAGTATTTCTCTACCATCATAACATGTTTGCTTTCTCTCACATTAATGTTGACCTACAATATGCCAAAAGCAACAATGTGACTGATTATACTAACAAGCATCTTAAGCTCCTGGGTGTTTTTGAAAAAAAAAAGAGAGAGAGAAAAAAGCCATATAAGATACTAAGCTGAATGTCCCTGTCTATAATCACCTCCGCTCATGTGTTCTTTTCTGCCTGGCTCACTGGTTAGAGAGTCATTTTTAAAAGGCTAACAAAAACCTAAATATAACATACAGTATGCATAACATAAGCCTAAATACAGCAAACACTGGTTAGCCCCTGTGGCAAAAACCTTGTGTAAATACTACTTCTGCATAAAGTACTTCACAGGTTGCAAGTTTAGCCCAGGCCACATTTCCTCTCCAGGATTGTACTTTCTGTGGTTGACAAAAATGTGAGAAATCTGGAAGAAATATCTGCAGCAGATGTTCTCAGTCATTTTCTTTCTAACTTATTATAAAAAATGACTTCACTTTTTCCCATTTCAAACTTTCCTGTTCCAATCCAACAGTCACCAATCACATCTTCAATCCAAAATAAACTTAATTGTGCCTTCAAAAGCCATAAATCAGCGACTGAAGATAAAACGATATTCCTGTATCATTTGTGAGCTTAAGGTAGTGAGTCATCAGAAAGAGGGTGATGGCAGATTGGTGCTAAATAAAGAAAGAAAAAAAAAACACAGTGGTGCGGTTCACTCACGTGTTCGAAGCTGGATGCTGTCCTAGAG
This sequence comes from Terapon puta, assembly GCA_028564955.1. Lineage (NCBI taxonomy): Eukaryota > Metazoa > Chordata > Actinopteri > Centrarchiformes > Terapontidae > Terapon > Terapon puta. Next base: position 5,249,457 of record JAOXYL010000078.1, read on the forward strand.
CCTGCCCTCTGCCTGAACGCCCTGAAGCATCAACTGACCAAGATATTCGTCCTGTGCTGAGCTCGACGGAGAGAGCTTAAGGGCGAAAAATGAAGGGGTAGGGAGCAACGTCTGTCTGCCTTAATACAGCAAATCAGGATGAGGAAGTACTGCCAACTGCTGTGCTGCGTGTGCTGCTGCCTCTTTCACTCTCTCATGCAAAGAGGAAGAGAGACGCAGCCATGGGCATGTTTTTCTCCTCTCACAGTTTTTCCAGACTTTTTCTTATTCGTGAGGAGCAGAAAGTGAGAAAGGGAGAAAGGACCAGCAGGGGGAGGAGGAGGAGGAAGAGGGGGAGGAACAGGTCTCTAACATGTGGCGTTAAGACTACTGGGCCATACGCTGCCTTAATAAGGGTAATGATTTTTATTATGATCACTCAGCCTTAATCGCTGTTGTTTGAAATGCAGGTGTCTGCACTTTGTTCTCAGGACAGTGGTTTTGCAATTTGATGTAACCTAGGACCGTGTGTGTTTGTGGTTTGTGGGTGAGACACAACTACTCCATTGTATCCTTAAATTAAAAACCACAGCCGTGTAAAGCAAGTGCTTGTGTTGCTTCAGTGAAATTTTTGTGCACCATGTCAAACGCATGTCTAACAAGTTGAAGGAGGGTCAGAAAAATAAGGATTGATTCATGACATTGTTAGGAATTTCCAAAGGCTGGAAGTCTGAGGGCTGCTTTGGGCACAAACAGCAGCCACCAACACTGACAAAGCAAGTCTTTGTCTGAGAAACACTTCTTAACGTGAGGGTGGATCATTTGTGGAGGGGTCTGCATTTTATGCTCTACCATACTGGTCTAATTTGGATCCCACACACCGTACGGCATGCCAAGGCCGTGGAGCATGTGGGTAGGGAGAGTACTGTGCTCTGGTCCGGGATGAAACAGGCTTCAGTTTGTGGCAAGTGGTAAAGAGGAACTTGGTCTGACCACACCCCTACACCACCACAAAAACTGCTTTTTTAAAAGACGCTGTGAAGGGTTGAGAAACAGTTCAGAGTGCTTTTTTAGGCACCACATGCTGTTTCACACCTTTCTGCAGATACAGATTTTGAGCGTGATTTGATGCAGGCTGCGCACTTTTGACTACACTGCTTCTGTAACGTAGGAGCTAAGGCACAATAATTTACTGATTGCAGCCTGGTTAAATGCTTTCAAAACATTGTACCGTTCCTGTGATTGTTCACTGCCACTGGTCACATATGCCTCTATGGCAACTCTGGATCAAAATGTGACCACAGGAAATACTTGTCTCAAAAGTTTAGAGGGTATCTATTTCAGGTGTCTGAAATTATGTATCATGACACTTCAAACAAAGCTCTACTGTTTCATTTCACATTTTCCACAGATGGCAAAGAAAAGCCATCTGGAGAGTTTTTGTAGGCTAATGTGACTTTGTTTGTTGTTCCAATCTACCTTTTATGGATGGTTGCAGAGCCACAAAACATGGCTGAAATGATACATTTAAATATATATTTTAGAAATAATGACCCATGACTCAATTTGTCTTCTGTTTTATTCCAAAGCCCACAAAGAACTGGAATGCTCCAAATTACAATACATCCATTCATGCCAGGTATGGTGGCAAAACATGTTCAAATTTCAGCAAACCACCAAACTGTTTTTTCAACAATTCACTCAAAGCCATGGTAGGTGACATCATTATTTTGGTAGTGGGTGAAAAGTCGGGGGAACATTAGGATGCAACTTTACTGAGAAACATGATGAAAGTTGAGATATTTCAGTCGGGGTCAGAGAGGTGAACCAACCAACTCCCACTGCCACCCACAGAGCCGCTCGTGTGGCTAAAAATGAGGAGGGTATGGCACAGGTAGAGGATGTTGTCGCTCTCTGAGCAGGTGTTCCAAACAACCTGTTGGAATCACCAACGTAGAAAAATGTAAATGACATTTCCAGTGGGAAGTGGCTATGTAAAAAGAACAGTTACACAGTTCAAGGTGTACCAATATGCTGGTGGAGAAAGCACAAAAGCACTTCTTTCACTTCATGTCCACCACCACCTGGAGGAGAAATTTGTGGAAAAGAATAGTGGAAAAAAGTGGAATAGGCTTCCATACTGCCAAGCTCCTTTGTTTAAATTAAAAGTGAACCCTTACAGAAAGGCTCACCTGGATATGGAAACAGCTGGTGTAAGAAACAAGCCAAACATTAATAAATAATGATGGAACATTAAGCCATGTGGGTGGATGCTCACTGGGTGACGTGGCTTTCGGGGGATTCCTGTCATTGTGTGATACACAAGGCTGAATGGACTGTCCACTGAGTGCCACACTTCTCAGGCAAAACCATTAGCAGGCACGTTATAGCTCCTAAGCACCGTCTGCTTCTCATTCCCTTCCTTTTTCCTCCCTCCGTCCACAGGAAAGAGTTCTGAGTCAGACTCTCCACACAGACACAACACGGCGGACGTGAAAACAAGCATAAAATGTGCGATGATGGTGATTCAGCCGAGAGTGTGGCTTAAAATACAGCCTTTTCCATGATCATTAAAAGTGGAGTCCGGTTTCATTACACCACCCAAGCTGAACACAAACTGTAAACTGTGTAACGATACTGTGAGATTAACTCAATGTTAAGCTGCCGTTTGTGTTGAGAGAAAATTAGATCAACTAATGGTGACTAAGTTAGGTACACACATGTTTGAGAATTCAGTGGTATTTGGAGAGCACATCAATATTTTGGCTCGAGTCTGGATTATTTGCTCTGACAGTGGTATTTGGTATGCTACAAACATGTCCCCATAAAAATAACCATACAATAAAACATAAACCCTTTTTTTATCTAAAGCCACATCCTCTAAGCATTCTGGCTGTGAATGGGTCCTTATTTTCAAGATGTCGAAAGTATTTGACAAAATAATACAAGAAACAATATAGCAGTTTTCCGTTTACAGTCACAGTAGTCTCTATTTTCTTGTGTAAAACCGTCACACCCATGCATGAGGAGTAAGCTACTGCACTGCAGCAGACGGTTTAGATAATCTTACTGAGAGATTTAACCCTAACCCTGTCATTTCAAATTCTGAAATACACAACTTGAAGATAAACTGGCTGAGGAACACACCCAGTGAGATTAAAAAACAAGCCTGCCTGTCTATTTTTCCTGATATTATTGTATCTGAGGAACAACAGGATTTGGACTGACAACTATTTCTTATTTTAGTCTTCTACTATAAAACCATAACGCTATACAACTACAATGAAATGTAGTGTATCAAAACTTTGACAATAAAATAAACTCCATACAACCACAAAGAGATGTATCCTTCTGTTGCTTCTGTTGTGTGATACTGATTTGCTGCTACTGCTGCTGCTGATATCACATTACCACCAACATCTGCACCCGGGCCAGGGAATCCTCAGAAGACTACAGTTACTATAATAACATATGTAGCCATGTGCTGTATAATTACTTATTTGACAAAATAATATTGCAGTAGGTTATATATGCAATAGGCAAATATTTTCATTTACATGCATGAAAGTATTAACCGTGACCACGTCGGCAGCTCTGAAGCATCTGCACAGCACCTGGGTTTAGGGAAGCGGTGTGCACAAAGTCATTATCTCAGCTAAAGTGAAACAGGAAGAGCGTGGGATTAGTCTGTATCCCATGCTGTGAGACGGTCTCTGCTCTCCCTCTGGGTTTCCCCTTTAGTCTGGAGGGATCTGAAACTCGTACGCAACAGGGCACAAACCTCCTTCCCAAAAAATAGCAACAGAGAAGCTGCGGCCCAGTTTTGCACAAAACAATGCAGCAAATGTGTAACATTTTTCCGCAGTCAGTGGCAATTTGTGAGCAAAGCCAAGATGCCAAACACACTACACCCTTGAGCTGCTCAAATATTAACAGGCTTTAAATGGTTCAAATTGCAGCCCATGGAGCAGAGAACCTTCAGCTGAGATGCCGTAGTTCACTAGAGGTATGTGTATTGTGTTTGAGGTTATTGACTATTGTGTCGACTGCCTTTGTGTGGTGGTGTTGATGTGAATTATTGCTAGAAAGAGTAAAACAAGTCTTCTAGAATAATTTCCTGACCAAAACACAAAAAAAATGACTTCTCAGCATCTGAATATGAAATAGCCTAAAGATGAGAGCTGCTGCTTGAATCAGCGCATTTTACTTCAAGAAGAGATGAGAAGAAACCAGAGCTAGTGAGGAAAGTGCTGAATAGAAGATTTTCTTTGATCTGGACAAAGATCAATAGGTTGTTTAGCTGGTTTTGGGTCTACACTGTAGGGGAGCCCACAGTTAAAAAAGACAAAACAAGTGCTCACTATAAATCTTGATTCATTAATTGTGACAGAACATATCTGAGAGGACAGGCTGAGAAGTTTAATTCCTCATTGAGTCATTCAGACAACTAAACTCCTGTTTCTAAACCATCAAATTACATAATATATATTTTACAAAAATACAAACCAGGCTTTTCCCTCAATTTGTCACTATATACAGTTGTTTCATATAACTGGTATATCACAATTAATTATGCAAACATAAACTCCAGACCAGGCAGTAAGATAAGATATAGTTATGAATAATACCGCAAGTTCTCTAGGACCACAGCTGACAATTATTATCATTCATTAATCTCTCAATTATTTTCTCAAAGAATCTGTAAAATTACCAAAAGTTTAAAATAGTACATAATTTCCCACATCCAAAGGGGATATGTCTTTATACCTAAAAATCTTTCTGTTGATATGTGACCATGTCTAGAATTTATTAACATGAGCTAAAAAGACACAGAAACAGGCTAAGCATCCACATACTGATGTAGGACTTGCTAATGTATTTGACTGCACCAGCTCAGAGGAGTCACACCTATCCATTATCTCCCAAAAAACTGCTCTGCCCGGGCTTCAGCAGGCATACAGCAGGAGGAGCTGATATAGATCCAGTCTTCATGCATATTTCATCTGCTTCACCCCCCGTTTCATCTTTCTCAGAGCCGGGCTCCCTCGAGGGCCAAACTTCCTGTTCTGGTGGTGTCAAAGTTCTTGTCTGATAAACAGTCAGTCAGAGCCATGCTGTAGAAACTTCAGCTGCTTTCCTGTCTGCCTTGCTGGCTACATGTACAGCGAGTGGGTGGATTCCATAGAAACACTAGCATAGCATCCATGAGAACAGGAGGGGAATAAAAAGACGAGCTCCACACAGAGCTCGGTGATTTTCCACAATGGAACATCATAGTTTCGGTGCCATTGAGCAGAATTACTGTCCAACTAAAAAGCAGTGAGCCCTGCTTTGAATCCTTTGAATATGCGACAGCACACAGACTTGTGGCATGAGAGCTATTTGTTGCGTGCTGTGGGTGTGTTCAGTGTACCTGTATGAGTAGACGCCAAAAGAAAATGACAATGGTCAGACCTCACTCAGCTACCAAGCAAACATTTTAATGACACTCCCAACACGCTGTGAAACGTCACACTTAAAAACTCGCTGGTCCTGTTTACCGGGATGAAATAACTTCATAATATCAAATCATCTGTCTTCTTCTTGTACATGACGCTGCTGTGAGACACCAATCTCTGCTCTCAGGCTACAGTGGAGGCAAAAAGGAGCCTGACATTCATGTGAAAAGACCGTATCTAGCTTCACCTCAGATGTGGCCCAGATGACCCATTTACAGACGAGCTAGCATTCCTTGCAGCCAACGAGTTAGACTGTGATGCTTTTCAAGTATGCGCTCTGCTTCCTGGACGTTCCTGAACTAAAAACAGAACCAGAGGAAAAAGATGCTTGGAGATGACTTCCTTCGCAGCAAGTGTACACAGCTCTCAGACAGAGAAACATTGCTGTGCCAGTGAGACTCATCTCCCTCCACTGGCCTTTTGGTGGATGATGCTTAAGGAAAAAAGAAATGAAGGTAGGGAAGGTAGCCTGGCAATCCTGTGGAGGCCGGGAGCTATCTGTTCATAGAGTTAAAATATCATGCAAAAATAGCTGCAGTCTGCTGACGGCACAAGGAGCAGCCTTACATTCTGTCAGAAACAGGGTGCTTTTATTTATTCAACTGACTGGATGCCATGCCAGTACTCATTCCCGCTCCAATCAGCCCATCTTATCTCCTCAATTAAAGCGTCCTCAACTGAAGGAAAGGACGTGCCACTCCAACCGTATGCAGACCAGACCTCGCCTCTTGAGGACATTAAACAACTCTTTCCTCTTAGATCACGCTGAGTGTTTGTCCCTAAATGTGTAAAAGAGAGTGGTTAAGGAGAGGTAACACAAGAGAGAAATGTGCTTCTGGCCATATTAGTACTTTCTTTAGACCCTCATGCTAAAGAGTGTGGAAACTAATCATGTTCCTAAGATCAACATTCACAACAATAAAGGCTAAAAAACTGCTAGAAAGAGACTAACAAGGGGGCTCTGGCCTCAGAGAATAAAACTATTATTCAAGCTACTATGCATGCATGAGGTGCCTTAGCTGTTATCAGGTCACTCTGATGTGCTCAGCCCCACTGGACAGTCAAGTTATTCAGGAAAATGAACTACACCCAGTCAGCCCCTCTCTCTTTGCAGCATCTACAACCAACCAGGCTGCATTTCATCTATTCACTTCTCACTTGAAACAATACGCAAGAAAAAGTCCCTTTTGCTTCTGATTCTTTATAAAAAAAGACTATAGAAGTTCATTTCAATAAGACAACTTGCATTTTAAGCAACACATTGCACTTCATGTTAATTCCTAATGGCTTTACCTGATAATGTATGCAGGGAAATTGCTGCTAGGTTGATCCCTTTATGAAGCAGCACAGTCTTTGCGCACTCGCTGACCTGCACGGGCCTCCAAAACTGCTCTGCTCTGACACAGCCAGCAGGAAATCATCTCTGTAGTCTTGAGTTTGTTTAGAGATAAAGTCAAGACTGCTGCTTGTCATGTCTTCAGATTAAATCACATTTAAATGAGGTCATTTGCATTGTAAAGAGACCAATAGAGACCCAGTGTCAAACCAAGGCTGCCTCAAATAAAATTCAAAACACAGAAATGTGGCTCCACATTGATATAACAGGTTTTTACGGGCTGATAATACGGAGCGATTAATGAGCTCAGCGCCTCCAGGTCCAGTTGCAGCATCGAGTTCAGGGTGTCCCTCAGGAGCTTCATATTGATGTGGCTCGGCGTGATCTTCTAGCTCATTACTGTGAGGAGTTGAGCACTGTGTGTTGATGGGCATCAACCTTAGTGTCACACTAATGCCACACTCTCACTACTCATAATCCTCAGCATGTCTCACATTGCATTTGTAAAGAAACTGTCACTGCCTCATAGAAAACAAGTGTGCATGTAGCAATCTACAAAGTGAACTGATGATGCCCCAGAGTTATTTTTTGCCAAGTGAATTAGGGAGAGTTAAGTCCATATATATAAGCAAGAATAGTATTATTGATCTATTTTTTTTTTTAAATACTATTGGTTATACTGAGGTACTGAGGGCACTGAGGGTCTGAAAAGTGAGCAAGTTATATTGAGACCACGAGTTACAATTACAGCAGTATCTCCAAACATAGAAAGCAGCCAGGCAATGAAACAAGCAGCTGACGCACAACGAAGAGGGCGACACCACCGCAGTATCTGCTTCTCACCCTTCTTACCACAGCTGGACAAGGTCACTCCGAATGTTGTTACCCCACCCCCACCCTGATCCTCCTTTCATACAAATGTCAGTTACAGCATGCAGAGTGCTGCTGCTATTTTTCTGCTCATCATCCCTTAGTGTGCAGTTAATGAAAGTGAATCCAGGACACCAGCACTGATGGGAGAGCTTCCTGGCTGTGGGGGGGAGAAGGGAGAGGGGGGGGCAGCAATGAGAGAAGACTTTGAATTTCCCTTTATAACATGCATTCAAATTCTTCCCATTGAGCAGAAAGGTCAAGGAGATCACCATGTATAATTTTCCATCTGACAAAGCAAGCTGTGCCACCACTGTGCAAGTGGACATAGGTGCTCCCCACATAAGTCCTCCAGCTATAAATAGCGAGCCAATGACAGGAAGTGCGGAGATAATGAGTTGAACAGAGGATGCTATGGATACAGAAAGAACGAAAGAGACTCTCTGTGACTCTGGGGCTCGACAAGGACGTGAGGAGTGTTCATCCAGGCAAGAGACACCTCAACCTCCATCAGTTACGAAGTCATGTAATCAATAACGAACCCAAAGAGACAGACTGCACATTTGGCAATCCTATTAGCTGTTGTCTCATGTGTTTGTGTAACTCCCCTGGCTACCAACACTTACAACAGACACCACAGACACAGAACAGGGTCTCCCCACTATATATCTATAAGTGCCACTGGTTAAAAAATAAGTTTCCACATTACTCAGCGCTCACTGTAGTTTGACTGCCCTTCAGTACAGTGACACAAGATCAGCATCCCATGGTGCTTTTTTTTTAATGTCTAGCACAGCCTGTCCTGAACACAGCCCCGAAGCCAAAGACACATTTCCAACTATTTCCCCTTCTTGGATGGTTAACCAGGAGTAAAACAAAGGGTGTAATTACCCACAAACAACACTCGCCCTGACTGCCTCATAAATGACTACCGCACTGCTCATATTTGAAGTCTCCTTTCTCCAGGCATCATCAAAAGGAGCAGAGGAAAGTAAAAGCTGTCATTTGTTGCCCACTCAGTTTCTCCCAAAGGACCATTAAGTTCCACTGCAAGGCTGGCCTCTCCTGTAAACACATGACTACAGCGTGAGCTCTGCAATTACGATTCTTTACAACTTTACTTTCCCTTTTGTCATTATTGAGATGTCCAATTATGCTGCACAGCGAGCCATGAGCCACGAGTGAAGGTTAACCACTCAAACATCACCATTTTAAGCAATGAACTGATGTTTCAGGAGCACTTTGATAATATACCTGTAAAAGTCACGTGGCAAGAGCAGAATTACGCACAGGAGCTTAGTCAGGACAGATAGCTTTCTATAATGAGGCATTTACAGAGCTATAAACAGCAAACTTTCATAAATAACTACAACAAGCCCTTGTTAGGCTGCTTCACATGGCACTGAGCTAATGAGGAACAAATGGCTGGCAGATCATGTGAAGAAAAAAAAACGCTCGCAGCGAACTGAAGTGGCTCCAAAGGCAACTTGCCACGGGCAGCAAAATGTGAAATTTATATAGAAACCACAGGAAACCCTGAGCAGTGAAGGTAATCTGGGTGACTAAGTTGTTTACTTGATCTGTCAGTATAGGTTAATGTCAGGAAGGAAAGTATGAATGTCCCGTGAAGAAGCAGGTGCTGAACAGCGTCCATCTACTGCTCTGAGGATACAGATATAAAAATATTCAAACTGTAACACAATGAAAAAAACTGATATTTGTATTGCTAGCAGAACTTCAGCACACCACAGTAACTACCAAAGGACACTGAAGTCACATCTGCTGTATTTCCTCTGAGAATTTGGTCGTTTTGGCAACCTGTAGGGATATTATTTTACAAACGTACACATGCTCTGCTCTTTAAAATCAATATGTTTAAACTGGGACACTTCTGGACCAACACAATGATCAATAAATAAACATGTCTCCTCTTGATGTCTGCTCCTGGTGGTGTGGAGAAGGCTTTCATGCAACATCTTCACGTCTTCATCTGGGTTTCTGAACTGACGAACTGTAAGATGGAGTATCCTCACTAATCCAATATAAAGACACATGTGCCTCCACACAGGACACAAATCACAGGGTCGTCGGGCTGTCCTCTTGGAAACACTATCACTGCATCAAGAGCCTCAAAGGGGATGTTCATGAAGCAGATGGGGAGGACTGATCGAGCCACAGTCCTGCTGAACTCCGGACACAGCGTGGTGCGACGTTAGCGAGTAAACAGAGAGATTCAGCCTAAAGCTTTGCTATGTCAAATGAACAGCAGCAGCCTTACATCTGCATGTCCAACCCGTGGTATCCGACTTTCTGTCGCCACACGTCACGGTCAATTAGAGTGAACTCAACCTGTCCTCTGGCTAATTTATGCCACGGGTAACCGTTTGAGGAGTGAGACGTCGGCATGACTTGGTCATTCAATTAAAAAAGACGGAGACGGCTACTGTCTGCTGAAAACAAGCCGGCTGTCATCAAAGTCAGCCTGCGGCTGCTGCCGCCGACCGGACAGACTGAACTGAACCGGAGCGACTCCACCGGACAGCTACGTTAACGTCCGCCGACGGCTGAGGGACGTTAACGGTGAAGTTTACACGTTTAAACTCCGCTATTTCAGTGTAAAGAAGATACGCCGCTGACGGTCTTAAATAAATGGGCATTAGCCGCTAGCTTCGGCTCACCTGTTCAGCGTCGCCACTGTTTGTGTGCTCGGGATGATGCTGCTGCCACCGCCGCCTCACGCACGCGACTCATTAAAGTGTCCCCGCCGGCTCGTGCGGGAGCCGGTAGGTGGAGCGCGTGGAGCGAGTTTGGCGCAGTGCTCGAGGAGAGTTCTGGGAAATGTCGTCTTTACGCAAAATAAATCGTGAGGAAGGAACATGATAAGAAATTTAAAATACATCTTATAGAGCTTTTATTCCCTCAAGGGTTCACTCTATGACGTGGCCATTTAAATACGTCAGTAAAATGTTTTTCTAACAATATGTAGTCTCTATGTTGAAAAGGCCGTGAGAAAGGCAGATAAAATGATTAAAAGCATTAAATACATTTCTGTCAACACTATGAGTAGACGATTTAAAGACGTATATAATGTGTTTTTCTAATTATGTTTGATAAATATAGTCTTTTTTTTTTTACTGAGGAAGACATACGGAGGGAAGATAAAAAAGATACAAATAAGCATAAAATGCATATATTTATTTCCAAGCATCAGCGCTATAACTATGCCAACAATTTAATGGCGTAAACAAGATGTTGTTTTCCACACCTTTCCACACAATTAATCTTGTCATTTTCTAAATTGTTGGATTTCTTGGCGACAATCTGGTTGTGATTGTACCTGAATGCATGGACGGGGAAATCATATCTCCTGTACAAAACTGTACACAAAAGCGAAAATACAAAAAGCATAAAGCCACATGCACTACCTAATGCAAACAAATAACAACACTGCAGCAAAACACCTTACCTCTGCTCCCTTTATGAGGTTTGCCATATGAAGTGTTTATGCTGAGTAAACTTATAGCAGTTGTGGAGACAGAAGCTTTTTATAGGGTTGTATTGGATTGCATGCTTTTCCATCACAGTTGCAACACAAACACATATTTAGGCTGCACAGATGTATGGTTTAATGCAGGTGCTGGATGTGTTTCTAATATAAGATTCAAAATATTATATTAAAACCACAGTATTATTCATGATAAAACATATTCCCCCGCTGTGGTAAGCCAGGTTGGAAACATAAGTATCATGCATTACAATTTAACAACACAAGTCCACATAGACGCATTGTGTAACCCTCATGAAGGAGTGACTCACTGCAGGGCTGCTGAAGTCACATTTAGCAGGTTGACTGTGTTGAATGTGCTGAAGCGAATTTAAATAAATCGTACTATGAGAAAATAGAAATGTACACAGAAAAATACTCCCGAATACATATACCTTCAATATACTGACTACACTAATATATATGATTTCATTGTGTACCCATTATCCCTTTGTTCGACAATAGCAGAGGTTATAAAAATCTGACGAATCTGCGGCCGCTCCTCTCTGACTACATTTCCGTGAAGCTCTGTCATTGACAAACATGGCGGCCTCCACGGGTGCTCCAGACGCTGGCACACCAGGTCCGGCCCCGGCCGGTCCGGGCGTGGACGGCCAAACCCTCCAGTACAGCATGATCCTGGACCACCTCATCGGAGACAAGAGACCCGTGAAGGACCTGAACCCCTCCGTCATGGGGGGGCTGCCGGTGCCTGCGAAGAGCGAGGAGCAGAAGATGATCGAGAGGGGAATGGAGAGCTGCGCCTTCAAGTCTGTCGTGGCCTGTGTCGGAGGTAAACTGATAAATACACACCACATATGCTTAATGTCTGTGCACGTCCGAGTGACAGGCTGCTGGGTTACGATAGGTTTTTTTCTGGTATCAGCTCCAATGTCTTCTGTACATGTGGAGTAGGATTGAAGGGGACACTAACTGGGACGAGGTTTCCATTATATACACATGAAATTATGATGATCTTTTAAGATAGGATAAGATTACAGATCAAGCAAATATGTCCTATTTTCTGCATGTCGTTTATAAGGATGTGCTGCTTGTCTTTGTCCAGTGTGTGATTGTAAACTTATCCTCTGAAAGTGAGATAAACCAAACACAGCATCTCAGTTACACGTGATCAGTAACTTTAAGGTCAGCATTATGTTTACAATCTGAGCAGAATAGCACAACAGTACATGTTTGCATGTCTTATTCCTCACATCTGTAGATAGTGTTGTGATTTATTGACGAGATGCTCCTACTGGTGTTTTTGTTCTCCACAGGTTTCGTCCTCGGAGGAGCTTTTGGTGTCTTCACGGCCGGCATCGATACCAATGTTGGCTTCGACCCCAAAGACCCCCTGAGAACCCCGACAGCACGAGAAGTCCTCAAGGACATGGGCCAGAGGGGGATGTCGTACGCCAAGAACTTTGCCATCGTGGGCGCCATGTTCTCTTGCACAGAGTGCATCATAGAATCAGTAGGTCACACCATGTCTCTTCATTACCTCGTCATTATGTGGTGGGTGACAATGATGTTGGATATCATCACACAGCTTCATAAATATGATGACATCAACGAGGATCTGGCTCTAAAAGAGCATCGTTGTGTGAATGTGACTCTACATGTCACTCCAGTTTAAATATCCTATCAATGAAATCAGCTAAATGTCTGACAGGAGCTCAAAACAAAGGAATAAATGAGTTAAGTGGAAGTCCCTGTTTTCTGCAGCAGAAGAGGGAAGAGACAAAATAATGTAAATTAGAGGTGAAACAGTAAAAGCACAGAAGAATCTATCAATAATCAATGTAATAAACAGGATCAGTATGCAAAATAATGACTGGAAATGGTGAATAGAGTGGAGGGGAACTATTTAAGGAAATTATAATCTCTGTATTGTTATTGTCACAACATTAAATATCAAATGTTAAATGTTTGAGATGTTTAGGGAACCTCTCCGTAGTTGTGTTCCTCTTTTTTAAACTCATCAAAATGGCCCGATGGCGCCCTCTGCTGCAAAATAAGTGACAATGTTGATATAACTTTGCAAAGTACATAGCTTGCAAAATTAAAGCTAAAAATATACTATATGATTCAGTATGCCGGTAGTATTATAATTGGAGAAACTTTCTTCCTCTGCCTGACGTGAATCACATTGCACCTGCTTTTATTTGCAGCACAGAGGCAAATCTGACTGGAAGAACGCAGTGTACAGCGGCTGTGTAACTGGAGGAGCTATTGGATTTCGTGGTACGTAACCTGCTTTATTTATTTTGATGCTTTAAAGGGAAGGTAGTTTATCTCCCTGGTCCTTACCTTTATTCTTCTTGTGTTTTATAGCTGGTTTGAAGGCTGGGGTTCTGGGATGTGGAGGCTTCGCTGCCTTCTCTGCTGCCATTGAATATTATTTGAGGTGAACCCCTGAAGAGCGGCTCTGTGGACAAAAACATAATTGGAGCACATCTGGACGAGCTCTGTGAGAAATCCAACCTTGTGAATAATTACCTGCTCACGGAGGACTGCTGCAAAAAGCAGAGCTGATGGAGGAAGAGCACGTTCCTGTTTGTGTACAGTGACGGCACGGTGGGCTGAAAAAAGACCTGTATGTACTCCCCAGCGTGTCACCGCTTTTATCATACGGACAGTTTGAGCAAAATAAAGCAACCTCATGTGGAGAATCTCCAGAAAGCGAACAGAGCGGCTCTGCCTTTCTGTGGAAGGTGTAATGATGAGATGAAAATGATGAACACAGTTCACCTTCACTCTGAGTCACCACCACCTTAAATCAGACGCAGATAAAGGCTGTTCTTGTTGTAGAACATTGGTTTGATGTGTCAGTGACTAATCCACATCGGGGTTATTTATATTAAAGTTGTTTTTTTGTTACTTCTGCATTTGAGACTTTTTTTAATTAAATGTATCCATAACCACAGAATTTTAGATATTCTTTTAATAATTCTGCTCGATTCTGCTTTGAATTGATGTAATCCCTGAGGATGCGTTGCCTTTATTTTAGTCATAATCATTTTAATTGTGAGGTGAATTTATCTCCACCTTGTGAGGACCGTTGTCCCAGGCTTATGTATAAATAGGTCAGTTTTTATCGTATCTCAAAACGGGTGTCACTATAGCATAAGAAAAACAGCACTAACCTGCTTCATGTCCGAAATACTGAAAAAGTTTTTTTTTTTTTTTTTTGGCTTAAGATAATCTCCATGCTATATGTTTGTAATATTTATAAAAGAATGAACATTTTCAATCCAAAGTGTAAATAACCACAAAAATATAAGATTTTATTTCTTATATATATAATATAAATAAACCTTTCACCCATAATAGATGTGTATTAACAGGCACATTAAACAGACCCAAATCTTTTCAAATATTCCAGTTTTGAAGCGCTGCTGGTAAACTACCAACACAGAGCAAAACATTAGTTTGACTTTCACTGTGAGGCATCTTGTCCTTGAAGGGTGGCAGCTCAAAAGGTTTTGGGTATGTTGTAGAACAGATGGACTTTTTATCTTGTTACTGACACTAAAAATCCTCCTGTATTTTTTGTTAACTCTGTATATTAGAGTCAGAGAAATCTAATGTGGGTTTTCAAAACTAATTAAATCTAATTGGGTGTACTAATGTTTAACATCAGCAGTTTGAACATGGCTGGAATTTTGGCCAAATCAAATACATGCATATGTTTTTGTGTGTAAATGAAGATATAAATAAATATTCATGTTTAGTCATTTTCAAACATGTCATCAAATGTTTGCCAGTTAGCTACAGGGGAAAGTTACAAACCCTGGTACCAGTACCCAAGTACTAGATAAACCATTCATCATGAATAAATGATACAAACACGATGACACTGGTCATTTATTCAGTTTTCAGAGAGGCAATATCTGAAGGAGTAAAAGGAGATTTTATGGGTCGCGTGAGCTGCAAACCTGCATAGACAGATTTCACTGGAGCCTAATTTAAACAATTTGCTAAATTGTCCAGTAGGGGGTGCAATGTGCAAAGATGTGACACTTAAAAACCAAATGAGGCTCCATTTAATCGTCATCATCTTTACAACACGTTGATATGAAAATGATGTAGCATTGTTATCACAGTTGTTGATATTGTAGATGTTGAAACTCAACAGACACAGACACAGAGTGAGAGTGTTTTGGTAACTTTTATTTTACTAAAAAAGGGGGGAAAAAGTTCACATTAACATTTAGCCTCAATATTACAGTATATTGAAATTTTTCTCAAAGAAAGTAAAATACAACATTTTTTATTTTCATTTTAATCTTATATTAAAAATATCAAATAGTACTCATCTAGCAGTGCTTACAGTATTTTAAGATATGTTGCAGGCTTGATAGCAGAAAGGTCGGCTTTGTACAGAGCAGAGATGGGCGTTTGCCAGTCTGAGCGAGGGCCTTGCAGAGACAACCTACCTTTGTGTTACCTGGCCTGGTTTGATTGACAAGCTGAACATGCAATGAGGGCAACTACACAAATCATCCTATAGATTACACTGGTGCAGTAAGACACTTGGAACAGGCTTGCAATGAAACAACAAGAAAAAAAGCTAAATGTTCCATTCATTGTGTTTTTTTTTCCCCAACAACCCTCATGTCACAGAGTGCCCTTTCTCCTCTACAAAGTGATCTGAAATTAATTGGCAGACTTCCTGGTGGTCTTTTCAGTACAGCTTACCAAGCATGGACATGGTGAATGAGAAAATCAGACTAAAAATAACATCACTACCTGAATAAACTTCAAAAAACAGACTCCTTAGAGCATTTCTCTAGTTGCACAGAACTGTACAGGCACACATATTATATATATTCAAAATAAATAGGGCTAATTTGGCTGAGACTCACTGGGGAGGGCGGCTCTCTCTTGTTTGTCAGTACAGAGAGAAAACAACACCAGCCATTTATTAGAATGGCTTCCCAGCCACTGCTAAACCTCAAGTTCTCATAGTCCCTTAAACGCACACACACACTCACTCGAGTACATCCACATTGTCACTCACACACCCCGGACCTCCTCCGCCACCACTCACATGCACAAAGCCAGAAAGACCGAAAAAGGAAACGAAACAGCCGTTGAACATAATTATCAAACATGTAAATGCCATTTTTTCTGGAATGCCTCTGATCGGGAAAACAAAGCTGGAGGTTGAGTTGACCGGTTTCTGAGACCATCGAACCAGCGTCTGGAAAGGGCTCATTAGATGACACCATGGCACACACGGGTGAGATCCACCGCTCCAGGCTGCGGCCTCCGGATCAACCCCCCCCCACCCCCGCGGCCTTTCCCACTGTGGTCCCAGAAAGCCTCCTTGTCTTGTCGGGTGGGAGGCGGGGTGGGGGTGGCTCTGCTCTCCTCACATTACAAACAGGACATGACACATGACTACTTCATGACGTCCCTACGTGCTCGGCTCCATCTCATCAGGATGGGGGGCGGGGTGAGGTGGTCGGTCGGGGTAGACGGGGGGGTTGCGGGGGCTGTACAGTCGAGGCGAGCTGCCTGATGGGAGGAGAGGTGAGGCAGGACGGCCGAGCGGCGGGGACCAAAGATTTGTACGCAGTCTCTCACCCTCTCCTCTCCTGATGGCGCCCTGAGGGAGGCGAGTGGGGCTTAGACGTCAGTGGAAAAGTAAAGCGTGTTGCGCTTCAGTTCGGCAAAAGAGATGGGAGGATGCTGCAGGTAATAGAGCAGCACCTGGACCTAAGAACAGAGAAAACAAGTCTGGTTGGAGAAGAAATTCTTTTTCATGCATTCAAAATAACATAATCTAAATATTTCTTCAGAGTGAAAATTGTCTAATTTAAAGATATCAAACTTACTGGATGACATTGTTCTTTCTATGAATGGGTACATTTTTATTGGCACATAGTTTTATCTCTAAGGTCACTTGTATCTGCTTCATTCTCCTAAGAAATAATCATCTGTGTGTGAAGCATGCTGTTTTTCTGGATAAAAGCATTACAGAAATGTTTAAAACTGACTAACTAACTAACGAACTAACTAACAGACTGACTTTCAAGATAATTATGAATTTCACGGCTGAATGTTATTTAGATTTTAGATCTGTTCATTTACACTTGATATTTTTCTGGATTTCATGCTTAATTTCTCCCATGAAAAAAAAACTTGTTCCTTAAAATATAAAAATTTTCAGTGATGGAACATGTAAGACAAAATCAGATAGTCAGTACACTCTCAACAACCTTTGAACATTGTGGTTCTGTAAATCTTGAAAATCTGCTTTATTAAAACAGGTGATTTAGTCTAATGCACCCCCCTCCCCCTGCCCAACACACACGCACACAAATTTCCTTTAATCTCCCCTTTAATCAGTTTCACCAGACGAGCATATGTCTGGAAAATCTAATTTGAGTGACTGTTTGTTTAATGCTGCGATCAGCTTACCAGGAAAAACAGTTTCTAGCAACTTATTGAATTTACACTGTGTATTTTACTACTCAGAGAAGCTGCACTTTGTGAGTCAGTGGACTCCAAAACACCCAAGAATGAGTGATTCCCTCTCTTTAATATTGCTGGGTGGGTTCTTTTATTAAAATGAGGAAGAATCAATCACTCATGTCATGAGATTATATTCGTATATGGTGGCGGAAGCATCTTTCTTTGGTGTTTGACATTTTGTGTACTTATCCAGTAAACATTTAGAATTTAAATAAGACCAAATACAAACAGTCAGCTTCACTGTAATGGACAGACGGGACCTCCTGCAAGTGCATGCTGCCCCATTTATGACAATTTACTCTGGATGTTGTTTATTCTGCCAAGAAAAGACATTTGTGCACAGGAAACTCATCTCAGTTGAGATGAATGGATGGCCTGCAGCCTAAATACAGCTGGGAGAGTAGACCGCAGTGACATGGGTCAGTTGGCGGCGTGGGAGTAAAATTCATCCAGAAAACACGTGCAGCGAGTGAGGAAATGTGCATGTATACCAGTCTACGATCTACTACTCAGTCTCAATAGGAAATGTGAAAGCACATATGAAATGATATAGTAAAGAAAAAAACTGTTAAACAGACCAGAATATGTTTTATATTTTAGATTTTTCAAAGCAGTCACATTTGATTTGATGACAGCTTTGCACACTCTTGGCTTTCTTTCAATCAGCTTCATGAGGTGGTTTTCAGTTAACAGGTGTGTCTTTGTGAGGGTTCATTTGTGGAATTTCTTTAATGTGTTTGAGACTGTCAAATCAAAAGGTGGCTACTCTGAAAAACTAAAATATAAAACATATTGTGGTTTGTTTCATACTTTTTTTCTCTACTACGTATTTCAAAAGGTGTTCTTTTATAGTTTTGATGTCTTCAGTATTAATCTACAATGTAAAAAAAGGGTGTCTTTTGATTGGTAGTGTAGGTGTCAAAAAAAAGTGAAAGATAAACCCACATTTATATATCCTAAGTAATAAAAATGACTAAATACAACAGTGTGTAGTTACCTGCGCCATAACGTCATGTGACCAGATGTCAGAAGCAGAGGTGATGTGCTGTCCCTTCGTGCTCTCTGACTCTGAGGGCCTGAGCAGAGTGGGGCCAAACACGGTGGCCAAGTTGTGGAGGGACATCTTGTTGATGGGCTCCTTCTCAGCCACCCTGCAGGAAGAGACGGCAATGGGCCCATCGGTCGAGGAAGAAACATACGACTGCACGAGACCGTCTGGTTCAGTGAACGAGTTGAGGTGTGAGA
>JAOXYL010000078.1:5278917-5295391 GCA_028564955.1 Terapon puta
CTGACAACCAAAAGCAAATGAAGTTGGAAGTACCACATACTCCTCATTTGTGGCTTTAAATGAGGAATAATAGGGTGCATGGATGTAGAAATTGTGAAATATAAAGTGGCAGAGATGAGACGATGGGGAGAAAATAGTTATTTCAAACAAAACAGACTCATCCATTTAAGTCATCTTTTCAATTGTTACCTTATTACAATGTACAGTTCACTATCAGGGTGGGATATAAGTCTTCTTAGCATCTATTTACCTAAATCTTAATAAGACAAATTACTTTAAAAAGCAAAGATAAGGCCTAGAAATTAATATTTAAAGAATGGATTCCAGTAGCATTGTAGTAATTATTTAAGAATAAGATCATTTAAGGAGAAAAAAACCTAAAATCTGAGCTTTTCGTTTCCATCTTATTGTGTGGCATTGCGGCTGATGCGACAGCAGGTCACAGGTTAGCCACCTTTTTATGTAGCACTACATCACTGCCTCTGGCACAGTCAATGGACCCATCAGATAAGAACAATAGTCAACTTTGCGCTGAAAGACACACACCCGGGGAGAGAGCGCTCGCACATGGAGAGGGACACACTGAGCATAAAAGAGAGGCAGAGCAAACAGATGGATGTGACACAGTGATAAATAGCAGAGAACAAATGATAAAAGAGTGGAAACGCAGCTTGTGTGTGAATGTGACGTGTGTGTGTGCATATGTCAGCCAGAGACCTTTTGTCTGAGCAGCTTGCTGCGGACGCGGCCCCACAGCTTGGCCCCGGTGTTGGTGTGCCTCTTGAGCACAGGGGTCTGTGGCTGGCTGGACAGATTGTGCTGGTTCTGGTCCACGCAGCAGTGCTGCTCCAGACGCTCACACACTGAGTTCAAGTTTACATCCGACACAAGGATCTCCGTCATCCTGAAGCCCGTGAATGCCCCTTCCGCAGGACGCCGCTTACAACAAAGAGGAGGGAGGAGGGGGGGTGAGGATGGATCCCCCGCGTAACCTCTCGCTGATCAGGTGCTGGAGAGCCTCTCCAGGAATTCACCGGCAAAAAAAAATGAGGCTCCAACAGCTGAAACTCAGTCAAATAATCACTTCAAAAAAGGAGCAAGTGATGAAAGGAAGGACAAGATGCTGCCATGGTCTCCTTTATAAGCCTGCTGATAATTCCACGCTGGTGTCTCTCTCTGTGAGCTCATTCCACAGTCAGCTGCCAACATCTCCTCACTGTGCAATCTGACTTCCACAACGGCAAACACAAGATACAGAGCGCTAGAGCGAGGCAGAGAGAGAGAGAGAGAGAGAGAGAGAGAGAGAGAGAGAGAGAGAGAGAGAGAGAGAGAGAGAGGCAGAGAGAGAAGCAGAGAGGGAGGGAGGGAGATCGGGGGAGTGAATGAGCTCCCCTTGTCACTGAGTGGTCCTGCTTCTCCAGATGTTGACGGACACACCTCCAAAGAGAGGAGTGAGGCGAGGGGAGGGGAGGGGAGGGGAGGGGAGGGGGGAGGCAATAAACAGTCAATGAGAAATGAGAGGCGGAGGAGAGAGAGGGAGAGTGGAAGAGGGAGGGATGGAGGCACTGCTGAACGCTGCACTGTGTTTTGTTCAGAGCTTTGACCCCTCGTCAACCTTTCCCAGAGCTGGTCAGCACACTCAGGAAGTGAGTAAACAGAGGAATGTAACGAAGAGAGAGAGGCAGCGAAGGTGTGACAGTGGCAGCATAATGAATTCTTCGTATCTGAAGCTCAACTTTCTACCACAGTGAACACCTCCTCGGTACATATCTCGGAGGCTTTAAAAGCTTCCACATTGTTATTTCCTCTCAAAATATGACAAGAGACACATTTTTTCCACCCCGTTCCTCCTCCTCCTCCTCCTCCCCTCTGTCTTTGCGCCTGTTCTCGTGCCTTTCTTTGCAGATGACTTCTCCTCACTACGCTCTTACAGTTCTGATTTCCGTACGCACGCACGCACACCCTGGGAGACGCGCCGAGCGAGGCACCATCTTTATTCAACAGGACAGCCGGAGCTGGCTGCTCTTAAAAGGCGTATTCCTCGGTATAATGGATCGATACGGGGCAGGGGAGTCTGTGTATGCCTGTCAAAGCCCATCTCCCTCCGCCGTGTCACATCCCATTTGAATTAGACGGGAAAGATATTCTGCTGGGGAAAGGTTACAGACACCAGGCTGCATTTTAAAACCTCCAGACCAGTGTGGTGTCTACTGGGAGGTAGACGGATGCCTGCTGACTGTACAGTGATTCAGAAAGAGATTCAGATAAGAAGCGAGGAGCACGGTACGCAAATTCCTTGATCTACCAGAATGGCGGGACACAGCTGTGTTTACTATGGCAAGTGAGACGCATAAATATGTGCTCTGAAATAAACAGTTTTCCTGCAAAATATCCTGCTGAATGTGTCAACTATTGAACTCATGGAAAAATCCAATTGAATCAAAAGTAGGGAGCCTTTTAAATACAAAAGTTACTGAAGTTAATAAAAACTGATATTCTACATCAACACATACTGTACATCTGCTCTGTATTTGCTCTAAAAAGGCCGGTACCGGCAGAGAAAGTGTGAGAGAATATATTCACTGCTTTTATTTTTAGCTGATGTAGGCTCTGAACACACCTCAACAAGCCAAACAGAGTCATCACGTCAGCACACGGCGCCTCAGATAGCACCAGACAGTGTGATATCATGGTGTAAAAACATGTGGATTAGTGTGTGCTCTGTGGTGAAGATACAGCGGAGAGCAGATAGGGAGGGCGAGCAGGACGGCCCGCACGTCTGACTTTGTGACTGACTGGAGGAGACCTCAACCAACCCTCGCCACAGAGTATTTTTAAATCCCGGGGGTTCGTAATGAGACGTACACACTCTATGCGTCACATCTTGGAAAGAATGTCTGGGAAAACCATGTTTTGGAAATGGGAGGGGAAAAAAAAGAAAACCCCACAGGGAGACGAGGGATATTTTGGGGCGAGATGAGACGGAGGGAGAGCACAGGAATAGCTGGGTGTATTTGAACTGTGTATATGTTAGCTGTCACATGTGTGTTTAAGTCATTTTGTTACCGCAGTATGCATCAAAGAGACTAACATAAGCAGAAATAAAATCACAATCATCAAATGTCCAAAATGGACACAAGAGAAAGCTACACTGCCTTAAAGGGATACTCCAGCTTAAGGCGGCTAATGTGAGCTAATCCCTGTAAAAATGAGTTAGATATTGGTGAGAGAGGGCGATGTGTGTTCACTGAACTGATTAATTTTCACGAGGGTTGCCGCTCAGTAAATCTTACTTTTAGGATGATGCCATCATCTTCCTCCCTTTCACAGACAGCCCTGATCGTTAACAATGCTCCTCACATGCATGCAGGTTTTTTCAGATGTTGGCTTTCCATTCAACTGTCAAGACGGTCGGAAAGTCAAAAGATACTGACAGCAGCGCAACCCGCCTCCCTCAAAAGGTCATTAGCAAACCCCCGTTAACTCACATCCCGAGAGTCTTCCACGTTACTGCGTTCACTTTCCTCATCAGTGAGCATTTTCCTTTGATTTTTTTTCTGTATATTTACATTGACAATCACGAGATTGATCATTTTGGTCAACCAGGTAAGACGCTCAAATTTACAAATACTTAAAAACACACAGAGCACAGTTACTCCTTAGAGTATAGCAACAGCTTTCAGGCATCCATACTACCAGGTCAACCAGAGTCCAACACATCACTACGCATCACGTCAGGAAAATCACGGGAGTGAGCACACATGAACGTAAGCACTCCAGGAGAACACAAACACATACTCTACATACGTTCACATATCCAGTGCTCCACTCCATCTAGTGGCGGCTCATGCACTATTTATGGCATTAAAAACACGTCTACATATCGAGCATGCAGACATGTTAACCCAGAAAACCAGTTCACACCATCTCTACGCAATTTAAACAGCACAGGGCGGGCTGCACACACACACACACCACCACAGTTCCCCAAAACCCACGTTTACTCCACACATGACATTTAAATGGAAAATAATAACAGGATAGCGATGTGCCAGGATAATATTTGTCTGAATCTAGTTGGACTATTTCAGCTTCCTGGTTCGGTTGGTTGGATGGGTTTTGCTGTGCGTAGGAAGAAGGGGCCCTTATTTTCCTAAAAAGCCTTCACACAGATAAAAATGTACTGTAAAGATAAATGAACCGAACGAGAAGATGAACTGCGTGGGGCCTTGAGTTTGGGAGACATGGGAATGATAAAGAGGAAAGATCCAAGCAGGGGAGGAGAAGAGAGTCCAACAGGGAGATAAGATTAAGAGTTCTTGTGGGAATGAGGGACTACATGAAAGAAAAGACGAGTAGAAAGAGTAATTAGTAAAAGTTGTAATCCTTGAGATGTTTTTTGGTGCCAGGCCGGGAGCTGGACACTCATTGCTGCGGTGTTTAGAAATCACCTAACAGTAGTTGTTGGATTGTCCTTCCTTCACTGTTTCATTTGCTTTGTGTAATGCTCTTTCTCCAGTATTCTTGGACACAGTGAGTCATACTAACAAAATCAATTCTATTACCTTCCATTTTATTCCAACAACTTTCATTTGGGGAAATGTGTACACCAAGGAAAACACCATCAGATTTTTTTAAAGGGCAGTTATAATAATAAGGAGTTTAATTGCTATGTTTTTCACAATAATGGCCATGTGAAACCGCAGCTGATTTGAAACTTGAAAGACAAAGCCATTTGATTATAACACGACAAGGTGAGACAGCAGAGGACTGCGAGTGCCTGTGCTCTGACATCAGGGCCTGTCCTGCCACTTAATTATACATGTGCTGGGTGGCACAGCCCCTCGTAAAGCCGCTCCATATGACCAGACAGCGAGGGGGGAAGGGAGCGTTGAACTAGATCCTGGTTTCCACCCTAAACTCCATCTGGGACCGCGGCCGCTCCCCGACAAGCGCTGTGATTCTGTCGATCCTGCGATTCTCCGGCCTCCGCTCTGCAGGCTTCAGCGCCGCTCTGCCAGTCACAGAGACCTTCAAGAGATTAATTAATGATCAATTTAATGGCTATGTGGGCTTCAATATGAATATGGAGCAGCCCTGAATCCATGCCTGGCTAATGTTCATAGGATGGTCACTGCAGTCAGTCTGAGTTTCATGTAACAAACAGCGAGTGTGCGGGAGACTGGGAACATTGTACAGCTGCTGAAAACATCTGCCCGTAAATGTTTTGGAGTTGACCTTCACTGTTCTTCTGCTTTGTATGAACTAGCTTTGTGTTTGACACTCAGCAATTTAGTCAGCAATTCCGTCCCGAGTGAAAGCTGGAATATTTGACATTAACGAGATCTTATGAACTGAAACTCCATATTTCTGAACAGGAAGCTGCGCAGTGGCTCTCGTCACAGCAGGGAGGTCCTGGGCACAGATCCAGTTCCCAGCTGGGGTCTCTGTATTTGCATGTTCTGTCCAGCCCTGCCTGACCTGTACAAAATATATGGATAGTTGGTATACTAGACTGTTTAAGAATACAGTATTTTGTTGCTTGAGAAATATGCATTTATGGGAAAACCCACAGAGAAAGTTTCAGCGCGTAGACGCAGGAAAAAAGCACAACATGTCATTTTTAGATTTATATCATATAAGATAAGATAAGATAGAACATGTTAATAAATTTGATTAAAACTTGTAAGTAGGCAGACTTTTTTTGTTTTTGACAGAGCTAGGATGGCAGCTTTCCAGTCTTTAAAGTAAGTTAAGATAAGAGACTACTGATACAAGCATGAACGTTAGAGTGGTACAGATCCAACTCTCTGTGAAAAAGTATATGTGCACGCTTCCTAAAATGTTGAACTCTGCTAAAAGAACTTCAAACTCCAGAGTGCATTTTGAAGTGTATCGATATAGATTAGAAAAGTTTTGGTAAGCTCCAGGGCTGGACTTAAATCTATTTTTATCTTTTTTTTGCATTTAATCTGGTTGGACTGCATATTAAGGGGGCTCAGCCAACGTTTTAGCATTTCTTATCAAAGCAAGGTTTCCACCAAAATACAGAGAGCCTTTTAAGAGTTATCCAATATATGACTGTCATGGAGAAGACTCAGGGGTTTGTTGTGTTTTTTTAACAACCTACCTGGGCTTTGAACTGAAGCCCCTCTATAAGGGTGTGTGTGTACATTCATATTCCTGACCGCAGCTCACTGCAACGTTCTTACTGTAAATCTGTGCAGCGGAGGAACAAAGCTGATCACTCGGGTCTTGGGTATCAGAAAAAAAATAATGGAATCGAAAAGAAAGGGAATGTGGCCTTGGGCGTATTTGACTTACTCATCAAAAATGACAAAGTGCTGCGTTTTCATCACACACATCCCCCTGAGTCCTGTGATTGGCTGACATGGGGAGCTGGGTGACATCGATAGCCGCAAGCAGCGTCCTGAGCGGATAATTCAATCAGATTTAAATGGTCTCTGTAAGTATGTTTACAGGATGACCCACTCCACCTCTTTGATCTTTGCTGCTGCCTTCACAGGAGCTTAGGCGAGGGGAAGGGAAATAGAGTAAAATGGAGTGTGTGTGTGTATGTGTGAGGGAGAGGGGGGCTTTCAAGGGAGGGTCCTTCAGGGTACAGTGCGAGTGCTAAAATGAGAGTTTGGAGGGAGGAGGGGGTTTGGCAGGGTGGGAAATCACAGCCTCAGGGTGCTCTGCAGATTATTCCTGCCTTTCTTTCATCTGAGCCGTTGGGGGGCATCTTCCTCAGATTAACCGCTCCATCACTTATTAAGCACTTTGGAACAAAAGTGGTGGTGGTGGAGAGCGAGGAGGGACGAAAAGAGAAGGAGAAGGGAGAGGGTTTCATTAGCATGTTACTCCAGTGTGTTGTTGGGTGTGGTTGGGCTGAGATGGTGAGAGTGAGGGTGTGTGTGTGTGTGTATGCGTGTGTGTATACCCTTCTAGAGAGACAGAGTGGGTGGAAAAACAAAGCATTCAGGAAATGAAAAGACATGAATAGGCACAGCTATTTAAAGGCTTCAAATGTGTTTAAAGGTACACCTAGCCAAGCCTTCACTTGAGAGTATTTTGGAGTCTGGCGAGAAAAATTAGATGCAGGTAAGTGCAGAGAGACAGCCCGAAAGATAAACTGAGCGAGAGGACACAAAGCACAGAGAGAGGTTGGGAAGCAGAGTGATGCAAGAGCAAACGGTGCAGCAGTAACGCTGCAGGTTCTGCATGATAAACCTCCATCCAAACAATGAGGTCACACTGAATACATGTTGTTCTTCACATTCCTCCCATGCTGTGATTCATGTGCTTCCGCCTAATTTATTGTAATTACTAATTGCTCTGTTTATTGCTCCCCTCTTGATTTATTCTAACTTCTATTGTCGTTATTCTTCATTAAGATGATCCAATCATCATTTGAGTTGCTCAGAGGCGTCCTACTGACACTCTGTATGTTTAGCGACAGAATTCAAATGCCTTGGCTCAGAGTGTGTTTGCTCACCAAACAACAGAAATCCTTTCAGTCAAACAGACAAACAACTGAACCTCCTCAGTGGAGGTAATTACAGCTAAACAACATAGTAAACTTTCTTTAATTACAACTGATCCGCCCGTCCCTGGCAAACATTATAGCGTACAATCTGAGCCGGGCTGAAGCTTGAGTTTGCTTTAAATAAACACCCATGACTTAAAAATAAAGAAGATGCTGCACAAGGAACATTTGCATTTTGGAATTCCCAAGCGGCGGTGCAGAAGAACTTTTTGGAATTTTTCAAGAGTTTAGACTTCGTTACTCATAAAGCACCATAACACTGAGCAAACACATAATCCTGAGTGTCTGGGCCTACTTTTCCTCAGCTGCAAAGAGGGGAGGAGACTGCGATAGAGAAGTTTTCAGCAGCAGGTTTAGCCATCATTGCTGCGTCCAGGTTTTTCTGGATCGAGCACTCACATGCTGTATTTTGCTGGAGATTTGTTCATTCATGTGCACAGGCAAGGCTTCCACTTGCAGTCATACCTGGCGTCAGTTTAATCTGTGGAAATAGGGCAAACCTAAGTAAGTCTCAAGGGGGGATGACACATTCTTCTCTGTTTCAGCAGAAATTTGGGATGTAGAGTGGAACCGGGTGTGCTTTATTCACACAAACCGCCGTGCCCTTTCGTGTGATGTGGACGTGAACCCATTACGACGAGGCTGTGATCTCCGTGTTGTGCCCTTCTGCTCGACTGGGACAAGGCTGCGTTACATCTGAACAGTGTGACCCAGTTCCAGGGATGAAGAGAGTGCAGCCTCACAGGACGGCGGCGTTGCTGGCCTGCTTGAATAATTCACTGTAAAAGTGTAAACCCACGGCCGACTGGACGCATCCACCTGGAAGGTTACACGAGGAGGGAGGAGGCAGGGCTGACTAAGAGAGAGGGAGAGGTGGGGGTGATCTCGAATGACACGCGATGAGACGAGAGAGTGTTACGCAACTAGAGGGTACGAGTATGACTGTCAAACTGTTCATGAGAGAGGTGAGAAAACAGTGCTTTAAACTATTTTTTGCCAGTTTGTAGATGGATTAGACATTTTTCTAAGATGTGCCATCATGATAAAGAAAAGGAAAGATAAGACAAGTAAAACCATTTTTGAGGTTCTAGATTTTTATCAGCTTTTATCAACTATCAGACAGAGCAAGAGCTTTTCCTCTGCCTCCAGTTGCCACCAATCTTCTCACGTGCCTCTCGGCAAAAGAAAGCGAACACACAAACTATTTAATGCAGCAGAGCAGGCAGGAAGACAAAATGATGCACTGCATGGCCTACACTTTTCAAAAATGATCATCAGCATAAAATATGACAGAGGTGGTTTATTTTCTCAACAATACAGACAACTGAGAACACACATTAATGAAGGACATGAAACCCCCATCATCAAAAAAAAAGCTCTGACATTTTCTTTTCCATTAAAAGTGGGTCAGCTATTCGGTTTTTTAATTCACAGCAGCATCCACATCCATTCCCATCCCCCCTTTTCTTTCAACAATCATTAGTTTTTTTAAAAAAAGAAAAAAGACAATTATTAAAAAAAACAGTGTAGGGTCAAAACCTCATTAGCAGGTGAAGAAGCCATCAACCTCTAAGTGGAAAATCAATTAGTCAATCAGTCAGCTTCAGCTCCTAACAACCACCCTGAAGATTGAGTTGCTATGATGACCAGTCTCTGTGTAACAGCGTTAACAGGGTAGAAAACCACCGCAGGCTTAGGGAGGAGGAGCTGCAGCTAAACACACACACACTCTCTGTCTCTCTCTCTCTGACCACTTCACTTTCATCAAGTATTTCTCTTTCTTCTGTTTTGATCCTCCACCTGTCTTCATGTTCACCCTCCAGTTCACAGGTAAAGACACCGGATTACAGGCTAAACAGTGTGAGAGTGTTTTCCATTTGTGATCAATACTGAGCAGCCAGTGACTGGATCAGTGGATCACCTCGGCCTCTATCAAACCAGAGCTGACCCGCCTCCTTCACGCCGGCCGCGTGTGACATCATCAGGTTGTACTGGGGGGAAGAGGAGACGATACAAGTGGGCAGAGACGCGATGAACCCAAACAACTCCTCTGCAGCTCGTGGAGTACACACACTTACAGTTCAGTGTGCATCTCTCTCCCGCCTATTATACAACGCACATTACATAATTCAAACAATTTGTGACTGTGAAATAGACTTTTGAGGTGCCCTCCCTCATAAACACCCACTCGGCTCTTTGAAAGCAGGAGGAGCAGAGGGAACAGGTACACACCCCCGCCGGATCAACACATTTTATGATTCTGCCAGGGACGTTTTGTGGAGAAAAAAAAACCATTGCTCAGATGAATTCAGCACGACACAGTGGTTATGCAACAGGCTGCTTCAAGCGAAGCGATACACAGTGAGCGCTCGTCATCTGAGAAACACTGAGAGCTGGAGAGAACAGCGTTGTTCTTCAAGGTTATTCAAACTGGTCCATATCAGAGGTTACCTCATAGTGGACTATCTTATATAAAGGTTTGCTTCAAATGGTTCTTTATTCAAGTTTTGTGTAATAACATGAGAAAACATAAAAGAGAGCGGATAGATCAGAAACATTTTGTCTTATTGGATGTTTTCAGAAAGTCGGCTCATAGTTAAGTCAAAGCTTTGCTATGCATCTAAACCGTTCTTCTCCATAGAGTCTGAATAGTGTGAAAAAGCCAGAAGATCGAGTTGAGATTGTTTGATCCCTGACATGTAACATGAGGCATCAATCTGCTCTGTAGAACCAGAACTGGATTTGGTGAGGCTGTAAATACTGGAAAGCCAATGACCTCATCTTTAACACAGCTGACAAGTTCAAAACATCCTCGCAAGAAGTCTGGAGGGACTTCAGAAACATTTCCTCCACGTGAAAACAATTACATCATCACTAGCCTAATTTGTAGTGGTAAAGGCTCAATATTGAGGTCCAACAGGCTTATGAAAAGCAAAGCTGTGAAAGGGTTAAACAACATTTCACTTGAACCATTATCATTATATGCTGACACCATTCATAGTGTGTATATCTGCAAAGTGAGGTATGTTTTCTTTCGTTAGGGAAGATAAACACCTGTGACGGGGGCCAGCTGTCAGTCTGGCTCCACATTTGTGAACCACAACTGGAAAATAACTGTATTATCAGCTGTCAGGGCAGACTGTGAAAATAATACCACAAAACCTTTTACTAAAGCGTCAAGTGTGGGAGGGGTGTCTGATATTTACTGATAAAAACAAAAAACAAATAAGGGCCTGTGAGATTAGCGCACCAGCGAACTCGGAGTTCACAAGGTCTGTGCAGTACGAACAGGAAATGGGCAGTTTCCCTCCCTCGCCCAGGGACAGGAAGTCATAAAGCAGGATCAAACGCCTGGCACTGCTCACGGTCCTGCCATATGAACAGCACGATGT
The DNA here is from genome assembly GCA_028564955.1 of Terapon puta. NCBI lineage: Eukaryota > Metazoa > Chordata > Actinopteri > Centrarchiformes > Terapontidae > Terapon > Terapon puta. The sequence goes on from JAOXYL010000078.1 coordinate 5,289,859, forward strand.
CAGGAGAAGTCATAGGCTCAACAGCAAATCAAAGCCACTGCAATAACCCAAAGTTATGAGAAGATGAACCGCCGAAGGTCTCTGGAGGTTTTTCAGAGCGGCGATTCCGTACGTGAAGATAAAAATCCGATCATTCAGATCATCTCAGCGTTACGCTACTGTACCTGCCTGGCCAGTTTCTTGTGCATTCACACAACACATGCCCTGTATTACTCTGGTACGTGGAGTGGAAGGAATATGGAAAGGTCATCAGTACCTCCTAAAATGTGAGGAGAGAGGAGGAATACGTACTGTAGGTTTGTTCCACGAGCTGAAACTACAGAGAAAATCCACACAGTACAGTGGTTGTAACTGGTTATTATCCATTTAAATCCTGCAGTTACTGGATGTTGCTTTTGCTTCTGACCCACTGCACTGCCAAGTTAAGCCATAAATCTGGACCACATCCTTGCCACTGTACATCAGCTCACACTTACATTAGGCTTTAAGGTCACAGTCTAGATATGGCTACGAGCTAAAAGCACTATTTCAGGGGCCTTGCATTCCTCTTTAATCTCCCTACAAGTCTGGGAAGAATACTATTAATATGTTTATTTCCCTCAGCCAGCAGTTTTCATGTCCACTCATTTTTTCTCTCTGTCTAGCGGGCAAATTCAGTGTGTGTGCTTGTGGCTGGGGGCTCTCTCCCTTGACTCACCCACGAACGCAGTTAGATCACTACAGGAGCCGAGCAGATGCCTCTGCAACACTCTAACATGCAAAAACTGCACGCAGAGGCCCAAAAATACCAGCTGCAGTACCTCAAGCTACTGATTAAGAGTCAGCTTCTGTTTCATCTTCATATGGTGCGGATAAAATACAAGCTGAGAACTCGGGGGGTCAACGGAAGACTGACTGGTTTAATAAACTCTCGTCTTCATCAGAATGTCTCACTAAAAATTACAAACACCCTTTCTTTTATTAACTTAGCAGAGGCTTCTTGTGCCTTCAAGTGTGTGAGAGCTACTGTACGGAGGCTTTAGGGGCCGGCTATACAGACAGATCTGATGGCTTACTGAGGCATACACACAGATATAGAGGTGCTTCAACAAAGATTGTGAAGCTCAAGGACAAGGAGCGCCCTCGTAATGAGTACACAGACACACACACGCAAACCCACAGCTGTTGGCAGAGAGCACGGGCGAGGCTCATCTTACAAAAATTATTGGAATTTTCAACAGGGATGTGCAGTAAATGAACAATAAAATGGAAGCGTGACTGATAACTACAATAAAACAACACAGAAACCTCACATGGCCGTGAAGGTCAGACCGTTTCCTCACATTCTGCTGCTTCTCCCATCTCGATGGAAAAGACAACGTTGCTTCGTCTGAACATCATCGGATCTGAACCACTTCTGCCGATACTACATGTTGTCATTGGATCGCGGATGTTTTCCAAAGCTTCTCCTGAGGTTGGAGAACGGAAAACCAGGATGTCTGTAATCTCTCTGACACACTATACCACCGGACAGATTCTTATGGAGGCTTCTGGGGAAAGCGTTTAGAGAAGAGCGCTGCACAGGATGTAGCAGGAACGTGTGTTGCAGAGGGCGACCACCCTTCAAGTACCCCACCATCCTTCTCAAGTATTTTGACCGAAATAATCAACAGATCCTGCTTATTAGTTGAACCTAAGCTCCCACATTCCAGTTTCGACAAATATCAATCATGCTATACTTTGGATGAAAAGCCACACGTAAGACAAGACTGCACACTGCCAATAATTGCAATTCCAAGTATTCCTGGTTAAGACCACTGCCCCACTGTCCTCCCCACCATATCTCCAATTCCTAGAAGAAACCTAACCTCATACAGGCCCCTCTGCAGATAAAACCCTCCTGCATAATGAGCTGCAGAGCCACAGCGGGCAAATACTTGCTCAATCTCAGACCCCAGCCACGGCCATGTGGAAAGCATCGAAGTTCCTGCACAATCATCGCGTCTAAACAAACAGCCAAGGAGAGCGTTTTAACAAAGTGGCATTTGAGTAAACACTACAGCTCCGCAAATGTCCAACCCGATCAGCAGCTTCCCCGGGACAGTGTGGGGTAAAAAAAAAGAAAAGCAGCCCAGAGCAAACATCAACTACAGATGGATATCCATCACAACCCGCTGCTGTAGGAACAGCTCTGGTCCTCTGGCAGGCCACTTGAAAGTCAGAGCGGGGTCTCCACGCTGGGACACAGTGTGTTGCTCAGGCCCATTTACTCCAATATGGGCCGGAAGACTGCCAACAACAACAACAAGAGAATAAGAGAGATGGAGGCGGAGGGGGCAGAAACATTCTGGTCTCACCGGACTTTGGGGGATAAAAAAGAGAGAGTCGCATCTGGTGGTCAGAGACTTGGTTCTGGCAGTGATGTTAGATCTGATTAAGAAAGAAAAGATGGCTGAGAGATGCAGAGGGGTGTCTCTGTAGAGCTGTCCCTCCAGTCAACCAAGGACGAGGGAGGAAAGAGTGGAGGCAGCTTTGAAAGAATAGTTTATTCATTTATGGGAGAATAGAAAAAAAAATTCTGTCACACTAGTCATTCAAATATAAGGCTGCGCAGAGACAGATGACAGGAAATAAAACCAAACACACAAACAACATAAAACCACAAATGAGCGGTTTTTATTTTTTTCAACAAATTAATCTGAAATGACACTACTTTGGATGATGGATCCTGTAAATCTCATAAGGATTCAAATACCAGCCTGAGACAGACCACAGAGGACAGAGCAGAAACAAAGACTGCTGACCACACAGGGGTTTCACTGACCCACGGCTGGGGTGAACCCTCGCAGTGCGCTGGAAGGCAGAGCAAAGCATGAAATGAGCTTTGCCCCTCAGAGAGTCAGACTGGGACCATCATGAGAGGGATGAGGTGAATCCCCTCTTCGAACACACACACACACGCACGCACACACACATGATGTCATCTGTCGTCTATAAATCCAGCAGCTTGAGAGCAGCCGGGGAATGTGTGAAAGTGACGTCTAAATGTGATTTAGAAGAGAAGAAGAGAAGATGACTGTCCCGGGCTGAGGAGAGAAAACAGAATTAAATGTGGATTGTCCCAAGATAGGAAGAAAGAGAGAGACCACCAGAGAGGGGACACGGGTGTAATCAAATCAAAGAGTGATTTCTCTTTGATATTAAATAAAAAAGACTTTGTTTATCTGCTAGCAGTAGGCCTCCACTATGAAGACTGGATACAACTTGATAGTTTTAAAACGCAGCAGGGTGTCAAAGACAGCGAGAGGTCGGGGTGTGAACAGAAAGTCTACTTGTCATTATTAATGACCACTTCTTGCTTCTCTCTGTGCCATTGTCTCCCTCTGCAGAGTCCCTGCATTATTCTCTTCGAGGCTCCAAAGCTACTAAGCAGATGAAACAAAAAGAGAAGAGCTGGGATTTTTTTTTCATTAAAAGCCAAATGAACTGATTCTGATTGGTTTAAATGGAAAACTCAAGCCCCTTTTGGTTGGACTGAGAGGCTCTCATCACCTCTCACCGTTTACTCTGAGCGCAGAATGGACGGATTCAGTGTTCAAATATGACACTCTTTGTATTCGTTGACCCCCCCCCCTCTCACTCCTACAGACTGTTTCCAATTATTTCTGAACCCTGACTCTTCCACAAGACAAAAGGGTGGTAGTAAACGTGCAGAGAGATTCACAGTGTCTCTCTGGAGAGCATTTCATTTCTCAGGCTGTGATGAGCTCCTTTGTTCTCACTTTGACTCTCAGCATCACATAATTGGCCACCATCTGGGGCTTTCATTCCTATTCTCCTCCTCCATCGCTTCCTCCTCTGTGTCTCTGCGACGGCGCTCTCCACATGTGCCGCACATGCATGTTCATGGTAGGAAACCGTACATCTGTTGTCAATCCCTTACGCCTCTCTGGAAGGTTATGTAATGTTATAATGAGGAGAAATTACAAAGCCGGGCTTGCTCCGCGACATCTCCGAGTCCATTGGAGAGCAGCGTGTTGTATTTTCTGCTGGGGGAAAAAAAAAAGCAGAGAGAGAGATAGATGGGGCGGCTAGGGTAAAGAAAACAGAGGGATGTAAATGAGGTCACACAGATCCTTTGGCCTTTAAGTGGCCTTTTTATATACTGACTTTATTTTTCCATGGGGTCCCCAGTCATTCAGCAGCTCCAGCTAAGTGTTTCTGCTTTGCTCTTCCTACACATTTCACTTTTTATACTTAGCTGAATCAAAAGTCTGTCCAACGCCTCCAATATGTACCGACTCCGTTAGCTGAGATTTTAACCAAATTTGGCATTTGTCATCATTTTCAAAGCTGACATCCATAATGTTTCATAAGCGGTTTGGCTCAGTGTCAGCCATGTAGGTCTGTCGGTCATTCAGAAACTTTGGCCCAGATTATAATGCCTCAACAACTATTTGATGGACTTGCACAGATGGCTTTCATGCAGACATTCATCGTCACAGTATATTGACTTTGGCGACATCCTGACAGGTTGACAGTTTTGACTTTTAGCGAATATCTCAACAACCATTAGATAGATTGGACAGAAAATTTAGTTCAGATGTTCATTGTTTCCTAAAATTTAAAGAAATTTGGTGTCTCTCAGTTTGTTCAATACTTTGGTCACAGTTTGTATGGATGGAGCGGAGCTACACAGACTGAAAAGGGCATGAAAAGCAAACAATACAAATGGCTGGCTCCACATGATTAACATCATTCCACGGATGTTTAAGCCAGACAGCTGTTTACAAAGTCAGGACAGTGCAACACACCAACATTTGGTTTTGCTGGTGTCATCACATTTTCTATAAGAAGATGGCATTGGAACAATACTTTAGCATTGCTGCCTTTTCTTCCCAGATCAGATTCCAAAAAAAACCCCAACAAAAGCACAGAGTTGGATGACAAATGCTGATCAAATGTGTCTGCTTTGTTTTCACACTCGCACATAAACTAGATTTGGCAGGTCCGGGGCTTTTCCTATTCCACTCACAAAGAGAAAAAAGTGGGTATCTGCACGTTTGCATGATCTAAGAATGCTCGCAGGAGCGCATGTAGTTATTTAGGGCATGCATATCCCAAGTGGCAGGGAGTGGATGTTTTAAGTGGGAACAAAGGCAGCCTGAGTGAGGGTTGTGACGGAGCAGCTTCTTTGTGGGGAGATGACAAGAAAAGACTGAAAATCCATCAAAACGCTGCTATCAGCTCCACTGATCAAGGATCGTCTGATGAGGAAGTCGGCTTAATTGGGACTCATCAATAAAAAAAAAGCACCATATGCTCAAAGGCAGGCGATGAGGGATGAGCCTCATTAAAAACCATAGCAAAACAACACAAAACTATAGGGATCATAAAGAATAAAATAAGAGGGTTTAGGAGGTAAAGAGCAACGAGGACCTGGACGATCTTTGTTACTGAATCGCTCCATCCATCTACAGCCCCCACCCCACCCCAACACACACCTAGGCAGACAAAGGGAGAGGCAAGCTAATAAACACCAGGTAATGCAGCG
>JAOXYL010000078.1:5353702-5364592 GCA_028564955.1 Terapon puta
GGTGCAGCACATACAGCACACGCTGAAGATGTAAGCAGTGTTGGATACAAGCTGAGAGCTTTTAGAGCTCAATATTCTAAAAATATCTACATGAATTTCACATGAATGGAGGATGTGGCAGGTTGGCAGCAATAAATACAGGTTACTGAGACACATGGACACTGCGGCACAGGGAGGTGTGAACATGTCATGGTCACCTTCAACACACGCTGATATCGGGGGGGGTTTGGCCTGAGAGTCAATTCTACAGTTCTTTTTTTTTTATTAAAGTCTGATCACTTCAGGGTATAATTCAAGGTGTAATCCAATTTCACAAGTAAGATGGAACATTTTTGCTTCTTACTAATACTAATTCGCTTCAAGAAAATCCATTCAATGCAGAAATAGTTAAATAAATTCTCTTTATTGAGCTTAATCTCATTCTATTGTATAGATATACTCCATAGATTGAACCTGAGAAGAGAGGAGAAGTGGCCTTTCCACTCAAAATGAAAATTAAAGGTCACTGCCTGCACCTTCTGTCTCGACACATACGGCGCTAACTAAAGCAGTGTCAAGAGCTGTGAGCAGCTCTGGTCGGAAAGTCTGTGAGTCATCCAGTTGAGCCAGGGTCTTTGTTCCCCCTTTCCCTCTTCCAGCCTGATCAAGATGATAATGGGTCAGCTCGTCGGAGAGAGCTAACCACTGTGCTCAAGAAGCGGGCTGAGCACACTTTAAAAGGTCAATAAGCTGCAGGACTCCCACACATTAGTTTACTGGAGAGAGAATGAGATGCGAAATAAGCGCAGACAGTGAGGAAAAAAGGAGGAGACGCCTCTGAAGCCTTTAATGGAAAATGACAGGAGCGTTGCCAATCCAAAATCAAATCTTTAACAGCACGCAACATCTAACAAAGGCCCACAGATTATTTTACGCCATGTATGTGTTCCACTACAAATGTACTGAAATGATGCTAATGAAGATGTGCGCCCATTATCCACTCCGAGCACACATCCAGTGCACTTCGCGACCAGAGAGGAGTCGGATAAAAGGCAATATTGTCTCTTTATACCTCAAATGAATGACAATCCATCTCCAGCTGCATATCTTCACGTGCCATATGCCTGGAGGCAGCGAGAGATAAGGACCCCCGCTGCTGCACATGCATGAATTGCTGTTACCCCCCTGTTCCAGAAGCCCCCAAAACCCAACAACCAATGTTACCATGGCAGCCAGCCACTATACATTGTAATTAGCTGGCCTAAATCCCCAAGGCTCGGACTGGTTGGATACAACCCACTGCTTCCATAGATTAGGACAACCACTGTCATGCTCTGGGCCCAAAGCCGTGTCTGTCTGCACAAACACACACGAGAGGTGGCACTCAAGCGCAGACACCCCTGTGCACATGCACAAATATCTACACAACCCTTATCAATGCAGCATATTTTATCTCCCACGTCCCACCCCGCCCCCCCCTCCTTGTGTTTGTAAGCAGGTACGAGGTAATCAAACCTCCACATGCACTGTAGAGCTGTTCGCTGCCAACACACGCCCACATTCAGCAGAGCAACATACTGTACTGTGGCTCTGCTGTGTGGGCATCTACACCTCGGTGTGCAGCAGTACCCTCTTTCATTTGTGGGCATGTGCTAATGGAAAGTGTATCAAACCATGCAGTGAAACAAAAGCGCTCCAAACGAGTGAAGCTATTAAAATGCAAGCGGCTGTCGATAGCCCTCGGGGCAACCCTGGCAGTGATTGTAGTGTCTATTTATTGCTCTCCCCTGCCCAATTAGATGAATATGATGCAGATTAGAGGCACTGAGTTTGATAAACTCTAGGTGTGTCAGATAGGATAGGGCGCCCGGAGCAGTGGTGCGCTGCTAAGGCAGGTTAATATTTCAGATCACAATAACACCATTAAAGTTACCACAGATGAAAGGCAGACAGGAGCGACTCTTGATATCAAAAGGAGAGACCCTCTGCTATGGGAGTAAAAGGGAGCACAAAAATCGATGCAAAGGTTTGTGACAGAGAAGAAAAAAGAAATTCATCTGGAAATTAATTATGCAAAAAAGCGACATGAAGATGAAAACTAAGCGGTGGTATGTGGGCGTACACTACAAGTGAGAATACATAAAACTTTCTGATGGATCTAAGTCGTTACAAAGCTACTTTATAATCTATCTGAGCAGACTATGGGGATGTTTTCATTTTCATTATAAGTCTCATACTGTTGTGAGAGGAGTGTTCATGGTGCTTAACAGAACTGCAAAGCGAGTTATATTTATCCCGATGAAGTATGTCATCGTGGTCATTGTGAAAAGTTAAAACAGACATCTGCTCACAACCCGAAACTTCAGCAAGTACATATCCGCCTTAATGATGTGAAGGCTGTTGCGCGTGATTTCATCATTTCAAGCCCGACAGTTATGTTCTTCTTTTTACTTTAAAGCCTTAAAACACCTCTGGGGCTAAACAGTCACTGTTTCTAAAACCAGAGGCTGCTGGTTTTAACTGAACACTTTGGCTGAGTTAGCGGCACCTTGTCCAATAAAATCCTCCTGAATATAAGATTTGAATAACTGCACACTTGCTAAATTGTGGCAGTGGGTATTTGGCTGTGTATGGGACTAGATCAAAAGTGGAGGGAAAAAAAGGTGCGCGGTTCAGAAGAGAAAGAGCTGAAAACAATCCCACACTGTTCTGGCTCCTCCTGGCCACTGACAGCAGGTGCAAGGAAGAAACACCTGCAAAAGGGAAAACAGAAAACTACAACCAACCGCAGAGAAAACGTCTCTGCAGATTTCTCTCTCTCACTCACAGCCTTCTCTCACACTCACCTGCCATTAGCCAACTGTTACTGCTCCGTATCTGCAGAGCAGTAAAAGGTACAAGGCGTCTCAGGTGTCATAAACTACCCTGTTTTGCCATTCATGTCCCGGCGCGCTCGGATGCAAACTAATGCAGACTTTCCAGACAAGGAGGCTGGCCTCTGCGCTTGTTTTAGAAGTTTATTTTAAGAGATTTCTATTGAGCGGGATAGTGAACAGTGTGACAGAGGAGATTAGAGAGTAAAAGGGGCTACAGCTTGATGTCTGATAAACTGAGAGAGCACTCTGAGACACAGAGCCATCTGACATGAAAGACCTTGTTGATATCGCTCCATTGATTTAAGGTTTTGTCCATCTACAAGAGGTCACAGTTAAGTGGGGAATAAAAAGCGCACAGCGATTTGAAAGAGTGGCCTCGTCAGCATCCTATTTATATCACATGGAGGTAGAATTTCACACGGAAAAACAATAGTGAAAAGTGCAAACATGAATAATTAAACTTTGTAAATGTTCATCAAAAATCCTGTACAGTTACAGAGGATGGAGAACACCGCGGATCACTTTGCTTCTTCTTAATATCACTGAGTTTTAAACCAATCTAATACATTTAAGCAAAAATACACCCCAATTTCCAGTACTACCCCATTTTTCTCTCCTTATGTAGTCCCGCCATCTCCCATGAAACACCTCTCTAAGGACGTATGAACCAGTCTGCCTGCCTGGATGTTTCCATTTCTTCTGCTTTCTTTCTCACCTCTCTCACTGAAGGTTTCTCGACTGTCAGCCAGCCTGAACATGAACATCCACTTTTGACCCCGACAGAAAGATGAGCCGCTGAGGCCAGGAAACCAAGCCTTACTGGGGCCATTCATCTTTAATGACACACACACACACACACATGTAAACATACAAACAAAATTCGAGAGCGAGAAGAGAAGACTATTCGCATGCTGGAGTGGCAGCTTCTAACGCAGGCTGTAAACAGGCAGCCAAACATTTATAGTCGGATTTATATCCATGATTTAGGGATGTGGTACGAGTCCATTTAAGAGAACCTGCGGCGGTATATATGACCTATATGCGCTTGCTCACCTGAGTCTCTATGGGTGACTGGCCGTTGCTCGAGTGCATCCATCAGCCCTCTCAACTCATAATGGCCTCATCTCCCTTTTCCTGTCTCCCCCTCTCCTCCCTTCCTTCTTTCCCCTCCTCTTCTCCCTTTCGCTCGACTACCCTGAATGCTTAATCACGGCCCCTGCCTTCCGGGAGCACGTAAACACACCAGCCGCACCATTGGCCAGGGCGGTGGTGTTACTCTGCGCCGATTGGCTGAGGGGAACGGGGCATGGGTGGCAGAAGAAGAAGGGGTTGGTGGTTACCATAGCCCTACAGGATGGCTGCTGTCCATAGTAACATACCAGACACACACACACACACACACACACACACACACACACACACACACACACAGCTCTAGCCCCTCAGGACATGGCAAAGGTCCCCACAGACTCACAGAACACAAACACACTCAGACACATGACACACCCTCTAACATCAAGCAACAACAAAGGATTTTCAGAGCTTCACCCATGTGAAGATGGGAAGATATTTGGCTCTGAAAGAGGAATTTAGGTAATGCTGCTCTTTGGGGTATTATAGCTAGATTAGAGCTCAGCTTAAACCAGTGATTCCAGAGCAAAAAAAAAAAAAAGAGCACCCATGTTCAGTCTCTTATATTTCGGTAATTCCTTCATTTCTGTGCAAAAGTCTGACCGCACAGTTGATTTGGGGTCAAACAGACAGCAGAAATTATTGTTACAAGAGCACACGGAGAAAAACGCAACTGAACAACCATAGTCAGCTGTTCAGGAACCACAGCTTAACCCCGATTCTGTGGTGAAGACAACTCGAGGATGAATTATTCACTTTTATATCAAAATCTCCATGTCGTAGCTAGCAGATTTTTTATTTAAAAAGGCAATCTTAGCTGCTTTCTGGTTAACGTGCTCCCCGATTTATGATGAGCACAGAATCACTTACATACTGTGTAATCAAATTATTGTGCAAAGACATCATGAGATTTATAACATGGGCTCTGACTCTGAGCTGCAGTTCAGAAATCAGAAGTGTAGCTCTGCCGGCACAGTGATTTATAGCTTGTCACATATTATTGAGGGAGCGCTTTACAGTCAGGCATCACTTCACAGCAGTCCGTCACAGCTGCAGTAAAATGACTGATTGGCGTGGACGGGAATTTAGTTTATCGAAAAGGGTCGCGCACCATATCACGATCGCGGTGTCGGTCAGAGGATCAGCATTCAGATCTTCTCTCCAAACTGCTCAGCCCCGCCGAAACAGAGAGTTCCTTCTCCGCTTACTTCCTGTGTGTGAAAGAGCCACAACAACATACTCAGCTGAGCCAAAAGCTCCATCTATTATTCACGAGGTTGTCATTGAACGAACGCGGGCGGCCGTGGCGCGGAGGAGTATAACCCCAGCAGGGATGTGGGCGAGCGAGCGGCTAAGTTCATGTTACGACTCTGTGCCAAATCCCTCTTTCACTTTCCCCTCACACACTTTCAGCTGGACTTACTCACTCGGAACGATGCAGCATCAACCATTGCCACGTTTTGAAGGTGCTGCTTCTTCACTTCAGCTCCACTGTAAATGTCTATAGTTGTATGTGACACTGTTTTCACAATAAAGGCCTGTAGAATAAAGATACATTGGAAACACTGGAATGTGTTATTTCTAGTAAAAAGCCAACACTTAGTTATATACGTATGGTCAATAAAATTGATATTGATTGATGATGCTTAGTGATAATGGGATGTTCTTCTCTTCTGAAGACTTACAATGTAACAGGTGTGTTTTCTGTATGTTGTCTAAGTGTGCTATCTAAGTAAATCCTAACACAGTACTAAAGTAAAGTGAATCTATGTCACAGTATTATAAATATATAATATAAACATCTTTTTGGTGCATCTGCTGATAAAGGTGAGGTTATTAAACTGCAGTCAACCCGCAGTCTTTAGCGTCAGTGTTTCCAGGTTCTCTCTCTGTCAAACACAGAGCATTTTGCCTCAGCAGAATCGCACAACTGTTTGCCGGCTGTTTTGGAGAAGCGAACATGAAGTCGATTACATAAGCTCGCACCCCTTAACAGGCCCGATGGGATGAAGATGCTCGAGCACAAAGCGGAGAAGCATGGCGCGGGAGAGAGCAGTGGAGATGGCGGTATTACATAACCGCGCCGCTTTAGGCTGACTCAGATTCTGTCTCCCGCTCTCAGTATGTGTGTACGAGAACAGATTAAAATGTCTGTTTCTATAGCTACAGAACAGCGAAGGGAAGGAGCAGCTTCATCTATTGATCAGGATAATGGGGGAGCTTGCGGAGTGGGAAGACAATGACTCAAGACAGCGCAGATTAAATTACACAACACACTGTTTCATTCCTCAAAAGCAAAGCCTTCCTCTGTCTGAACGCTGGACAGTGGCTATTTTATAGTGACTGTTCTTACAATGATGATCTGAATAATCATGAACGCATTTACAATGTGGCTACCACTGAGATCTGAGGTTGGATTCCTGATAATGGTTTGTCCAATTTTGCCATGTTTTCCATCAAACAAACGCTGTACTAGTCACTTTCTTTGTATATTTCAATCATTTTTCTTCAGTGACATTGATCCCCTAAGTAAAATAAAACAATCAACATTGTGACCTGACACCTACAATAAAAACACAACGTATTCACCGAGGTTTAAGTGAACCTTTTGGCTTGTCACGTGTTCTCTTCTATGGTCACACCACAAAATGACATATGTGGCAACACTCAGATCTCGCTGATCTGGGCTTGTTTCTCAGCAGAGCTGCTGGCTTCTTAAACAGAGCGAGGCGGAGAGAGGCCGAGAAGGACAGAGGTGGGTGGTTTGGTCAAAATAGATTTTGTAGGGTTTGATAAATGAGACATCCCATATTGTATTAAAGTCTCATACGACGCTCCGCTGGGAGGCCGTCCAGAATCAGTCTGCTGTGCCCCTGTTTGCTGAGGCAGGCCTCGTGACAGCCAGCTAACTACAAACATTAAACACTTAGAGACAGAACTGGGGCTGGACTGAAGGCGGCCAGGAGCAGGCGGCCAGCAGGGAAGTTGGCTCCATCCATCACGAGTGCAGAAGGGGACCAGACCAGAGGTTTGACAGGCAGGGAAACCCATCAGTTTGGAGTGAAATTATTTGTGGGAGGTAGCACTAGAAGCTGTTGGCGTCTGTTTAACTTACACTGATGCAATTTGCCCTAAATACAAGAGTGTGGAAGAACTAATTCTTACACAAAGTGACTTCCATGTGTATTTTTCCCTGTCAGGTAGTAAGCCCTTCAAACATTCTTGCGCGATAGTAATTTAGAAGATTTTCACTCTAATGAGATTATGGAGAGAAACTTGTTTGGAAGCGCGCTTGCCTTGATTGACAGGTACCTTATTTCAAAATTTAACCGGGGTAGCTGGCCGCGCATCGACTCAGAACAGGATCCAGTTTGTTGCTCAAATTTGGATTTTGTAAGTCAAACGCTACATTCATGTTTTTCTACAGTTTATGATCAGAGCGCACTTGTTCGCTGGCATCAGGACAGACAGCTGATTGCTTCTCAGCAGAGACACGTTACCTCATATTACGATTCTGAAAATACTGGCGGCAGAAAGCAGGGATTATGCAGCACGTATTAACCCTTTATAACCTGGTAAATGGCCTGTGCTGATTCACACATTAGTATTTTAGACCTGCTTGCTTGAATGAACTCAAGAACTCTCCAAAACATCGACAGGATGTACAAAAACGAGGATGGATTTATTTTTAATGCTCTCTCAGAGCTGCAAATATATTCAAGCCTTTCTCACTGTGACTCGGATTAGGCAAAATCGTTTTGACACATGCACGTGCCACCTCGGCTCTGCCATCCCAAAATGCCCATATTCCGGCTCTTACATAATCTAGCTTTCCTTTGATGTTGCCTTAGCATCACGTGGCTCAGAAGCGAGCCAGAGAGAAGTCTGGCTAATTCTCAGAAGGTTACCGCGCAGGCTGCAAGAGTCAGAAGTCAGTCTGCCACAGCGGGAGAGCTGCACTGCAGTTTCAGCACAGAAATGAAAGTCTTGGAGGCAACTGTGGCCTTTAAAGCTCATAGATTTACTGTGTAACTGAAAATAAGGGAAACTAAAATGCACCTGTAGAAGATTCAGTGATTTCACCCAGTCCAAACCATGGCAGAAGTGTGCTAAATTTCATAGGGCTTTTAAGGACCAACGCAGTTTTCAACAGAAGCTGTCAATAGATTCAACACTCTTAAATTTGAAAACGACTATTGTCATGCAATAACGAGATGTAAAAAAAACGGACAAAATTTACCTGACTGAATAAAGAAAATGACAAATCTCAATAAATGTTAATATTATTTCAAATATATAATATTTGTACAGTGTACACATGAATGTTAACACTAAGAGTTGAAATTTAATCTCTTGTCATGTGCTGTCCCCTTTTTATTCACAGCCATGCAGACAGCCCTCTCGTCCTAAAAATGTTGTGTAACAAAGAGTCTCAGGTCAGTGGTCACAGTTGTCACACACAAAATGGGCCACGGGGGAAAATCACATACGGGGAGCATGAGAACAGATTTTTTTTTTTTTTTAAATCTAAATACGTTCACATAATATATTGATCCAAATTGCGATGCAAACTAAGCATGAAAAATAAACCCCTTTTGTCAGTGAAGGACATAAATATGCAAACTCTTTGAGACTATTTCCAATGCACACAAACCACTGAAGCAAGAAAGAAATAAAACAACAACATAATACACAATACAGGGCAAACTAATGGACTGGTTAGAGACAGAAAATGGAGACAATGGCACCACCAAAATGCTTCTAAAATCAGATCAAGGCTAAAAAAAACCTTTTACCCTGCAGCGCAATATGATAAAACTGATGATCTTGTGTGTATGTGTGAGAAACACACTCAACTACTTAGATCAAGAGAAGAAGAAAGACAAAAAAAGAGGATTAGAAAAAAAAAAAAAAACAGGGTTGTGTTGAAGTATTTGCAATTGACACACACACACGTGCACACACGCGCAAAAACACTAATAGCCGCCTGGGAGTCTACCACTTATGCTGCTGACTGGACAAATGGGGCAGAGGATGACTGATGAGAGGTCTGGGCCAGCGGTTATGTATGGGAGTGCGCTTGTGTGCTTACACTGATGTGAGTGCACCGTTACTTAAGCCCGCACAGCTTTTATCTTATTTTTTTTATTTCTGCAGTTTGAACACGCATTTGACCTGAATCGGTGGGTGAGAAGCAGCAGTACGAGTAGGTGCACAGGAGGAGAAACGCTAGAGCAAAATGTTGCCGCGATCGGCCGAACAGAAGGTCTTCAGCCTCTTGGGGGAACAAGGCGGCTGTGGCTATCAACTCCCACTTTACCCAGCGAGTTAAGGATGTGTGGTCACCGCTTAACATTGAGCCATTAACAGAGTTTCAGTGGCTGAGGAGAGAGGATGCAATTACGGCCTCGTGTTTGGTAATCCACTACGCTACAGGAAGGGTGGGACCGTCCCGTACCATTAACAACCAGGTTTGAGTCATTTTCTACGGTTGGGTCCGCCGCGAGCTGACGTGTCGCAGCTTACGTGTGAACTGTGTGAATGGGCCGTTTCAGGGTCAGCGTAGCGGTACTGAAGGAGCGAGCTCAACAGCAGGCTTCGAAAAAGCTCACAAAAGCGCTGGTGTATTTTTATTCCCTTGAGTGGAGGAAAGGGGTGGGGGGTGGGGGGGTCAGTTCAGCAGCCCTTGACGTGCCAATTTACTTACACAACACGTGCACATACACACACACACATGCAGACAGGCTCACAAGTATAGGATAAAGGATGGTGAGAAAGCAAAAGGATGATGAAATGACAGGTGCATGAAAGGATTTTGCCCTTTTCCCTCAGAAAAGCTCGTAGTGAAGACGGGCCGACCTGTTGTGATGTTAATAGTCCTCTACTCCACACGTTCAGCCGCTCACTGAATTTCAAACGTGTTAAAACAGCACGTTAGGTGTTAAGTTATAATGTATTCTGGCCACAGCAATGCCACAATGAAAACAGTAACATTAAAATAGTACACAGACTAAGTACACAGTCCCTGGTGATAAAAACATCATCATCATGCAGTCACACTGACCTGATCCATTTCTCAAATGTGGACTAATGAATTTACTGAGACTTCAGTGATGAGATCATCCAACACTATGATGTGTTCACACTATTTAATAATACTCTTAGTTAGTGGACAAACTGCCACATTGGGAGAAACTTAAATTCATTTTCTTGCAAAGAGTTAGATGGTAACTACGGTCCTCAGCGGATGGTTGGTTGAAGTCTTTGCCTGTGTCTGTGTGGCAAACTCGCACTTTTAGAGAAAATTCTTTAATGACAAACCTTTAATATAGAAATTGAAAAGTCACTTACTTTAAGAGGTTTACAAACTCAGAGAACCTAAAAATATGCAACAGTCCTGAACGATAAAACTGTAGCAACCTTAGTTTGTTTCTCTCTGGATCATCGTTTGAAAGCTGCATCACGATCACAACTGTCCAAAGCAGACGGGGAGAAAGAAAAAAGACACAATGCAGGGTGACTAAGAAACTTTGACACATTTCTATCTTGGCTGTGAGTTGTGTGCTTCCAATGAACCTGTGGACAGAGCCAGGCCACCACAACAACACGTCTGTTTTGCAGTTGTTCATCTTCACAACAAAAAGATGAGTTCTAGGCAACACTGTTTGACTTAATAGTGTTCAATATTAAACGCACCTGTATTGCTTATTCATAATCAACCAAATGAACAGGCTGGCGGCTGCACTGTGTGATAACATCATCACTCCCACCTAGCTGCCTCCACCGCCTTTGTGACCGGACCTCTCTGAGTAACAGCTGCCCACCAAATACTTCTGACCACATGCATGCACTTCGGTTTTCTCTCTTTCGGTTTCTCTATCACTAAAATCCCAAACACCACCAC
>JAOXYL010000078.1:5507588-5518082 GCA_028564955.1 Terapon puta
AAAAACTCTTTTACCAGCTTTAATGTGTGTCAGTAAACTGGAAAGGACATTTCCAGCTGGACAAGCACACTTTCACACACTCTGGTCTCTCATCTCGATTCTTCTTTGGCTTTGTAATTAAACATATCAGAAATTACGGGTCCACCAACCAAAGTACTTCACTGAATTTCGAAAACTTCCTGTGTCAGCTGCCCCCTTTCCCCCTTTTTTCCTCTGTTCCTTTATCTTGTGCTTTAGCTGCCGCCGTGTGCGTGATCACCTAAAGCCAAACCTTTCGAAAAATGTAGGTAGTCGGAGGAGCGTCATTAGCATAATTTCCCAGAGGCGCACTGAGCTTAATTATCAACATGGCTGTGTGCAGACGAGAGCACAACTCATCACATTAGGATGGAGTCCCTGCTGTTTATGCCCACGCTCTGCCAGGTCCCAGCTGACTACCTGGAGATTCATTGCTGGCACAGTTCAACTCCCAGCAACTCCAAAACTTTCCCCACAATTCCTCACCTTGAGCACACCGAGGGGGTCGAAATAGTCCGACTCAGTGCACATTTGGGTACGTAAACTCTGGCGGACCATCTGTTGCAGTCCGCACACAGTCATGTATGTTATCCTTTTACTCATTTTCTTTTTTTTCAGTCTTTTCAGTGATGCTCACGCTTGTCCCTGCGATTCCTTCATCTTTATCCGCGCTATCTGCAGAATGCACTGTCGCATCTTTGTTTTGGACGCCCCTCTGCTTCTCTCTCTCTCCGTGTGGCCTGACTGGAGGTCGAGGAAAAAGTGTGTGAGGGACCGAAATTATCCGCCCCCCCCTCCATCTCCATTCGCCTGCAGATAGAGCAGGAAATGGAAATACTCCTTGTGTGCGGCCAGTGAAAAGGCAATTTCCTAGAGATGCACCACTGTTGCCCACTGCCCTGTGTTATGCTTTCATTATTGGACACACACACACAGTCACATCTCCAGAAAATGCACACGGTGATTAAATTATTCAGTTTAGACCTTAATCTTTTGGATTTCTTTTGTTAAACTGCCCCTGAGCCAGGCACTCACGTCCCAATTGTTGCAGACTCTTAACCAGAACAATCATGTATACATGTGTACATGCAGACATCTACACATGATTGTACGTGTGTGTGTGTGTGTGTACTGACTTTAACAGTGAGTGTATGTGGGTCACGCTGTGTTTACTGCCCCAGGCTGTTGCTGTAAATCAGCGCCTCATTTACATCAGCCTGCCTGATCACATCTGGGTTATTATTACCTACATGGGACTAGACGGAGATCCGCTCACCTGTTCTAGTCGTGGGAAATGTGCTTGTAGAAGAAGACAAGGGGGAGACAAGATGATAATGAATATGGCGGAGGATGATGCTGTAGACCAACGGTAGTCCTGATGTATAGCTTTGGGCCTGCATCTGTAATTAAGCAACATTTCTCTGCTTTTTCCCAGCATATGTTTCCTGTCGCTGTGTTTCATCAATGACAAACGTGGCCCGCAACACAAACAAATGAGCGTCGTGTCGGCAAATCAAGATTTATTAGACGCGCTTTGTTGTTGTTGTAGTTGTTGTTGTTTCGCACTCGCCTGCAACTTTACCTAGAAGACGGCGGGCACCGTGCTTGGCAGAGAAGAAAAATGCGTGTTTTTTTTCCCCTCCCTCGCAGGCCTGTGTGTCGTTGCCTTTGCCATGCTAGGTAATGTGACATCAAACAACTCTGTGGTAATGTAAGGCCACAGTCTAATGTGTGTGCCCTTTCATGTGTCTTTGAAGTGAATAGTAGCAGCAGATAATGTCCCTGTGTGGACAGCAGCCAGATAAGAATTTTCTTTCAGGGGCGAGAGTAAGCAGTGGGTGCTGGTGACAGGGAGGATAGTAAAGTAACACCCAAAGGTCCGGTGTGGTTCTGAGCTTCCTCTTTCAAGGGTTTTGTATTTACACGTCTGGCTGCTCTCGTCCCAGCGGAGCTGGTGGTCTCCACCTGACTGTGGGTCTGGCCTGCGGGGCAGAGAAGATAAGCAGGGCATTAGTCCATTTAAATATATTCTAGTTCCCCCTCGCTGCCTGCCAGGCTTGAATATATTTTACAGAACCTGTCCTGTCTTATTTTTTCAATGTCAGTCTTCCCCTCGCTGAATTCTAAAACACTTTTAAGTGTCTCTCCTCTGTGGAAGAGCACACAAAGACAGCATGTTAGTGAACAAAGCTGCTGTTCAACTGTAAAACTTCCCCTGATCCTTACAACAGTTTAACAATACCATATTGTTTAGACAGTGAATCACTCAACTTCAGCACAAGGCGACTGTGCACCAGGTTTTACTGCGTGGTCGTCATCTCGACAGGCGCCTTTCTGTCTGGCCAGAGTGACAATAAATAGCGCACTTCATATATTTTGCGTAAGTGTTTGCCAGGGGGAGAAAACAGACAGATGACACCGGAGTAAAACAGGAATTAAGGAGCGCTGCATCTACAGTCGCGACCCCCCCCCATGTCTTATTGAGTTTGAGTCAGCCCTCGCTAACATATGACAGTCAGCACAGGGCGGCGGTAGAGTTTGATCCAAAGCAGAGGTTTGGCATTGTAATGAAAGCGGCCTTGAAGCTCCCAGAATTGACTTTTTTTATTAGTAATGTCTTGGGAAGAATAAAAAATGAGAAATTTTACATCAGCTACCAGGTGTATGAAAGTCTAAGGGTCACACTGTGCTTGATTTCTGACATTTCTGACTACAGTAGATTCCCGTTTCACCCGATTCCTAAAGCCCAGGCATTCCCCCTGAAATGTGACACACGAGTAATCCCATGATTTGTGTGTTTCTACGTTTGTGTAATAAACTAAGCCAGTGATTTCTGTGTCAGAGGTCTCTGATGAAATTGATTCGGTGTCACGCTTGGACGCCAGGTTATCACACACCTTCCCGCCCCGAGAACCCATTCAATCTCTTTCTCTCGTTCTCGCTGCCGTGAGCCTGTTTCGCCTCGTCCCCGGGTGCGGTTTTCCATTTCGCGCTGAGGCACCGAGAAAGAGATTCAAGGTTAATTTAGTTCATTTGGTTGTTAAAAGCCGGGCAGAATCTTTGTGTGCCAGTACAATGCTTTCTCCTCTGCTTTATTTAATTTTGTCTCTCTCCTCTTCCACACGTGTAGGAGACACACACACGCACACACAAAACCTTTACACAAAAAAGGAAAGCACGCACATTAAGGTATTTGCTTTTCATTTGCATAGACAAAGGCCTCCGCAGCCTTGCAGGTACCTGTGAAAATTGGCTGAAGCTGATGAACAATGAAATCTGGAGCTCTCCGACACTTCTGGCATTTTTGTGTTTCAAAATCGATATTTCACTCCCTCGGTCGGACTTCAAAGTTTCTGGAGTGCGCATTCAAACAAGTGGTTAATACAGTCAGTCATCCAATTATTTTTACCCAAGGTTGACAGATGCGAGGAATGTGTGATGACAAACATTGTGAATGAAAAAAGTCTGAATTATGTAGAACTGCGCGGCAGAACTTCCCTTCTGCTCATAAGCACGAGCTCAGATGATTTTTCCTCAGGTTTGAATGTGACAGCGGAGCCCTCTCTGGCACTGTGTGTAAAGTTCTCAAACTGGGCCACACGAGCTCTCTCCATTATTCACTGCCTCGTCATCTCAGAGCCATTATGAGAGCCTCGCGTACTCGGCGGCAGTCATCTGATGGGGGCTGACACGTGCTTTCCACGCCTCTCCACTTTCCTTCCTCTCCATAGGAAAAGGCCCAGCCAAGCTAGACTTCCCTCCCTGTCTTAAGCTCTTACAAATGCTCTCCATTGATTGGCGCTCTGAAGGTTAGTAAACTGTCTACGTGGGTCTATTAGGGGGTAAATGATGGAAGCAGTGGGGGGAGGTTATACTGCCCGCTGGCTACTGTGGATAGCTCTTTGAACACCACGTGAGGGATTGCACCAAATTACTGAAATGTTAGGGCCGGTTGAATCTTACGTTTCATTTTTTAGAAAAAGCAAGTTCCTCCTCAACATTAATGAGTCGAAACAAAAGCCAGAAGCGTGTTCGAGGCGGCAGGAAGTCTCACAAAGGAAAGGAGCAAAGGGTGGAAAGAGCTGCAGCTCTCGAAAAAAAAAAAAAAAAAAAAAAAAATCAGGCTACCTTCTTTTCAGGAAAGATAAAAAATATATTAGTGTCCCCTTGCCCCCTCCCTAATAATTTTCACACAGCCCATAACGGCATTGAAATGAGAAACTGGGTATCAGTGCCGTACTTTCTCCCGACAGTCATTCTTTTTACATTTCCTCTAAAGCGCAATCTTTTTTTTTTTTCCAGTTAGTTTTTATTATTCATTGCAATAATACAAAGATGTTGTTGCAGACGTTTTATGCGACACCAGCGGCGCTCTCAAATCATCACCTGCTAATTAGCTCCAGCCAATCACGTCTTCAACACAGAGGCGGTACAGTTTGCGGTGTTAGGTGGGAGCCCACGTGCACTTTCCTCTCCTCGAGACGCAAGTAATGAAGACTTTTTAGGCCTCAGTGTCCCCCCGCATGGCCGTCTTGGTGTCATGTCAACCTCTTACATCACACTGCCCCTTTCCTCACAGGATCAGACCACCGGGCCATGCAAGACCCTGCTGTGGAAATTAGAGCGCTGTTTCACTCTGTCTCAACTGAGGGTTCGCCACTATACGTAGGAAGTCTGTGTTTTGTTCTGCAATATGCATTGTGAACAGTCGGGCGTGAAGTCATTAAGAGTGAGTTAACGTTGCTCTCCCATAACACCGAGACTCGTGGTGGGCAGTCAAAACCAATATTAACATCTCTCATGTCTTTTTTAATTCCGCATTTAATTCCTTGTGCCTCCATTACCCACAATCACGATTCGCCTGCCTTTTTTTTTTTTAAATCCAGACCCAACACAAGTGATGTAACTTGAGGTGGATTATCAGATTCCCACAAAAAGCTTCATTCTACTTTTTTTTTTTGGTAACGTGCAGCACTCCTCACCTCACCTTCACCCTGTGAACAGACTTTGATGTGTAAAGTCAGCGTCGTCCCCTCTTTAAGGTGTAAATGCACTTTGGTTCGGTTTCATCCCTCTCAGAGCTGAAGGATAAAATTGATCCGCCTCGAATTAGCCTGATATGAGCTTGATTTTACAGTTTTTCGACAGGCGTCCTCTCATTAAAGGCTCGCAGAGATCCGCTCGGGCTGAGCTGCAGCTTATCTGATCCAGACGCCCGCTCTGCGTACCCTCCCGGGTCGGATTGATAAAAATCCAGCCCTCACCCTGCTTACCTGACGCTAGAAACAGACCGCTGCCTGGATTTCATTCCGGTATTGATTATTTGGGGGTTATGCCGCGCTGTTTGTGATTCATATTCGGGGGTTCAAGTTTGCTTTAAATGCCATCGCTTTTGAGCCGGAGGGAGAGCGCACGCCTGTCTCTTTGTGTTTCTACCACAAAAGCCAGTGATAGTTCGATAAAGAAGGTCATTAAAGTGTCATTAGGCGGTGAGCTTTGAGGAGCTGGGTCCCTGCAGATAAAACATGGGGCCACTTTGAGAGCTGGGAGGGCCTGCTATGGAGTTTGGATACGCAAGGCTGTGAGACAGACCCTCAGTGAACTCCACGGAGAGCGGTAAAGGCCGGCGAGACACACTCGAGAGATACTCCTCCTTCGCCCATTCAGACCTCCTTCTTTGTGTTTCTTCCCCATCACTCTGCTTTCCTCTCCCCAGCAGTCAATCTCAAATCCCCCAGCGTGCAACTAGAACATCAGTGAACGCTTCCTGCCTCCTCGGTTCTACCTCTACTACCTCAATCCCTCACCGCCCACACAATCCAATACGGCCGTTGCGTCGTAGCTCTCGCGTGAGCGCTGTCTCCCACTGACCATGAAGCGACTGCCCTTGAAAGAAGAAGAAAAAGAAAATGAAAAAAAAAAACTCAGACATCTCCTGAAATCAATACGGCGTAATAAAAGATATGTTTGTTGTGTTTTCCAGAGGGCGGCTCAACATCACAAGTTCAAGCTTTTCCAGAAACCTTAGCTCTCCAAAACTAAAACAACGATGACACCTGGCATTGTAATGGAAATCCAGCCGGCACTCAGAATGACTAAGAGCAGCAATGATAGCCCGTAGCGCAGTCGATAACTGCTTGGCAGCACGGGACGGGAGACTTGACTCAATTTGTAAAAGTGAGCCGCTCTCTGTCTGCGCGGCCTCTGAGGACAGTGTCTGAGAGCGTGTGTCTGTGTGTGTGTGTGTGTGTGCACATTGGGTGTCTTCTTTTTATGAAGCCTCAGAGTTTTCAAGTGCAAGCGGGTTTAAGGAGACATAAATCATTTTGCATTAGCAGTGTCTGTCAACCGCGGGTCATCGGAGCCGTCGTTGTTCAATACATTAAAAGCTCTGTTCTGCCAATGTTGGACTTATAAACCTGGAAAGCTCGTGATTGACTTTTATATACGTAACACAAGGCAACAAATCACAAGTCTCAGTGCAAATGGAGGCACTTCAGCGCTGATGAGGTATCAAAATGAGTCGCGAAAGACTCAGCCGGGCCGCTCTTTTCTGTAAAACCTCTACTGCCACCAAGTGGATCTGAGTTGGAATTAAGATGTTAAAGGTTCACTCAAATGAGGAGAAACAATACACAGTAGATATTTTCTCACTTATATTTATATGCAAATCTGTTTTCTGGTATGGTTTTAAGATGTCAGCCTCTGTCAGCATTTTTTTGGGGACCATTTTTTCACATAAAGAACATCTAATTGAGTTGTGAATTAATGGGAAACTCTTTCTTTCATAGGCGGTTTGCTGTCTAACACTGTTTTCTCTCCCTCTGTCTTCTCTGCAGTGTTCATCATGGCTGCTGGACTGCTGGTCTACCCCTTCGGTCTGAACTCCTCTCTGGTCAGGTCCTTCTGCGGGGACTCTGACATCTACTATGCTGGCGAGTGTCAGATCGGCTGGGGCTACATGCTGGCTATAGTCGGAGTCATGCTCACCGTCTTCTTGCCCTTTTTTGCCAAATATGCACCAAAGGAGCAGCTGTCCCCCACCCCTCTGCCCACGCTCTTATAGTGCATTGATACGATGTCTTGTTTAGTTTTTTTTTTTCCTCCTGACCTCTCTCTCTAACCTGGGCCTGATGTCACGGAGAGACACCTGCATCCCGTTTTTAAAGGCGATGCTGTTTGGGAAGCCCCACTCAGTGATGACTGACGCTCGACAACAAACGCTGTCTTCCTGCATCTGTTACGTAATTAATTCAGATTCATTTAAGTGGAATGTTTTGTGTTATATTAATAATCTGTAGTCATGAGTTTCTCCCTCAAATCTGCCATGAGTTTCCTGCGGTTTGACTTCCCCGTTCTGTCCATGACATTTCTGACGATGATGCAGACAGGAAATGACTGATTTCACAGTTTAAGAAAAAAAAAAAAGACAAACAAAAGCAGTACATGCTAAAAATGTTTTTTTTTTAAATACTTTTCTTTTGTGGGTATAAAAAGTCAACATGTACAACATTCCAAAACAGACTGGAAGTTGGCTGCACTGAGAGAAGCACGAGATCATGTGGCAGTCGAACGATGTTTCAGTCGGTGGTTTTGAAGAATACTGGACTCAAAGAGAGGGCTGAAGACTGAGAATATTAACGGACCCAGACTTTTGCGTCCCAGCTCTCACGGAGTTGCTCTGAGTGTTTTGTGCTGAAGTGTTTGGACTGTACATATGATCTGGATGTAACGGAGCTGATGTGTGAGGTTTCAAAATACCACGCTGAAGAGAGAACTCTCTCACCAGACTTTTTCCGCATCCCAGCCTTGCCACCAGGCAGTGAACCAGGGGGTGTCAAGGAGACGTTTTAGCTTTCAAAGACAGTGCATTTAGTAACTGTCACAAAGAAAAGGACAGTACACACAGCAGCAGACCTGCCGAGAGGACAAATCTCTTCTCCTAAGAAGGAAGTGAATCATAATAAGTGGTGGTTTCAGAGCAGTGTTGTTTTATGTTGGGATATTGCATCCTTTTGTTAACCTTTTTCCCCCAGAACTGTTTGTGTAACCTAACTTGCTTGTAAAACATAAGCAATTTTTCTTCTGTCTAAGACACACAATACTAAACACTCTAATTCAGGAAAAAAAAAAAAGATTGCAAAAGGCAGGGAGATGTAGGGATTTTGTCATAAATGCATGATCGGATGGGCTTTGTTAATGGTAGAACAATTGATCTAGATTTTAAATGTGATCTGACCAACTTGTGCCTTTTAACATAACCAAGACAAGAGTTTAATACAATTATCAGGTTTTCATCTTTTCTGCTGAAAAACTGTGGATCCTGTTGTGTGATTTTTTTTTGTTTTTCTTTCCTCTTAGAGGTAAAAGTGTTGCTCCTGTGCTTGATGCAGTATGATCTAATTAACTTGAGAAAATGTTGCGGAGGATCAAAAAAAAAAAAAAAAAGATGTCTTACTAATCCTTGGAGGAAATGGCCGAGAGATGGGGAAAAAAAGCAGCGCACTTGTGTTCAGTTCTGCCCAGAGACATTTTTTGCCAATTAACTAGAAGAGGTTGAAGTTGAATTACTATATTAAAGGGTTGTGACACGCAGCGAACAGATTCATTCCTGGCAGTCCTCGTCTTGAGTGATTGAGTGTCAGAGGAGAGAGCTGTACAAATCGAACTTTGCCTTTTGTTATCTGTGCTGAGCTGACACATTACTCACATCATGTGTAAAACGTGGCTTAAAATAATTAGCTCCTCCAATAAGCTAATGTGTTGCTGTGTTTTCGTCGCCCCACTTCTTTTTTTTTTTTAAGCGCTGCCACCACCCCTGTCATGTTCCAAGGACAAAATGTCTACTTCTCCACTTACTGTCCCTGTACACTGCCAGTTTCATCAAGCTTAGACTCCCTTTCCTAGTGGGTGTTTATGTGCGTATTAGTGTTGAATAACGGGTTGGATTTTACGAATGGGTTAATCTTTAAATATTTCCCAAATTTGGGTTCCCATAATGACATGTCCTGACATTGAGAAAATTACTGTGATTATGTTGCCATATTTGAAAGAAGGTCAGGAGAGAAGTGTCGGTATTGTATTGGACCTCATACTGTGCTTGACTGTGGGAATGACTAGCGTGACTGCACTGGACTTATTCCCAAATTTGTTGAACCATTGTGTGTAAAGTCTCAGCACTGGTGAAACTGTTTTGGTAGAGTAGAATTATTGTTTTTCCCATTGTGATGTTTGACTGTAAATAAACTAATTGTACTTGATATCACGTTATTCTTAACTGCCCCGTTTTTCAAAGATATATTTTGAGATATTACTTCATCGTGTTTACCTGAATTAACCTCTAAACAATGTTTGCTGTTCTGTGAATTTTCTTTGTAATAAAAATATTTCAGAACCTACAGAAGGAGAGGCTTTACTTTCCGTTAACATTTTGGTTTAATGAAACAGCTCTTTTCGTTTCACAAATACAACAACATCTACAGCAGAACAAGAGCTGATTTCAGCTGTTTACGTTCATTACTAGTGCATTTTGTTTGAATACAACAAACTAATGGCAACAGTGCCCTTTACAGAAACTTTTATAATCGCTTAAACATACATTTTAAAACTACAGAGACTTCAACCTATAGCTTCTGCCTGTAACAAGAGCTATATATCACTATATAGCATTAAGTGCCCTTATTAAATAATGGTATACTTTCTTCCTATCAGTCTATCTCTGAAGATACCTCTCCGTGCTCACACCTCACTGAGGGATTTGACCAGCGCCCTCATTTCTGCATCGCAGGCTTTGACAGCCTCCTGAGCGTTCCTCAGCTCGGAGGGCAGGGCGGGTCTGACAGATACACACATCAGGACATCTCTACTGCGGTCATAGTTTCCCAGACAGCGATGAACCTGACCGCGGATGAGACGGGGCAGTTCCTGCTCCTGTCGGACAAGAGGCAAAGGTGAAAGAGTAAGATGAGTCAGACGCCAGGTCTGTTTCTTGACAATACTCTGAATATCTTCATGGCAGCGTCTCAAGGGCAGATGATGTTGCTTGGCACCAGGTAACTTGCTGAAGAAGCATGTTAATAGGCAGGAGTGATTGTAAAAAGGCTGCAATAACATTAATGAAACGCAGAAAATTAATCCCGAGGAAGTTCAAGAAAAATAAAAAGCAAAAAGAACAAAAACTAAACACTAAGCTGCAGCTTCACAGCAAGCTGCCACCTCCTCACTCACTCTGTGAATGGCATTTTACATTCTCAGCCGAGGAGTGGAGAGTACCACCTGCTCAGGTAAGTATAGGGTTAGGGAAACTAGGAAATCATACAAAATAGTTAAAACATTCGTGTGGGCACACATGCATACTGATGAGTATCAAATTTAATAAAACCTCTCTCTCTGCAGAGCTATTTTATCTACCCTCTTCTATCTGAATGTGCTCAGCCCCTCGCTGCATAGAGGACAGTCTTTGCTATCCATGACTGA
>JAOXYL010000078.1:5527704-5544497 GCA_028564955.1 Terapon puta
GTGAGTGTGTGAGTGTGAGACCTGCAGGGCCCAGAACAAGTGTTGGATGTCTGGGTGTCAAGCAACATGCAGCCAACCAGCATTTAACTGGATTGTGTCATACATGAACCATTGGGTGGCAGTGTTGCTCTGTTACTTAGTACTAAAAAGCGGCCAAAGATCATGTTGCAATGATGAATTAGGACATCAGTCTTTGCAATTTAAAGAATTGTTCAAGAGCACAAAGGTGTTTTTTTTTTTTTTTTTACTGTTACTGCTGAACTGTGCTTTCTCCTCTTTCTGAGTTGTTGACTGGTTTTTGAGTTTCTTAGTTGAGAGAACAGGAATAATGTCAGGTCAATACATTTTGATATAAGAGGTTTATCTTCATCCATCCCTTCTTCTTTGTGCATAGGGCCTTGGCTAGAATTGGCAACTCATACTTCAAGCAGGAGAAATACAAAGAAGCAATTCAGTTTTTCAACAAGAGTTTGACAGAGCATCGTACTCCTGACGTCTTGAAGAAGTGTCAACAGGTGCAGTGGAAGATTTTTAACTAACTTTTAAAAAGTTATTTTATGTCAGACTTGCATGTTTTCATTTATGCCTTGATGCTGTAATTGGTTCTCCAGGCAGAGAAGATACTCAAGGAGCAGGAGAAACTAGCCTACATCAATCCTGACTTGGCCATGGAAGAGAAGAACAAAGGCAATGACGCCTTCCAGAAAGGTGTGTGTAATAGCTGTAGTGCTTGATGGTTGATCATCATCATTTGATTCCTCTTATTAAGACCTAGCATGAAGATGAACTCTGTTCCTTCCCACAGGAGACTACCCCTTAGCCATGAAACATTACAGTGAGGCCATCAAGAGAAATCCCCAAGATGCCAAACTGTTCAGTAACAGAGCTGCTTGCTACACAAAGCTGTTGGAGTTTCAGCTTGCCCTGAAGGTACAGTGCGTCCTTACTAAGCACCTCCATCAGTCAGTTAATGAGAGTCTAACCTGAGAGCCGACTAATTTTATTGCACATTTAAAGTGACTCTCCTATTATCCTTTTTTATTTGTCAGGATTGTGAAGAGTGCATCAAACTTGAGCCTACCTTCAGTGAGTATTCAATATATTAATTACCATTTAACTAATATATTGCCTGAAGAATTTAAATTGAGTACTGTTTGTACTGTTAAAGTGTAGATTCAGGACAAGCAATTGTGATTTCACTCCTGATTTAAACACATCTCTCCACAGTTAAAGGCTACACGCGTAAAGGAGCTGCCCTGGAGGCTATGAAAGAATTTTCAAAAGCTATGGATGCATACCAGAAGGCTCTGGAGCTCGACTCTTCCTCAAAGGTATTGTGTAACTTACTGCACAGCTCAGAAAAACATCTTGAAATTTCAAGCCTATGTGATAAGACTGGATTGGTATTAATATACCAGTGTATTTTCATGATATTTGTTTCTTTTAATTTTTGAGGATTAACTGTTGTAGGTTCTGTACTTAATCTCATTACTATTCTAAATAACTGGCCATTACTTGTGTTGACAATATATAGATATTATATAAATCATATTTTCTGGGTGATCCCCCCCATTTGCTTTCTTCACATTCAGGAAGCTACTGAGGGCATGCAACGCTGTATGGTCAGTCAGGCTATGAGGAATGACAGCCCTGAGGAAGTGAAGAAAAGAGCAATGGCTGATCCCGAGGTACAGCAGATTATGAGCGACCCTGCCATGCGCATGATCCTTGAGCAAATGCAGAAGGACCCTCAGGCGCTTAGCGAGTAAGTTTACCCACTTTTGTGTCACTTTATATCCCCCTGCATTAAGAATGTAATGATTGATAATAACTGATATTTATTTTGTTTGATCCTCAGCCACTTAAAGAATCCAGTTATTGCTCAGAAGATTCAGAAACTCATTGACGTCGGACTGATAGCCATTCGTTGATGAAAACCAAAATCAAAACGTGAAGAAACTCCAAGACAACAGTGGAACAGCGTGCAAATCCCTCCAAAATATTACATCCTCTCTTCTTGCCTTCAAATTCAAAATACTGTCCTGAGTCTCACTTAGGTTGTGTGTGTGTTACTTTTTTTTTTTTTGTAAATCAGTTTCACAACTTTTACACTGCATTTAAGAAAGCATTTCATGTGTCATCTGAAAAACTTCAGGACTCCGGAAAATATCATCTGCAAAAACTGAATTCATGTGTACAGATGCTTAAATACATCTTAGAAGAAACAGCACAATTCAGTGCACCAGCACGCTCAGTGTTTAAAGGGGAAATCCACCCTGAAGCAGTTCACATTCTACTATTAGTTCATGGTTTAGGGGAATTAAATCCTACTCTTAAGATCAAGATTGTAATGTAGATCACAGATTGAATTTGTCAACATTGGTTGTTGTTCATAACTCTGGTGTTGTCCTCTTTAAGGCTTAACTAAACATGGTGCTTTAAAGTTCAGGTGTCAAGTTTGTTTTCCTCTGTGCTTCCTCTCTTTCGGTCATCTCCCACAACTCAGGTGGAAACCTATTCAAACTATTGGCACTTGTAACAATGATGGGTCTTGTTTTTGTATTTATCCAGAATATTTGAAATTACTTTTTAAGGTCTGCTGCCTTTGGCTCAGTGGTTACTGTTGTTTGTGTACAGCCACTATCTGGAAAACGTTGAACGTTTCCTTGACTATGTTGAAGAGGGATTGGATCAAGAGAAATTGTGTCTTTGAGTCTGGAGTACTTAATGCCTTTTAGAGCCCAAGATTATTTTTCCATGGTGAACAGTTTAAGATTTATTCTTTATGGTTATTAAACAAATTCATACAGCAATTAAAGGAACCATGTTATTGTTTCTATTAGTCAAAAATAAGAAAATGTTAGATAAAGCTCTTGTGCCAGTCTGAAGTATCAGCAAGACTGTCAGTAATAGACAGTAGAAAAAAAATGTGGACAGTGAGCAAAAAGATAATTCAAGTCAAAGTAAATTGTCTGTCCTTAAATTTAGCCTCAAAAGCCAACAGATAGAGTGCTGCTGTACAAAATTTGATTTGACAACCTCCCTGGTTCGAACATTTTAAGATAATGTGATAGTTGAAGGGTGGATTTACCTTTCTAAACTAGCAGGTATTGGTTGAATAATGGGGTCATATTTATCTCACTCTATGATGCATATTTAATGTTTGTCTGCCTGTCTTAGAATACGATGCTACTTGTCACTACTTCCCAATGTGTATTTCATCCCAAAGGCAAAATGATGACAGCCTTGCAGAGTGGCAGGTTGCTCAGAGAGGAAATGCATCAAGTGTTGATATTGCTATTGACCATTATGCCACAGGTGGCATCAGATACCTCAAATTCACCACATTGTCATAGTCTTTCTGTGCAGTGGTTTCCAGGAGGGACTCAAATATGTATACAATTAACTGTGACAGCTGTTTTTTTTCCACATTTCCATGGCAGAATTGCTATTTAGAAATATCTATATTTTGGGTGGCAAAACACAACAAAAATGGGGTCGTGGGGGCATTTTGACCATCAAAGTCCTGTTATAATCAAACAGTACATGCCACACATGTGGAACTCTCACATTATGTAAAAGAAACTGTCCCAGAAAATGTCATGTACTAATGGAAATCACATGTACTGGGAAATACACAGTATCTGAATGTATTTTAAAGGTCAGTGGTGGTGTTTTTGTCCTGCAGGTATAACTGTTCGCACTGTCCTACATACACACAACAATAAGATCAATGGGCAGAGAGAAATGCAGAGAGATAGTTATGCCTGTCAGCTTTTACACACAAAAAATAAAGCATGAAATCATATCTTAAACATACTGTTAATAAATATTTGTAGTACATTACAGTAGATATCCTTCACATTGCAGGCATGTCAAAGTTGAACGTGCGCCTTGTGTAACAATGTTTATAGCAACAATAAAACGTTTAGCTCCGCAAGACAAATAGATATAAATACACACACATACAGTATGCATATCAGTTGTAATACTTTTAACAGGAAGAAAACTCCCATGTGTCACCACATTGGTGTATTGCTCAATATCTTTATATCTTCTTATCTTTCTGATTCTGATACAGTCTCTGATCTGAACAACCGAATGTATATATCTCGATATACACTCAACATTTATATATGTATGTACATACATATATAAGTATGTATATGTACATACACACATCCAGCTGTTCAGACGTGTGGAGTGAAACAGGGTCAGTCCTCCTGAGGTCTCCGGGCGCGTGGCTCCGCCCACAGCGGGGCTCACGTGACCGACCGTCGCCCAGGTTGTGTCGAAAGCATCCTGTTGTTAGCAGTTAGCCGGCTGCTGACAAAAAACACAAAGTGAGCTGTAAATGTTGCTTTATTTATGATGGGCGAAATATTGACGCGGCTCTAGTGGGGACGGAGAAGATAAGGACCTACCTACACTGGTGTTTTTCATCACGCTGTGACAGCTGAGGCCAGTCAACAGAGCTAACTAAACATTAGCTTTAGCTTCAGTTCAAACTTTGACGGGCAGCAGCAGCAAACCGCTAACTAGCTGCTAGTTTACCAGTTTATTACAACCGTTCAGCAGAGCGTAGTAACGTGTCCCGCTATCGTAGTGACAGTGCTAAGTAGTTAGTTAATTGTTTTTATTTTGATCAGTGGTTCGTGTAAAACTAGCGTTATTAACGTCATTAGCAGGCAACGTCAGCTAACTTATGAATAATGATTTCTGCTGGGCAGCTAATGCTAACGATAACCACTTAAACTTCACTGTAACTAACTAAAACACGCACAGTGGCTCAACGTTAGCGCCGGGCTTTCTCGCAGCTAATCGTGAAATAGAGAGAATAACAGCGAGCGGGCAGCCGTGATCTGAAGAGCTGCACGTCCGTGTTGTGTTTTCCGACTGATTTCGTCCAATCACATGAGATAAATAATGCGAAACAGCAGGATGTCAAACACACGGGGATTAATGTTGGAGCAGCAGCATTGTCTGGAAAACACAGCTGTGCGCTCCTTTCGATAATCCTCGTCAGTGCAGCTACAATATATTTGTGTTGTTACTGAGCGTGAAGTGACACATCTGTTAAATACTAAAACATTTGGCTTCATTTTTAACAGTCTGCCGTCAGGCTATAGTATCTACTTTTCTTTAAGTTATGCCTGGGGACGCATCTGATAGTAGTGATGACTCCGACTCTAAAACAAATGAAAAGGACTGCACAGTCAAGCTTCAAATCACCAATGGTAAGTCAGGTTTATGATTTATACACACACAGCTTTAGAAAAATAGAAAATACTGAACACTGTAATTCACCCCATCATTTGATTATTACAGCATCTGTGGAGAGGAGATGAATTTCTGAAGATTAGTCAGTAAGATGTTGATTCAGTCCTGCTGAGTTACCAGATGTGACCATTTCTCAGGATAGAGTTCATGTTCATGTTACTTGAGGTTGGGTAATATTGTAAGATTGTAATATTATTCTAACAGACTTTCATCTCCATATTTAAATAATAAATACAACATGTGTCACTTCAGTGTCTTCATAATTTGTACCGTGTATGGAGATAATTCTTGTCTTGTTGTTCTGTGGCAATTGTATTACACACACATTACTTTGGTTGTAAAGATCTTACCCACCATGCGCCTAGCTGTCAGATGTCTGTGGGTCAAACCTGAGGAGCTTGTTAATACTGGAGAGGTGCGCTGCCTTCAGAGAGGAATCTTGACTCTGTTTCCATTTGTGTCTTTACTGTCGTTTAATCACTTGGGCTGGCATCTGTACCAAAGAAAAAAAGACCTATTGTTGCCTAATAGTTTGCTCATGAATACTGTATGTATCTTTGAATATAATTCTATAGTTCACACTTATATAATCAATGTGCAAAGAAAATCCACACAGTAACACATGACCACCATAATCACTGTGTCACTGCATGTTTTTCATCAGCTGTCACAGAAGAATTGTTTTATTATACTTCCTGCGTCATTGATAAGGGTGTAGATGCTGATTAAGGTGCAACATCTTGTTAATCTACAGAGAGCAGGCAGCAATCTCATAAGTTTAATTAGAGCTGCTTAATAATAAATCTTTATAACAAAGACATATTTCCATTTTTTGTATATCTTTCTCTGTTGATATACTTGTAAAATGATGTGAAGGTATTATTAATACTTGGTTATTGAATTTTTGTTTAGGATACTGAAAATCAAACACACACTCATATATAGGGTTAAATTGACTTGAACAAAAAAAATCTTCATATTGCTTAAATTCAACAGACAGACTTTTTTTTAGAAACACTCTGCCTGTCCTTTTTAAAACAAAGATGTCAGTGTTTGCAGGGTTCAGAAATGGGGCATTGATACTGTTTATGTTTGTATTATTTAATGGTGGTATTTTCTTCTTGCCAATAGCTAACCTCACAGGTCACACTGAGAGGGTCGGCATGGAGAACTTTGAGCTGCTCAAAGTCTTGGGCACTGGAGGTAAGTGTCTTCATGGAATATTAAATATATGAAATACACATACAGTTGTTGTAATACAACAAGATCAGGTAAGACGCTAATATGACCCAAGTGTGCATGATAAATTTAGTCTGGAAGAGAAAGTCTTTTTGAGGACTTAACTGCTGTGGGAAAAGATTTCATTACTTTCATATCCTGATTTGAGAGTTTCAAGTCATTAAAACATTTTGCATGTTATCTGAATGCTTGGAGGGGAGACCATATGCTGTAGATGTCTCTGTTATTAGATCTCATCCATAATAAATATCCTTAGAGGCTGTTTCTGTCAACAACAACACCTGATTACATTTGCTGTGCAGGAATATTTTTGCATATACATAAACAGTTTAGTCTGACCTTTTTGCTGGAAGTCATTTGAATGGCTGTATGAAATATTTGTTTGTCTTTGTCCAGCTTATGGGAAAGTGTTCTTGGTGAGGAAGAACAGCGGTCACGATGCAGGACAGCTATACGCTATGAAGGTGAGACTGCTGAGTCTGAATTGTTGAACTAAATGTGGTCATAAAACAGTTTTTTCGATAAAAGATGCGGTTACTAGATCATGTTTTGAAGTCAAGATGGGAAATAACTCGGGATGTTTCATGTAAATGATTAATTTCAGCTTTAATTCAAAATGCATTTATAGTAGTTGCACAGCACATGATGATGTCATTCTAAACAATATACCCCAAAATGAAAGTCAACAGGGCTACTGTCTACTGAGAGTTTGCAGAAAGAGTGGAGGAAAATGTATAGAACTATTTTGAGCAGAATTGCATTGTATTTGGTCTTAAGTCCCAGTATAGATAGACACATTGCTTTAACTCAATGCAATATTTTACTTTATCTGATTTATTCTATTAAGGATGTTTAGTTTTTACTAATTTTGCTTAATTTTACTACCCTAGGTGTTAAAGAAAGCAGCTATTGTTCAAAAGGCAAAGACAACTGAACATACTCGCACTGAGAGGCAGGTGCTGGAGCACATCCGTCAGTCTCCCTTCCTAGTCACACTGCACTACGCCTTTCAGACGCACAGCAAGCTACATCTCATCCTGGGTGAGTGATGGGACACGACAACCAAATGTGCAACTCCATGTAACCCTTGTCTCAAAGTGCTGAATAAATGTTCTCTTTATGTTTCTGAATGTCTGCGTGTTGGCATTTTGTGCATAATATGTGTTTGTGCAATTTTTGTATTATGTCTATTTAAGCTCCCTGTGTATCTGTCTGTGTGTGTGACTGCAGACTATGTAAGCGGTGGGGAGATGTTCACTCACTTGTACCAGCGGGATCACTTTCCTGAGGAGGCGGTGCGAATTTATATTGGGGAAATAATCCTGGCTCTGGAGCACCTTCACAAGGTGGGTGTTGTTCCTGCCGGCTCTGTAACTTCATGCTACATCTATTGATTGTAGGATACTAGGAGGCAGAAGAAAGACACAGAAATACACCAGTATATCACATTAAATATTTTATGGCTCATCCTTTGGCAAGCTGTTACCCAATTTTGCAAACTAAGCAGACACAGCAAATTATCACCCCATTGGGTCCAGTCTCTGGCCATGCTACAGGTCCCATAGAAAGTGATCCTTTAGTTTGGTCACCACCAACTTCTTGGTTAAATAGTTTGGCCAAATCTTTGACCTTCTACACCAGACAGTCGTTTAGTTTGTCTTTTGCTGGGTACTGAGTCCCCTCTGGGCTCTTAATTTACTGCCTAAAATAGCCTCTAGCTCACTAAAGATCCTTAGTGATTACCTAATAATCTTTCGCAATTTCTGTAGCTGAAGTATATTTTTAATAAGTACATATGTTGCCATTGGAAAATTGTTTGAGGGGCTTGAGATTTTCTTAGTGCAAGTTGTCCAAATTGGCTCTAAGTCATGATGTTGACTTTCATGTGTTGTTCTTTTGGATAGCAGCAAATAAAACAACAGCACCTTTGTTGACTGGTATTCTCATATTGTTAGGCATTTGCAATGAATGATTCGCTTTAGTTTATGTTGCTGTCTGGGCAGTAGTTTACTTTGACTTCCTTTGTCTTCTTTTCTCATAAAATGTTAATTACATTTGTCTGTGTACACTGCATGCCATCCCTGGTCATACATTTCTGCAATATGAGTCTAACTGTTAAGTTTTCTCTTTGTTTTTGTACAGCTGGGGATCGTGTACCGAGACATAAAATTGGAAAACATTCTCCTTGATAGTGATGGCCATGTGGTATTGACAGATTTTGGGCTTAGCAAGGAGTTTCTGGAAGAAGAGGTATGCAAACATAATACCAAAATCTAAAGAATGTATGTAGACAATGATACAGGGAATGTGTATCCAATCATTGCAGTTTTTAAAAGTCATATAAGATCTTTTTCTACTGTTGTCCTGTATCTTTCTGTACTCCTCATTACAGAAGGAAAGAACCTACTCATTCTGTGGCACAATCGAGTACATGGCACCTGAAATCATCAGGGGAAAAGCTGGGCATGGCAAGGTAAATAGTGTTCTTATCATTTTGCTAATGCTAAAGAGTGGTAATGACAACCTGCACAAAATTTGTTCAAATGATTTATTTTGTACTTCAAGATATTTCTCAATAATGGAGAGCTCACCTGTCACTTGAACTTGTAGTTGTAGACATTTAAATAGCTTTTAACACTTGCATTATGTAAGCCTCATGTCTTTGGGTAATTGCAATGCCTATGCAGAGCATGTAAAATAGTCTATGAATAACACCTACTTTGAACACTGCACACACCAATGTACTATACATTAGATCTTGATAGACATTTCTGGTTATCAGTATTATAACAGGCAACCCTGGTCCCACTGACTCAATGCACAGTGGGGGCCTTGTCTTATCTTATTTTGTGCTTTTACTCCTTTTATGTAATGTTTTGTTTAAGCTGTCTTCTCCTTCAGTCTGTAGATTGGTGGAGTCTTGGGATCCTGATGTTTGAGCTTCTGACGGGAGCGTCTCCTTTTACCTTGGAGGGAGAGAGGAACTCCCAGAGTGAGGTGTCAAAGTGAGTGTGGCTGTACTCATCTCCATAAATCATGTTTTCAGCTATTAAACCTACTGTCTTCAGACTTGGGTCTTAAAAATGATCTCAGCCATTGTGTTTGTTCATTCTATCTAGTGCTAATTGCAGTTCCATAATTGTATGAGTGATTGTCCCTATTTCACTGAACATGTTAAATCTTCTTTTTCCACTCAGTATCTATATCAGAATCCTTACCATTCTTTCCACCTGTCTTCCTTCAGGCGTATTTTGCGCTGTGATCCGCCGTTCCCCTCAATGATTGGACTTGTTGCTCAGGACCTGCTGAAGAAGTTGTTGGTGAAAGATCCCCACCGGAGGCTGGGCTCTGGGCCGCGAGGGGCTGAAGACATCAAAGCACATTCCTTCTTCAAGGTCCTGCTTAGTCCATCTGCCAGTCCCTCCAATGTCTCTTGTCCCCTGTCACCTCTTGTCACTCACACATAACTCCTATTTGCTTTTTTTCCTGAACAGGGGCTGAACTGGGCTGACCTGGCACAGAAGAAGGTTCCAAGTCCGTTCAAGCCAGAGCTGAAGAGTGAACTTGATGTGGGGAACTTTGCTGAGGAGTTCACGGGGATGGACCCCGTCTACTCTCCGGCGAGCACACCCCCAAGCACTGACCGCCTGTTCAAGGTTAGTCATCACTGTTTTGCGTTTATCCCTATCAAATGTTTTAATCCTTTTTCTATTTATATAGCAAAGAGTTTGGGGAAGGGTTATGTTTTTTGTTTGTTTGTTTTTTTGGATTTGTAATTTTAGGTAGTCTGCTCTCTTTCTCCTTCTCCTGCCGTCTTCCTCAAAGCAGCATTCCCAAAACACACTCCCTTGTCTAGCACTTAACATTACCTCTGTTATTTCAGGGTTACTCCTTTATTGCTCCCTCCATCCTCTTCAATAAGAACGCGGTCATGGGGGACTTTGTAGATTTCCAGGCTCGGGCTGATCGACCAGGTTCAGCCTCTGTCCAGCGCAGTGCAATGTTAGAGGTATGGATGTTTTGGTTTCAAAATTTAGAGTGATTTGGTGAATAGTTGCTATTCTGTACTTTATGGTCGGAGCAGCATGTTTGCAAGACCAGAACACCTTCAGTGGAAGTCCTTCTGCAATTGACACAGATGAAAAATGGCATCTAAAAAGGCTCAGCAGTGTTTGTTAATTAGGACAGACAGGAAGTAAGACAGGAAAAGAAACTGGTTAATGTAGCCATATATGTCGCTCTATCAGGGGTAAGGCAATATTGAAAAATGATTACAATAACAGGATACGTTGCCCTGATGATGTTCATCACATGAGACACATTAGGTATGAAGATTTATTTACAGAGGACAGAAATTAGAGGAATTTGACATCATCATTCATTTATACGTAACAACGTGTATCACAGCTCCTTATATTAAAATACCATCCCACAGTTTGACTGTAATGATAGCTGATAAAGAGTTGATGTTCATATACTGGTCAACATGGTTTCATCAAAGTGTAACCGCAGATTGTATCTCTATATAAATCTAAGCTTGTTCCTTTATAGCAAACGCTCCACAGGTTCATAAATATTATTATATGGTCAAAGCACACCAAAGTCAGATTCTTTTTTACACTCCTGGAAGTCACGTCCCATTGCACAAGACAGAAGAACAAGCACAGCACATCTCTCTCAACAGCTCATCGTGACTCATACCTTCCTGTCGTTTTTTTCAGGAGTCCCAGTTTTTTCAGCACTATGAGCTGTGTCTGCAAGGCCCACCTCTCGGTGAGGGTAGTTTCTCTGTGTGCAGGAAATGCAGACACAAGCAAAGTGACCGCGAATACGCCGTCAAGATAGTCAGCCGCAGGTGAGTGGAGATGTGAGGCTGCAACATCGGTCACAGAATATCCTTCTTAATACTAAATGTGTCTTTTGACTGCGTTAGAATGGAGGCAAACACCCAGAGGGAGATTGCTGCTTTGAGGCAATGTGAGGCTCACCCAAACATTGTCAAGCTGCATGAAGTCTACACTGATCAGGTATGGTGGAGGATGACATGTATAATTACTGATACCAAATGAATGCAGCAAATGGTGAATGTGCTGTTTGTCATTTCAAGGAAATAGGTCATATTATGCAATGTGTGACAACAAAATCATGGTGTTCACGCTTTGCTCACCCCCCCCCCTCTGTCAGTATCACACATATTTAGTGATGGAGCTCCTGCGAGGTGGGGAGTTGCTGGAAAGGATCAAGAGGAAGAAACTCTTTGGCGAGGCAGAGGCCAGTCAGCTGTTGCAGAGCCTGGTCTCAGCTGTCAGCTTCATGCACGAGGCAGGAGTCGTGCACAGAGACCTCAAACCCGAGGTGAGCCGTGCTTCCACTTGAGTAATTTCTGAATATAAACAGTCTCATTTGAAATAAACCGGAAAGTGATGACTCCACTCTAATGACACAATAGCTCTGAGCGCTGTCTTGTGTACACGCACATATATATGATTCTGTAGATATGAAAACATCAGTCCAGTGTTATTACAACCACAATTCTACTACATCACATCACACTGACATTTAAAATGCACTTCAATAATTAAAAATTTCCAGAGAAGTTAAGAAGGAAGTCACAGCGTGAGGAGTTATTGGCCCGAGTAATGTGGCGGGAAGGAGAATTAGTGGGAATGAGATCAGAGTGAAGTTTTAATTGTCTCCATATTTTTCCACTGTGAACTGCATGTGTCCTGTGTGCCCCCAGGATGAATCGCATAAACAGCCTGAATACAGAGTTATAACGGACCAGTTTGATGTGTGGGAATGTTAGTGTGCTTATTTTGCAGCGTCGTTTCTCCATGATTTAATCGAGGTAAACACAGCGGACAACAGTGCACAGCGCCTCTGTGCTGCGGCTGCAGATTTATCACACACATATCCTGCCGTCTTCAGATGGCTGTGGGATTTAATTAACTGAAGGAGAAGGCTTTTGTGTAGTATAAAGCAGCTGTGAATGACAGATAGTGGTAAGAATCGACCATTAACTTTTAGTTCTGCAGCGTTTTACTGAGACGCCTGTTGGTGTTGCATAAAGTATTAGTTTTGATGCCAATCTAAATGCATTTAGAGGTTGAAGAGTATTTTCAACAGTTTATCTACACGATTCCACTTTTTTTCACTTTTAACTTTTTAGATTTTTACCAAATCTATATCATGGATCATGGTCAGATGGTTGATGTGCAAATAGTTCTTGTCGTTTTTCACAAAATATCAGCAACAAAGTTTGCTGGGCTTAATTTGAATGAAACTCACATCTCTTTGCCCTCTACTGCCACCTTAGCACCACATGTGCTGCCCTGAGCGCATAAATGGCGTACATACAGGCAAAGGACATCTGCAGGTTGGCAACACGGTAACTTGTAGTATT
Organism: Terapon puta; assembly: GCA_028564955.1. Taxonomy (NCBI): domain Eukaryota; kingdom Metazoa; phylum Chordata; class Actinopteri; order Centrarchiformes; family Terapontidae; genus Terapon; species Terapon puta. The sequence continues at coordinate 5,540,627 of JAOXYL010000078.1, forward strand.
AGGTTTTTGTCTCTCAGGAAAATAGAGCACTAGGTGTAAAAAGTCAAGAAAAATACGAAAATGATAATTGATTTCATGTGTGTTTACCTTCCAGAACGTGCTGTTTACAGACGAGGGGGAGGACTCAGTGCTGAAAGTAATAGATTTTGGATTTGCCCGCCTGTGCCCTGCAGGCAGCGCCCCCCTGCAGACCCCCTGCTTCACTCTGCAGTACGCTGCACCTGAACTATTTGAGAGTGCAGGATACGACAAAGCCTGTGACCTCTGGAGTCTTGGGGTCATCCTGGTAATTTCACCTAAAATTAAAAAGTTTCTTTCACATCAGCAAGGCTAATTTAAGTACTAATGACTCTGTATGTATTTCCATCAGTACACCATGCTGTCAGGCCAGGTGCCGTTTCAGAGCGAACAGCGTGGCATGACCTCGTCATATGCTGCCGACATCATGCAAAAAATAAAAGAGGGGGATTTCTCATTGGATGGGGAGGCCTGGAAGGGCGTATCAGAGGATGCCAAAGAGCTAGTTAAAGGTATGTGAGCTTTTAGCGGTGCGTTTGCTGTCCGCTATAGTTGATAGGGTCACACACATACACACACATACATACGCACATACATACGAGTTTTTGCTTTTCCCTACGGTGCTGGAGAATGTGATGGTGGATAGTTTAGGTATATTTGTAGGACTTGAGCATTCAAGAGAAATGTTTATCCCACACCCTCTCTCTGTAATTCTGCTTGTTTAATCTCTATCTCTTACATCTCCTTCTGCTGTCTTTGTGTGTCTGTTTTAAAATCCTCGCTCTATGATTTAAGGTCTGCTGACAGTGGATCCAGAGAGGCGTCTCAAACTCTCTGATCTGAAAGAGAACAGCTGGCTGCAGGGCGGAGCGTCCATGTCCACCACTCCTTTGTGCACTCCAGATGTGCTGGAGTCTAGTGGGCCTACTGTTCGCACCTATGTCAATGCCACGTACAAGGTAATGACACCGTGTACCAGACTTCTCTTCTTAAAAGATGATAAGTGTATGTACTTGACGTGTTGCTTTTATTTTCCTCTCCTGCCAGGCTTTTAACCGTGGTAAGAGAGAGGGCTTTTTTCTGAAAAGTGTCGACAACGCCCCTCTTGCAAAAAGACGAAAGCTGAAGATGACGAGTACAGGCGTAGAGACCCGGTGGAGTTCATCCTCATCATCGTCCTCCTCCTCCACTTCTTCCTCTGCGTCTGCAACAGCATCTAAAGCACAGCCAAAGCAAACTGTAACCCCGAAGAAGAGCTAGCCTAAAAGGCGGGGGAGAGAACGTGCTTATACTGGCAACACCATGTTCTCCAGCGGTGACGGGGTCACCCAGATCCAAAACATACTGACGAACCAAAAGACTGGTTTAGGTTAGTGTTCATTTTTCAATATAAAATCGAATCCCACTTTTTAACAACAAAGCCACTTCATTCATCATGCCACATTCTCCCCAAACCAAACATGTATTTTCCTTGAGTGGGTGGAAGAGAAAATGGTGGAGGTCCAGTTTGGCACCTTTAAGATATATAGAAAACTGTGGCCTTGAGAAGAATCATTACTTATTCAGTATTCACTCACCATGTTATGGTGATACGACACACTAACAGTTAAGAATGAGACATTTACCTATTTTCACTGTGGGTAAGAAACAGTGCCTGGCTACATAGGGATAAAGGGAAAAAGGAGCCATAAATGAGCAGAAGCCATATATCATATATATCATTTGAGCCGTTGTGAATACACACCAGTTTGCACATAGCAAATGAATAGTCCTTCCAGGAATTAGCGGGATTAAACCTTTGATTGTATGGAGTTATTGTGATTGGCAAAAAAAATATGATAAATAGTTTGGCCACAACTGTTGAGCTACACGTCGGCACTTTGCTCTGAAAAGAAAGCAGTTCTGTGGAAACTTACATTTTTTTGCTTCTCAATTGTTTCGATTGAGCAAAAATCTATTTGTTTGCACTATTTGGAGAGAATGTAAATGATCAAATAGTTTAAAAAAAAAAAGTAATTTGCTGAAAGGATGGAGCGCAGAGGGAAATTCTTGTGATATGTATAACCTGTGAGATAGCAAAGGGCGAATAACGCTGTAGTGGAACTCTTCTCTATTGGATGCGTGCTACTTTACCTGTCAGTCCCGAAAGCACTGACTTTTCAAAGCAGTCGCACCTCCAATACACTACCAGCTCCTACAGTTTCCATTGAACACAACGTGGAGCACATGGCTCGATCGATAGCGCTGATTGAAGTGGTCGCAGTACTAAACAAGTGTCCAACAGTAGCACCTGTAAAAACCGCTGAAGACACGGAAGCAGTCGTGAAACAAGAGTGTGATTTATTTTCTTCTTGTCATACTTGCTGTAAATTTCTCGCATTATTGTGCCGGTCAGAAAATCTTGAGCATGCTAATCTTTTGTGATGAACTGTAAGTACTTTTTCTATATTTTGGTATCTCGGGTTTACAAATGAAATGTTATCCGGAATGTTTTTATGCTACCAAGTGCAGTTTTTGCACGTGCATTGGAGCAAGATTTATTTTGGTGATTTTTTTTTTTTCTTCTTTTTTTTGGGGGGGGGCACACATCACCTTCGGCTTGTACATTTTCAAAGGGTTTCACAGTTCTCTGTTGCCCGTTCAGAACCAGCGCCATTTGCGGCTATCGCAATTACAATCTGATTTGATATGATAAAATATCATTGCACCTCAGTTCAGCTCAGCGAGTTATCACCTGGGCTCGAAGGGTCACCGACATATGTTTTTTTTGCATATTTTAAAACATTGTCTGGCTTTAAAATACAAATGTTACAGTACAAGACACTTGATAATGACTTTAAAATGGTTCTTGTGAGACCATCCTGCCAGATCTGTTGTGTATATACTCATTCTTGATTTAGGGCAAAAAAAAAAAAAAATGTAAGTAATGATTTAAACTTTGACAGCTGTTTTAATGGTATATTAGTTTCTTGATGTAATTATGTTTTTATTGGACATTTCCTTTTTTACATGTGGCACAGTCAATTGATCAATTAAACACATTTCAGCTTTAAAGGTGCTTTCACTGATATTTATTACATGTAAGTGATTTTAATGCTGTGGTAATGGGATTGATGATTAAATTGGCTCTTGTTGTGTACCAGGCCTGTGTGTGTATGTATGTATGTATGTGTGTGTGTTTGTGTGTGTGTATGGCTGCGTGAGGAGTTTGGTTGTACTGATATTTCTCTACCAGATGAAGCATTATTGTTACTGTATTATTTTCTTGTTGGTTTTTGCCGCCTTTGTCTGTTTGAAGGTAACTGGTTGTTTGTGTTTGAACATTTTTACTCGAAACTGTGCTTTTATTGGTGTTGATATTCTTTTGCTGTAGTAAATGATGTTTTCTTCTTTTCTTTCTTTTTTTTTTTTTTAAAGCATTACTATTTTACTGAGATGCACTGTCACTGATGTCGTAACTGGGAATTTATCTTTTGCACCAAGATTTTTTGGCTGGTGCAAAATAAACATTACTTTTAAATAGATGTTTGCGTGGTTTCTCTTTTGAGCGTCGTGACTGTTTTATGGTGTTTCTGTGAATCGGAGTGCTCATTAGTTTGAACAATGTCAGCACCGGCTACGCTGTGTTCCATTCATACTGATGGTGAGATGAAAAATGATTGGTACTAAGTGCAAATACAATAAATTACACTGGAAGTTTGATATGTTTTCCATTTGACAAAAGCCTTTCTAAAAACAGCTCTTTTGTAACACATTGAGACAGAAAAGCCCTCATTAACGAGCTTTAATCAGTCAGCTCCACCTAAAATGATGGTCACACTGCCAGGATGAGACATTTTACCACCAAAAACGA
>JAOXYL010000078.1:5563327-5575866 GCA_028564955.1 Terapon puta
GAGAGAGAGAGAGAAAATAAGGGCGGCCAAAAATCGGAGGGACTTTGCATCAAACACAGCCGAGGGAGAAAGAAAGAAAGAAAGAAAGAAAGCGTGGCATCCGATCCGAGGCGCCATCCGGTAGGTGAGCGTTGATTGATGCGCGCGGACTGTCAATGTGCAGTCCATCACCCGATCACACAATGGTAATGATACTGATGAGGAGAGAAAAACCGCCTCGTCGCCGTTTTATTGCAGCCCAACAAGTATTTGACACACGTTCGTTTTGCGATTGGTGATTTATTTTGTGCGCGTGTGTGCGTGTGCGTGTGTGTGTGGCACGGCTGGAGATGCAGTGAGGTCCTTGTCTGTCTGTGAGACAATACGATCGCCTCTTTTTTTGCGAAAAATGCCGAGCCACTTTGATTGAGGGTGCGTGCTCCCCGGTGAGAACAGGCTGCACAGACGGACGGACGGACGGGTGGATGGATGGATGAGCGGTGGGGTTGTGGTTCGAAGGCCTGGATCTGGTCTGGATAGCAATGCAAACAAAGGAGAAGACACAACATAAAAGCCACGGGGACTATAGGCAGTGTTTGGCGCAGGTCTTCATGCAAGCAAAAGAGGGGGGGGGGGGGGGAAAAAAAAAAACCTCTGCACACTGAGGCAACAAGATGTAAGTTCACATTTGTAATATTTCAGACAGGTTGACACTTGTAATGTGTATTTGATGGAGTCTGGATTTGAGCTGAGGAACATTATATCATCTTAATGTGCTCCAGTCCTACACACAGCGTAGCCCGCTCTTCTGGTTTTAGGGTTGATTGGAGATTGTAAAGTTGGTGAGGTGAGTTCTGGATTACCTAAAAGCCCCACATGCCCCACCCCCCCCCACTGCCAGGTCCCCATTGACTTATCTGACTCGTGGACAGAATTACTGCAGTGCCTCCCACCATGTGTGCCCATTAAATTGACATTAAGTTGGTAAACCAGTTGGTTGTGACTTGAGCTGAACGCATCGAAAGGAGCAGTAAATCTGAACATGGAAGACAGGAGGGTTTGGAGAGGATCAGTCCGTGAAGGACTCGTGTCCGTGGTTCTTTTCATGCACTCGCTGAGCTGATCCAGAGTAAAAATGAGAATAATTCAACCAATAAATCTATTCTGACACATTTGCAGGATCTTTTTGTGTTCGTGTGTTATAATTAAGCTTCTTTCATGTGAATATTATGTTAGTGCATGGGCCAATCACATGACAACAGTAGCTCTTTCTCAGCTTGGAAGAATTATTATGGAAGGATTTTGCAAGACGATGCTGACCAACCCAAGTACACACAGTCCAATGGGACTCAGTGAATAATCCCTTGTGCTGAATGTCGGGATGAAGGTAGATTTGGAGTGAGGGACCTCTGGAAGAAGCCCACAGAGGGACACTTCACAGAGGTGAAACGAAACAGGGTGATGGGGGCTTGCATGGATAAGGAGCTGCACAGGCTTGTGACATGTCTGCTGAAATAACTTGATCTAACCTGTGCACATGGCACACGGACATTAGACAAACAGATGGCATCTCCAAAGGAATTCATCTTGTGAAAGTTGGAAGAGGTATTCTTGGATGGGCTACCCTCTGACTCGCTGGCACCGAGGCCTGCGTCGAGCAGTAATGATGGCAGTCATGGTGAATGGCCTCACTGATTACATCGCTTAGACTTATGACTTACCCGTACCTTTAAAGAGAAATCCCTCTGGTTGCACTGTAACTGTGATGCTGATACTGCAGAGTGGTACGGAATTGATTTGCATGGCTTAATCATACATCAATAAATATGCAAGCAATTGAGATTTGCAATTGGATGACTAGCTCAAGCACAATGCAGTCTCCTCCAGTGTTATTAGATGCCAGGTCATTAACAAGGTTATTGAATATTGTGGCTTACTAATTCATTTGTTTGCAGATAGAGCAGGCACATTATACTACAAAGGGTTTGTAGTATAACGGTCTTAGTGTGGCCTTTTGGTGTGTGTTTTGCTATATTTGCTGATATGAAGTTATCAGTAGTTACTGTAAAACCCAGATTATAAGAATGGGGACACTGATTTATTTGGAGAGCACAATACCTCTTATTGCCTGTCAGAGACTGCACGGCAGCTTTTGGATTTGTTTGTGTTGCTGTCCAGGTCTTTCACAGTGTAGCCACGGATGCAAGTTACAAAGATTTCTATGGCTGCAGCTCTGAACTGCCTTGTTAATTACTTTGTTGCATTTAAGAGAAACATTTAAAATCAGTATTTTGCGGCAGATGATTAATGTCTTTGGTAAGCAGCTATGTAATAAGCAGGATAATGTATAGGGTGCCATTCATTATTGCATTTCGCCTTGGGGCTTACTCTCAATAATGACCAGCTCGCTTTGAGTGTGCCTTACTTGGCAACCTGTAGCAGATCAGAGGCTCGTGTTGTTGCTGCCAGTGATAAGCCCCGTCCCAAATCATTACTGCTTGTTTCAAATGGCTGTGAATGCAAGGTGGTGTCACTTACTGACATTTGACTTATTGATGTCATTGACGTTTGACTGATGTCTGGATCATTTTGTCCTGATCTCTAACAGATTAGTTTCAACTTGTCACATAACATCAACACAGCCTTTTCACGTGGCAATCACTCAAATCAGGAGAGAAAATGGTGCATGGTGAAAGATTTTACAGAAACAACACACGTTTAAAGATCATTTAGCTACATATTTGCAAAATATTCTGATCTGCCCGATACCTTTTGTCTCGAGACATCTCTCCCTTTTTTTCCCCATCGTAGACTGCTCAGTGTTGCCACTAAACAACCTTACAAAATCTGAAATGGTGCAATTTCAGCCCAGCAGAGCTAGCTGCCCTCAGCTATAGTCCTTCTTGCTCAACCTGGGAAAAAGTGAACTTCCTGTCTATAAAACATAACAGCATAGCCATTATATTCATGACAGCACAGTCATTACAGGAATGACAGCCTTCCCGCTACCCATTGTTGCCATTACAGCTGAAAAATTGATGGTTTGCAGTGTCTGTGGTGGGCAGTAGGTGGAAACTTGTCAGAAAAGACTGGAGGTGGACTGAGAAACTGGATTAAAGCAGCTCATAAAAATAAGTTGGGACTGATTTTGATGGAAAGCACCTACAGTACACTCACTATTGACTCATATTGTTAATTGCAAGGTAAGTCATTCCAAGTATCCCACCGTGTTATTTTCAATGCCATAGTGGTAAAACAACGCTGATTAAGGAGATGCACGACCAGCAATTACTACTGCTCTGTAACAAAATGGAAAATTCATGAGCGTATATTCAAAAGACGGGTTAAAAAAGGACCATTTGTCATTAGGTAGAGCTCACCTGGTGGAGCACATTGTAAGCGCTTACAATCACATAGTGGGGAAAAAATAGAAAAATCTACAGTCAGTTATGAAAATGAAAGCAGTAGATTTTTCATCCTCCTTTAATGATCCCATTTCTGCAGAATACCTCCCAGTTTTTCAGGATTTTTTTCATATTTTCTATGCATTTTGCATCCAACCATTTTTGCTGTTTTAATGAAAGCCCTTCTTGAGCCACTCGCCCTTTGCAGCAGCAGGAACAGAAACACAGTCCCACTCTTCTCCAGTGAAAGCTTTAGAGGGGAGGATGGAAAGGGAAGGGAAGGGAGGGCTTTCTGGAACCCGTTTGGCCTTTGGTGTTGGTACCCTTGCCACAGGCCTACACTGAGCTGGACAGCCTCTATCTTTGGCCACGAACACAAATTAATTAGTTGTACATTTGCAGGGTGAACAGCACGTTGAACTACTGCTGACAAAACTAAAGGTTCATTGGATCACTGTTAGTCAGCTGGCTGGGAGACCAGAGAGGGCCAGCTTGTGACAGGATGTGTCCCTGCATCATCTCCACAGCGCAGTCGTACCTCCCCGTCCATGCACGACACCCACCTTCCTCCTCTTGATGTTGTAAACGCTTTCATTCAGATAATAAATACCTATTAGATTCATTTACATGTAAATTAAGGTATTGCATCATCCTCTTTGTGTGACTTTCTGAGCAGCCATTAGTGTATTTCATTGGAGAAGAGTTGGCAAGGCTGTCTTTGGTGGATTTATCCAGACATTTATTGTAAACTTCCTGCCATCCTGTGCAGCAGACGCCTGAGTTTTATGAGTGCTATTTATTTGGCAGAGTGGGAATGGCGATATCAGCACATGCACTCCAAAACGAAATCCTTCCAAGGCAAATAAAATACAAATGGACATGAAAACATTTCCAATTGTTCCCTAATTGCTGTTGATTGCTGTAATGCTGATTTCAAATTAGCATGAAATATGATATACTAATGAATCAATAGTAACCACCAGAAAGTTTACAGCATTACAACATTATTCATTTGATGACAGATTGTTAAAAATAGTATTTCAGGAACTTGCAGACTTTAAAGCCAGCCCTGCTCTGTACTGGCTTTACTACTCTAACCTAGCATGTAATTTAACAGACACCCAAGCAAAAAAAAAAGTATTTTCAGGTGGTGTAATGGATGAAAGGCAATGACATTCAAACGTGTAATTTTGCACATCGTTTACAAGAATCTAAAGGTAATGAAGTCATACACTGAAAGCAAGCAAATAGACAATTCTGACTAAATGACTACACCTTTGACACAGTGCAAGGTGTTCATTGAAAGGTAGGAGATATGGGGGATGATAACGTTGGGTAGCTCAATTTGAATAAACACACATTATGATTTGATTGAGTGATTTGATTGAACAATATATACACAAACTGAGTCTAACACCTGAAACTGTTTAGCAACAGAGAAGCCCAGAGATACTGAAACAGATTGCTAGAAGTAGCGGATACAATTATTAGAATAATTTCCACCTTTATAGATTTGCTAGAATTAAATGACGCTCTGTTAAATCAATTGAATTGTAGGTGTTGAAGGGGTACTTTAGTTCACTGGGCTGGGGACTTCCTGCTGTCACTCGCACAGATCCCATTAGATCACTGGCTTCAGGAAATATGCAAAAGAAGTTGCGAAGTTCAAGCTCACATTCTGAAATTGAGTCTAAGCCAGCGCAGGTGCAAAGATGAGAGATTTACAATTTCATGATATCAGTAAAAAGACCAGACAGGAACTGCTCCCCCTCCCCTGCTATGCTTCAGTCTTGCTGTGTGTGCAGTGCATATCTCTCCCTGATTACATCAGCGGTGATGCTGATATAACCATTTACTTCAGATTCGAGGCTGAAGAAACATGGCTTCCTGCATTAATTCTGTCATTTTGAGTATTTTGAACGTCTACAGTTTTTCTTCCCTCACAGAGCAAAAGCTTACAGCCTTTTCAAAACAGAAAGCTGAGAGTGACTGGGTTGCTCTACTTTGGTTGTGCGTGCAGAGTGCGTGCAGAGTGTCCAGCTCTTCCATAGACGCAGATGAAAGCTGCGTGTGGATGTGGGGTCATCATTGCATTGACACTGTCCAATATATGGCTTTACTTTTCAAAGTGGTATCTTAGAGCCCCTGGATTGAATGTCCTATAATAATAGTTATGGGAAGAGACATCAATAGCTTGAAGCTGCTTGTGAGGGTGTACTGAGCTGGAATAAAATCACAATTCTTCTGTCTCAAAGGGGTCTTTGTTGCAGGCAATATCATTTTCTCCCTCGTACATTACACTGCCATGTTGAGAGACTAAAAAAACAAACTATGTCCTCACTCAGTTTTCATTTGTCCTTCATTTTAGAAACAGGCTCTGGGTACATAGATTCTGGAGGTATAACGTTGATCCTATTCAGTGCAGTAATGAAAAATCCTGCCTGCGTCTTGGAGAACAACTTTCCCATTGGAAATATGTTCTTCCGGCGTTTGAACTTAATTTGCCCTATCCTTGTTGCTTGTGACCCTAAAAAACACTAGTTGAGCTTGCACGACAGTTTTAAATAATATATTTCATAACGACTTTGGCACAACACAGAACAGAACTGCTGTATATCAAAATGCTGTGTATCTGAGTATCATATGAAAATACCTCTCAGTGCACTCTCATGCAGCTCAGAAAAAAAGCTTATTTAATCTTGTACATGCACATGCCTGATGGATTTGAGAAATACTGTTCATGCCGTGCTACTCTAATAAATGTTATTGTGTAACACTGGAGAGAGTGCTGAAGATCCAGGAATAAAGTGAGGCGAACGTGCTGATCATCATTATGTGCATGAATGATTTGGAAAATCACAATAGTAATTTTAATTTAAAAACATCGCCATTTAGTGAGGCATTCCAAATCTAAAATGTAAAACGGCAGCAGCTAATGTTGGTTTCCCTTTTTTATGTAGAGGCTCTAAATGAGACACAGAGGAAGCTTTCTGAGGCCCAATAGTATTGACATTTGTAGACACTAAAGCGTTCCAGCAGAAGTCACAGAATGTGTCTTCTAATGATTTAGTGATCTGTTAAATCCCCTTGTAAATCAAAGAAATCAGTGTCTTATGAAAGCCTCAACATCCGTGCACAGTTTTGCATGTTAGTAATAATGCTGTATCTGACATTTGTTGACAAAATATACACACAGATTCGAGTGAAGTCTGCATCACTCGTGGCTGCAGAGTGCTGCTCAGTTGCAAACTATTGTCTGAGCCAAAGGTTTTAAATATTAATGTTTCCCATGAGGTGGAATATGAGCAAGTGCTATCTGCATGTGTCATGCCCAGTCTTGCTACATGAAAGGCTTCAAGAAATCTATTAATGTGTAAATCTGCTGCAGCAGTGCAAAGAATATCATGTAACTTCATGTCAGATCTAATGTACAGAACGTGCTGATGTACAGTCCTCACACAGAATACATCCCGCCAACACTTAACTAAGCTCAGTTTCTCCCTGTGCAGTGCTGTGACTGACTGAGAAGTCATGACATGAGATTTTACCGTGTGCCGTTAGTGCAGCAGGCTCCATTAGGGGGTTCACAACAACATTCATCATACAAGAGGAGAAAACAAGCTTTCTTCAGAAAAAAAGACTGTTCATTTTCTACTGTTCACAAGTAATTATAGTTTACTTGTGGATGGATTGTAATGGGCCCAGTGCCCCTCTAAAAACCTGAACATAGTTGCTCACAAACCAACGTGCAGCCTGTGTACTTCACTGGAGTGTGATGCCAAATGTGGCAACAAGAATAGACCTTTCAAATTCCATCTTTTGCTCCCACCGAATTAGTATTTTTCGGGCACATTGCTGTATATGGTTATTGTCCTGGTGAACCCCAGAGTGCACTCTTTGGACTAATGCATTAAGAATCAGTGTTGTGGCCTGCACACTTTGCCATAAAAATGAAAAACAGTTTGTCATTTAGTTCCATATCCCGCTCACTCTCGCTCTCTCTCTCTCTTTATTTTCCCCCAGCATTGTTTTCTCCCCTCTTCCTCTGATGCCGACCTCTCTTCTTTCATGCTGCCATGTTTTTTGTTATCATCAGAGAGACAAATGAGAAACAAGAGAGAAAGAAAGCCTCGGGGCTCGTGTCCTCACATCATCACCACTCCCTTTATCCCCCCCCCTCCCTCTTGTTCTCTATCCTCCATCTTTCTGTCTTCCTGAGTGACAGCTGGCAGCCAGTAGGGTACAGTGGGCATGCCAACCCAAGAGCAGATATTTGCCAACTGACTTGAGAAAATACACATTTGAACGTGACTGACTCATGCATGCTGCAGCTCTGTATCTTCGATTGCTGCTCTTTTTTTGGATGGCTCAAACACATGCAGCACACATTACGGTCCCTGCTGCCTGCAGAGCTTTGTCATTAAAACATGCAGCAGTACATTCACAGAGGGCCTGTAAATGAATCCAGTGGGACGGACTGGAGGCAGAGGCCATGGAGGCAGCTCCCATAAAATCAGCAGTTGAAAGCAGCAGCATGTGAAGAATTGATTAGAAAAAAAACTATTACAGTGGAGTGATTTTAAATTTAGATTCTTCACAAATCTATTCCCTATATTTTAGTTTCTTATGATGAATATGTTTGTATTCATTGCCTCTGGAAGGCCACTATGATTAGTTTCTTCTTTGTTTTGACTGGAGCAATAATTAAGCTCCACTTTGTTGCTTGGGAGGATTTTTCCCCCTTTTTCCTTCCTCCTGAAAAAAAAGAGGCTGATGCCTTTAAATTCAGGAGCTTTATAGCACACAGCGAAAGGAAGACATCTCCTGTAATGACTCTGCAATATGCAAACAGCACCTTTTATTATACAAACAGCGAGTGCCGCCCCGCTCCCCCCCTGTGCGAAAACACTTGCTCACATATATAAATGTTAAGCTTCACACTACGCACTGCACAGCTGATACTGAGCTGAGACCTGAATATGTGACATTCTGACTGATAAGTGGTGTTCACAACAGGAGGAGCAGGCATGTAGAAGGCGCGGCAGTTACCATTATTATTCTTTCATAATGTCCACAATTTTGCTCATTTTCAAGAATTCCCCCATGGCAGACAGCTTCTTTTTTTCCTTCTTATTTTCATTCCTTCAACCTAAATGGGAAGTGACATTTGGGTCAGTTTCTCTGGTTGGTGTAGACTGAACAGCTCTGGAAACCCAGGACCTGATTAGTGATTTGTGGGGGCTGGATTGCAGAATTTTGCAACAATTTATGGGGGTGCAGAGGTCAGCGATTGCAAAGAGGAAATGACAAGACTACAAGATTGCATAAAACATACATAGAGAGCGAAAGAAAATCAGATGTGTGCCTTATAAAAGTATACGCACATACCCACACTCAATATCTGTGTAATCTGGGATTATTCCAGTACACCGGGAGGGCATGTCCAGGACTTCGTGCAACACAAAAATACACAACATCGAAAAAAGAAATAGACAAAACACAAGGCTCAGACTTGAACCTTGAGGGATAAAGCAAGACAGGCGGTAATGAAAAATCAGGGATACAGGGATTTGTTGTTTTGCTTTGATGGGAAGGCAGACAGAGGGAGAGAGTCAGAATCTGAGACAGGAACACCAGCAACAATAATCTCTTGGAGACAGCTCACAGATATTTCTATATCAGGATGGTATCTGTGTGAATTGTTGCTCTTGCTATTAGCACCAGTTAAAGGTGTTACATCCAGCATACTCACTCTGCAATAACCACTGAGACGACTGAGCAATTATCAAAACAAACTGTGCAGTCACAACAAAGAATTCACACTGCAGATGACACTATGTGTCTGACAGAAATCTGATGAATTGATTGATGACATATTGGTGATGGTTGGCGGCTCAGGACGGGAGGAGAGTGTAATTCTGACAGTGGCACAGAAATTTGCACTTTATTATCTTAGGGCTATATCTATAGAGCTGATATGATGAGTGGATTAATTGATAGATTATCAGGAAATGACTTGCCAACAATCTTCATTGAAGAGTAATAGTCAGTGCCTCAATATCTCAACCCAATGTCTTTTGGTTTTGGCAAATGCATTTTTACAATTTGCTAATATTTTATTGACCAATCCAGTAATCTTTTAAATTAGAAAATAATCCCTTTTAAAAGTAATGAAAATAAGTGCTTTACTTGCGACTCTAACCTCTGAAATCTTAAATAAAATGACAGATGACACATTTTTTGTATTCATATGAAATGTCATAGGAGAATTTACAGTGTACAGATGGAAGATATTCATCATAGTTTTTCCTCATCCAGTCTTATTTGTTAGTTCTTACCCCACCCCCAGTTTATATCCACCATGTACATGTAATTTAAGAAGGATTTTGTGAACCAAAACCAGACTAATACATTTTCAGCCTGCAGCACGTTGGCCACTGAGGCTGCTCCGCCCTTTAGTCATTTAAGTCACACTTAGGTTTCAGTGGTCATTGGGATTCCTTTTTACGAGCCCAATGATCAATCAATCCCGTAATTCAATCCCCCAGTCAATCATGCTTAAATGAATAATTCACAAACCATCACAGAAAGCCCAGTGAAATGGCTCACAAGCAGGGCATTGCCCTTACACTGCAAGGAGACCTGAATGGAATCAGTCCAAAATGGAAGGACAAAATGAAAATGTTTAAAAGCAGAGGGAACATTTGTGCATCACTGTGCCGTGTTCAGACACTCTGCAGGCAGCGCGACCAACAGACGCTGACCAAGTCTCCAGTTCAAAACCAGCTATAGACCTTTGTTGCTTTGTGTCATCTCTCTACTTCCTCCACTCATTTAATCTCTCCATGGTCCAATATTAAGTGAGAGCAAAGTTAAATTAAAAAAACTTTATTGTTATATGCAGTTAACAGTTTGCAGTCTTCTCTGGTTGCCATCCACAGAATGGAAACATTAAATCCCAATTTTTTTTTTCTCAGCTTTTTAATGTGAGCGATGGGATCACACACAGTTTTGTGTTTTTATTTTCTTTTTCTTCCCCCCTTGTGCTCTTCTCACTGGTTTGAAGTATGTGTGACTCTACAGTTACTACAGTAAAAGGTGATGACACAGACTCTCGTACACCAATAATTTAAACGATATTTGAATTTGATTTAAATGTTTATTTGGTCTCATTATTTGGTCAGTTCAATCTGACACCAGTCCTGATGAGACAGATTACTCGATTGCGAGACTCTTAATAAATAACTTCAAAAGATATTTTCACGCTGATTGTTGCTCATTTAGCCATACATATTTTATGTTAGAGAGAAATGCTTAAGATGAAGCCAAGTTCATATGGATTTAATTTTTTTTCAATCAAAGATAAAACAGGAGTAACAGGAGGGGGTGGAGAAAATGACTAATTTCATTGTGGAATTATGAAAAGTATGAAAATGACAAAAGTATCATTATGCTGCAGTATTGTAAAACTAGAGTGTGCAACGGTATGAGTTTAAATGCGTAATAGTATTTTAGATGGATTTGTTAGCAGCAAGCAGTGGAACAAAAGCGATAATTTGTGTAAAGTCTTTTTTTAAAGGCCTGTCTATGTGACTAATTAACATTACATAATTACATAATTAACAGTTACATATAGCACAATACATTTCTATCACTGGCATTTATTATACACACTGTCACAGACTTTGTCTGCAGGACCCATAAGCGTCACATATAATAATTTCCTGTTTAGTATTTTATAAAAGCTTTATTTTTCTCGTGACATTTTCAGTTTACTGTTTCAGATTAATGCTTCACATTTAGTGCCTGGGTGCAGTCAGCTATGGTAATTGCTATGGTAAAGCAGCAAAAACATTAATGATTAGCCAGTTCTAAACTTCGGAGTTGCACGGGACAAGAACATAGAAGCAATCAGAGCAATCTGTTGCACCGCCCACACAAGTCAGATTACAGCGACACATCAGCCGCTCGCAGTGTGGACGCCCTGTCAGGGTGCAATAACCGCCAGCCCACACAGACGGGGCCCAGATGGACAGGTTTACTGTTTCTGATTTCCTTCCCTCCTCCTGCCACTGAGCAGTCCTTTCCCTGGGCTTCAGGCTTTGTGCTTTGTGAAATGAAGTGCGATGATCAATTGCGCTGAAAATTTCTCAGAAGGTTTAAAATGGAGTTCTGTGGCCCCGGTCTGCCTCCTGAATTTTTTAACTTTGCTCTGTGCAGAAAGACAAATGGCTGCCCTTTATGGAACAGCCTTAAGCAGTTTGATTGTTAATACTGCAGGTGTTTAATATTACAGAAGAGAGTTGTTAAATCTATGAACACATTTTGGTACACTTTATGATATATGAGCTTTTTAGAAAATTGCACCATCCGCTTTTTATACAAGTATCTTGTTTCTCTATTTTCTAACCAATAAACAGCAGCTTTTGACCTCTCTGAGAGTCCTTCACGTGTATTTTTTACAGTTCTCAGTGTCACAGTCAGTCATATGGTCATGGATCTCTTCCAGCACTCACTCTCTCAGAATAAAGGAATAAATTGCTGATAAAAAAAAATGCCAGGAAAACATAAAATTTCTTGACTTTGAGGTTATTGGCTTTGTGACTGGCGAGAAGGTTTATGGCAGGGAGCTGTTCCGAGGCTAAAGGGAGACAAAGGAAGCTAATCTCACTTAGAACGGTAAAATCTGCTATATAGCTAATGAAGTATTATACTGTGGTCAATGAGGTAGAGGCACCGCAGAGAGCCTACGCAGTGTGTATGTGTGTGTGCGTCAGTGTGCTTTGTTGTACGAGTGGGGGTTTGTTTTTCAGGAGGTTGCGGCGATAATGCTGCCATCAAGAAGTGAAGTCTTTCAAGGGAGAATGAGCTTGTACGTCAGGAGGAGGCAGAGAGAGAGGTGAGATATCAGTGGAATAGAGAGAACATGGTGAAGAAAACGTTAGACCAAAAGAAAATAAACAGGCGGCTCGTGAAAGAAAGCAATACAGGCATTATGACAAGAATTCTCCCAAAAGTTATTTCAATCTATCTTGAGGAGGACAAGAATGTCGGAGGCCAATTTTAAGGCAATCCATCAAATAGTTGTTGAGATATTTCAGTTTTGATCAAAGTGGTGGAGCGACAGACAGACAGACAGACAGACAGACAGACAGA
>JAOXYL010000078.1:5594326-5609945 GCA_028564955.1 Terapon puta
TTTTTTTTGTTTTACATTTCAGAAATTATTTACTCAATACGCATTTACCGTACACTGTCAAGATACACTACTACTACAGCACACTGTTATGCATTCAATATTATTCTGAGGTAAAAAAACAGAGGAGTCATAGAAAAAAACGTGGCGAACAGCATGATTAATATTGGAATTATCTGGCCTAAATTTAAAAATGTATAAACAATATCTCAATAGAACAACAGAATGAAGCACAAAATGCTTTCAAGTACCCAAAATATTACATTATATTATATTATATTAAAGTCAAATGAATGTGTTATTATACTACATTGAAAACAACAAAATGAAAGTTTTATTATTATTCAACTTAATATTTCCCAGCTTTTAACATTTTCTTTGCATTACTATCCAAGACTGAGTAGAGAATGATACAAACAGTACAAATGAAAGTACTGCTCATATATATATATATATATATATATATATATATATGTACATATACATATATATGTATGTATGTATATATGTATATATGTATGTGTGTGTGTATACATACATATATACATACATATATATGTATATACATATATGTGTATACCTGAGGATATAATACCACATATTGTTTGCTTGCTCGATTCGTGACATGAAAAGTGATTATGTCAATAATAAAAAAAGAGGACCAGAGAGAGAAGTTCAAACGCTGCCAATCACTGCACAAAGTGGGCGGGAGTTTAAGATCGATGGTTTTGGCAAGCACCTCAGAGGAAGCATACTGGCAGCTTAAACGTGTCCCAATCAGTTTGAGGTCAGGTCTAACATGGTTAATAAAATGGTCATAAAATTCTCCCAGTGGAAAACAAGTGCAGTCAGTTTTTTGTACATTTGAATATTTACAAAACGTTTGACCTGACAAAGGATAGATAACTAGTTTTATGGTATAAATAAGAACAGACAGGTTAATTTTTCCAAATATATTTTCAGCAAAGTCGACTCCCAGCAGAGTTGTCATTTATTTGGTTAATTATTGTGCTGTCTAGCTTACACTCCTGGGAATCCTGTAATCTGCATGAGAGCTGACTGGCTCTGGCAGATCACCTCGGATTTGTGAGAAAATCAATAGTACAGCCTGACCATGTTTGCTGCTGTGTGGGCCTTAACTGTTTGACTAATGGTCTTGGTTATTGAAGACTACGATGGGCTCAAGTTGTCACTATGTTGCAATTTACCAGTTTCCAAATCTCTGTAGCCAATATACTTATGACATTTCTCTGTTAATCAGTGACAACAGCAAATCGTGATGCCAATCAAGTTGCAGGGGCAGCTCATGTGGACCCCCACAGCACCACTCACATTACTACACATAGTTGATTATTTGTCACATCATCTGCATTCTGCTGCAGATTTTTCTTCACTATTTTATTGAACATGATTAATTTGATACAAGTTAATCAAGCAGGCTTGATTTGTAAAAAGTTTTGTAGTGCCCAGTGTCATATGACTGCCTGACAATGAGCGCTTAGCTAAAACATGTTGTTCTTTCTTGATAATGAAAAGTATCTTCAGCTCTGTCTGGCTAATGCAGCCATCTGCTGGCAACTCCTAATGGAGTTATGGAGCCTCTCTAGATCTCTTAAATAATTTAGAGGTGGGGAATATTCTCAAGACTTCATATGTATGCATAAAGGCTTAATTCTACATGCAGGATTGGATTTGTCAATTCCAGAGTTGCATTTTCTCATTCTAAAAATTTACCCTGCTTCATTCGGTACAGGACAGATTAAAGTTTTGTCTTATAATTATCTGTATCCATGGATTACTGTTGCTAATTCACCATAATGATTGTTGACTGTGCTGTATCTTTGTGTCATTTTGGCTCTGAATCAATAGAATGTTACGAAAGGTTGTGATGAGAATTCTTGTAGATCCATCCATGTGTGCACTCCCATCTCCCTGATGATAGGAATATCAGAGAAATAACTATTATTATTGAGTGCAAGATGTTTATTTAGCTCTTGTTTGAATATGATTGTTAGCATAACTTTAGTTGTCTTATTACATTTGACTAGGAACTAATTAATTTGTGCCTCTGTGCTAACCATAATTTCTATTTCTCTCTCGTAGGGTGGAGGTCACAGGACTCCAGCTAACTGCAGCAATTTGAGGATTAACAACAGAACTGGAAAAGACACAGAGTGCTTATGTTCACCATAATGGCTACTGGAGGTGTGGTTAAACTGCGAGCTTGTCTCTTCCTGCTGTTTCTTTGCTTGACACTATTTGCTGGCTTGCTTCAGTTAGCTTCAGCCACAATACAAGGGTACATTGGAGATAGGGACATGATATGCCCCTCTGTATGCAGGTGTGATGAGGACTTTATATACTGTAATGATCGTGGACTGAGCTCCATCCCATCACTGCCTCCTACTGCATCGGTCCTCTACCTTCAGAACAACCACATAAACAACCCGGGCTTGCCCACTTCCTTGGAGCACCATCTCGCCGTCCGTGTGGTCTACCTCTATGATAATGAACTGGATGAATTCCCCTTGCATCTGCCACCATCTGTCCGTGAACTGCATTTGCAGGACAATAACATACGCACTATTCCTCGTAGTGCATTGGCTCGGATGCCCTTGCTAGAGAAGCTCCACCTGGATGATAACTCTATTTCAACTGTCAGCATTGAGGACCAGGCTTTTGCTGACAACCCACGGTTGCGACTGCTATTCCTTTCACGCAACCACCTGTCTAGTATCCCCTCAGGATTGCCTGCCTCTCTGGAAGAACTCCGTCTGGATGACAACCGTATCTCCACTATCCCAACCCATGCTTTCCGAGGCCTCACATCACTTCGGTGTCTTGTCTTGGATGGGAATCTTTTGGCAAATCAGCGCATTGCCGATGACACATTTTCCCGCCTTTCCAACTTGACTGAGTTGTCTCTAGTACGTAACTCCCTCCAGACCCCACCTGTTAACCTTCCCAGTGCCCATCTGCAACGCCTGTCTCTACAGGATAATGCCCTGACTCATATGCCACGTGGTTCCTTAGATGGCATGCACAGGTTGCAGAGGCTGGACCTGTCAGGAAATAACTTGACCACCCTGCCAAAGGGACTGTTCAAAGACCTGGACAGTCTGGGTCAGCTACTAGTGCGAGGTAATCCATGGCACTGTGGCTGCAATCTGCGCTGGCTGTATGACTGGCTGCATGCCCGTGGTAACTCTATTACTGTCAGAGGTCTCACCTGCCATGGTCCTGACAGGGTGCGAGACATGGCCTTGACAGACCTGAACAGTGAGATGGAAGAATGTGAAGTGGTGAGGCCAGCGGGGACCAAAGACAAAGTGGGTGGAGGTGGGGTTGATAGCTCAACCACTCACACCCCTCCACAGGGCTCTCTCTTCACCCTCCGCTCAAAGCGACCAGGCTTGGGACTGCCTGATTCTGGCTTAGACTACACCCTCAGCAGCAGTGGTGTAGGGAAGAGCCTGGCTCTTAATGTTAAGCCTCTATCTCACAACAGTGTCCGCGTTACCTGGAGTGTGGCACAGCCCAGCTCCTCATTCAGGCTGAGCTGGCTTCGACAGGGCACTGGGAATGTCATGGGATCAATCACAGAGACTCTGGTCCGAGGTGACCGTAGAGAGTATCTGCTTACTTCCCTGCAACCACGCTCTAGCTACATAATCTGCATGGTGCCCCTACCTGCCAGCTCAGAAAGCAATGGGGCGATTTCTGGAGATGCTGACTCTGATGAAGCTCTAGTTTGTGCAAAAGCCGAAACCTCAGACCTCAGCCCAGTGGAAGAGGATGACGATGATGGATCACAGCAGATGACAACACTGCCCCTGGCAGGGATTATTGGCGGGGCTTCCGCCATTGTATCTTTAGCTCTCATTTTTGGTGTCTTCTGTTGGTACGGACATAGGACTGGGCATTTGTGTCCCCGTGACCACTATACTCGCAGCAGCTCCCGAAAAAACAAGAACTATGATGACTACATTGAATCAGGCACCAAGAAGGACAATACCATCTTGGAGATCCGTGGTCCAGGGTTTCAGATGACACCTATGGCTGCTTGTCAGCCAATGCAGCCTAAACCCCTACGAGAGGATTACATCATTCATACCATATACCCCTCCAATGGCACTGGCCTGTACAAAGGTGCCAACCATGTTTCGAATGCAGGACATGGCACCAACCGTGGCTATAGAGAAGGAGGAATCCCAGACATAGACTACTGTTACACATGATGTACTGTACCAGATCCTGTTCACAGTGTTAATGGTAAACTGTATAGATGCACAATTTCCCTTCGCATGGACACTTCTGAAGAACCCCTCTGTGCCTTCTTCTTCTGGTCTCCCATTCCAAATTACCTGCTGCTCACTGCACTGAAAGTACTGTTTGTGATCAACTGGAACTGAAACCATGTGGGAACAGTTCACTGCAGGAGGCAGCAGCCAGTGCCCCAGGTGTAAATGCACAGCTGACTGTTTCTTTACCATCTTAGTAATGGCCTGTGTATGTTTTCTTTTCTGCTCTTTCCCTGTGACATGTAAGCAAAGAATGTATACACTGTGGAAAGGTCAAACTTAGCATAGGTGCAGGTAGAGTTCCTCTTTCACAAACAGGAGCCACAGCAGTCAATTCAAAATAGATTAAGAAATGATGAGAAACTAACATTTTTGGTACTCTTTCCTGTTCACCAGTCATACACAGTATGTAGTCTTATCAGCTCATTGTTCCAAATGCCTCAACTATATTGATGTGCCCTACCAGCTATTCAAGGAAAGGGCTTTGTAAAGCTGTGAATTGTTCTATTTCAAACGACCCAATAACCACGTGTCTTAAAGTAGGCTTGTTATTACCTTATTCAGTAGTTGGCAGGGTGAAGATCTTATCAGGGCCAGTCAGCCTTGGTTATACCTCTCGAGATCATTCACCAGAGATCAGTATTGTCGTGTTGCATCAACTGAGATGCGGCACAAGTGTGTAGATAATTTACTACCGAATGGGCTGTGTTTGAAAAATGCTTTGCTATTTTTATCAGTGGTTTGTTTAGTAATCAAATCCTGCACAGCTCTCTTTATTTATTTATTTTGTTCCTTATGTGATGGTTTTTGTCTCTGCTAAAATTGCTTTTTTAAATTTTCACCCTCATGTTTGCCATTATTGATGAATCCAAGCTTTGATGAGGACAGTACATTTCTTTAATCTAAACAGCAAAATACTAGAAGTGAAGAAAATATCCTGATGGCTGTCTGAAGGTTCGTGTTTTCTTTAATGCAGCAAAGCAACTTCTTGAGTGAGACAGCTAAAAATATGTCATTTGAAAGTTAGACACCACCCAAAGACTAGCATGTCAATCGAACGTGAGACGACAGACAATAATCCCTCTGCTCCCATTTATTGCCTGTGTGCTTAACATGTGATTTCAGTCAGTGACTTTTGGTTACAGGTGTTTTTTCTCCACATCCTTAAAGAGATGACGGCGTTCTCAGCGAATCCAGACTGGACAAAATACTAATGTGGAGCCTCCTGTGTGAGGCAGACTTTGTGAGTGAACCTCAAAATGAGGGCAAGAACTGAGTGAAACTGAGGATACTCAAACCGCAACACTGTTGACCTGCACTGTGGAGCGGCGGCCAAGCTGTGGGTGGGTAGATGGACTGGTGGGGGAGTTTGGAGGTGGGGGGGGACTCCTCAGTGAGGTGAGTTCATTGATGTTTGTTTTAGCAATGGTAAAAGGCCTCCACTCATTCCACCTCTTTTATTACTGAGCAGCACTAAAAATGTAAATGTATTAGCACTTAGCAGGGAGCAGGGATAAATGTAATGACAGGCACGGGGAGACGGAGGGTAAAGAAACATCTCCAGGCCCTGAGAAAGATGCAGAATTGATAGCTCTGGCACAGTGGAGTTCACCCAAGCATAAATCTGTTTGTCATACTCAGCTTCTACCCTTGGGTTTAATATTGTCCAGCAGTTGTTTACCACTGTGTTGCTTCCAAAGGGGATACCAGTTGTGCTTCCTTGACTGTTCTGTCTGCTAGAGTTTTACACTGGTGTCAGAAGATATGTCAGTGGAATGTATATTTTATCTTGCACCCGAAATCACTGGCTAAAACAAAAAAACAACTTACTGGGGAATGGGGAATGTTGATATAGTGTAATTGCTATTTTACAGTGGGTCAATTCAAGACACGTACTTCCTCATTTGTATAAATAAAACCATGGCCACAGCCACATGAATATTTTTTCTGGTAAAATTATAGAAAGTAATGGTGCCATAACTTTGCGTAAAAAAATGATGTGAACCCGAGATATGTGTGGAATTTGCTTTATAAATTCATCTTCAGAGGGGATCAATAAAAAGTTTTATAATCTTGTTATTACTGAAACCTGTCATTTCATCTCATGCCTGAGGAAAGAGAATATTATTATAACTCACAGAGGTATTGGGAGGGGATACAAATCTACCCCCCAAAATTATACCTACATATTGTTGGTTTAACTTAAGACCCCTTGTTACCCAGGGATATAACAATGCCAACTATTGTCAGACACTTGGAACCAGCTAAACTTATAAGATGGTGCTTTGAAGAGTCAACTGGCTGCTTCTTTGGTGATTTCTTGTTGATATACAGCTCAAGACTGTACAAAGCTGAGCAAGCTCAACTCCAGTTGATCAGCTTTCAAAAATGTCATCTATTTATCACAAGGCTTTTTACTAATTTAGTTGAAAGTTGTCTCATTTGCAAAACAAAATCAGTACAAATTAGTAGATTAAATGTCATTGGCTAAGAAAAGCACCCAGGCTGAAAGTTTCAGATCTGTGTTACCGCCGACCATCCAACATCACTGAAGGGTCCAAAGTGTACCTGTAACCACGCCAAACAATGATGTCACAGTGTACTCTCACACCCTGCAGTATACAAGTGAGAAATTAACAGCAACAGGACTTTCAGACGGTGTTAAAGCACACCAATTTACAGATCCTCACATTTCTGCGTTCAAATATCAAATTTTTGTTGTAAATTTGAATTGTGTGAGATGTGTCCAGTAAAAATGCGCTCCCACTAATGTGTTGTGAAAGTGGTATTATAACAATTTATTCTCTGCTATTGTGCATGACAAAAAAGCAGAACATTTGTCAGTTATATTATTACCAGCTGCACACATAAACAACGGCTCACATTTAACTCCTTTGCTGTAAACAATGAACACTGATTGAGTAGAAATTTTGAATCAATTGGCAGCATTTGTGTACCCACAGTCATGTTGTGTTTGGCTATATCAGAGACTGCTCACTCCTAATGCCTGTGATCTGAATTGAAACATTTCCAAGTGCTGGTCTGAAAAGGCACTTGGGAGAACCACCAACTGATAACCTGAGGAACAAAATATTGCAACTCAGCATCCCTCTGTTACCTGACTGCCATTGTTTGCTTTTGTTTCATTTTCCTTTTTCAATGCAACTTGTATTTCTCGCCATCATACATTTGATTGCCATAGAACTGGAAAGTGCAGCCATGTTTTTTTATAGTCTATACCCATGGGAATGTGGTAGGTCTGTGAGAGATTTAATGAGTATCACCATGGATCAACAATGTAACTGCTGTTGCAAAGCATTGTGAGCAGTTTGTAACGGCAGCTGAATTCCCCGTGCAGAGCAACAAAAGTTGATTGGATTATCCCCTCCTCAGCATGCTGGAGCTGTGAGTCAACCCAACACAAGTTAATTAATTTCAGTGGAGATAGAAATAAAGTTTATACATACTTTGCAGACTGTGAATGAAAAAGCAAGAGGGAGCAACACATCTGAAAGCCCTTTGTCACAGCTTTACTATACTTCTCCAGCATGTCTATTGAGTTTGGTAAGGTGTGAGGTAAATGAAAAAGCATATGAATGCAAATGCAATCTCCTATATGACCTGCCTGGTTTTAAAGGGGAATTCAGCAGATTCAAGTTTACAGGTGTATTCCTGCAGGAGTATTCCTGCATATGTGAAAAAAAAGACTTTTTGTGGAATTATGTCTGATAAATGTCCTTGAGTGATGTCACTTAAGTTAGCATCAGTTAGGTCAGCCAAGACAAGCTTGAAAATGAATAAAATTTTGGGGCATGGAGTCACAAAGAGGTGACCAGAAGTGAGCAGTAGTACAGACCTCTATAGCCTGCTCTTTATCTCCGCCTGAGGCTAATGGCTCAAGGCTATGTAAGAGGCTGCTAGCACTATGTACACAACTATTGGTGGTTAAGGTGTAATGTGGTTTATATAGAGACAACGTTTTAACAAGAAAGAAAAATGTGTTAAATAATGAAAGACTATATCACTTTTTTGTCACATCAATTATATTCCCTTTTTTTTCCAATTGTGAATTGTTATTAGAATTCAATGCTACATTGGTGGAGTATCCTTTTTTAAAATATTTTATTAATCCCATTGGGGAAATTGCTATTTTTTTGTTATACACACAATTTTACATATGAGGTGTGACATGTGTACACTGAGAGTGCATCAGAAATATGGTTAAGAAAGATCTGTCTTTGCAGATGCAGTCTCAGTCTAAAGGAAAGCCCTCTCTGAACTTGGTCACCAAGGAAGGCTTCACTGCCAGCAGTACATATGTCTCCGTTGGTCTTTAACAGCACGCTCCCCTTCTTGAGCACCTTTTGTGCTCTCAGAGATGAAAGAGTATCTATTGTTATGGTCAGCTGGATCACAACTCAAATAACGGTGACCTGAAGGTTGGGCGGTAACCTATTTCTTGCCTCACTTCTGGACGATTTAAGACTGTCCCCTGTAAATCTCATTGTGCAGCGAGATAAAAGGTGAAGGGAATGACATAAGAGAAATATGATACTGGAAATGAGGCCAATGGGGGGATATTGCAGAGAAAGAGATCATGGCGATGTTGGCGATGAGAGTCGTTGAGGAGTCTCAGAGCAGATGGGCTTGCTTGGTTTCTAACACAGATGGTTTAATAATATTATTTCCAAGATTTCAACTGTTAGTGGTTGATAAGCTGGCAGTGTGATCATCTTGGATCAGCGTTATATAGTGCTGCATGGATTTTGGAAGGAACGCCTTGTCTGAGCCCTTAAGAGCCCGAGGAGACTGCAGTTGCTACATTCACAACATAATTGCTAAAAGTAGGGAGACAAACTATATTGGTGGCCGTCTGCAGGGTAAGCATCATAGCCCTCAAAACAATAATACCAAACACAGTATTAAGTTTTCCTTTTTCAGAAGTCACAACAAAGCGATGCTGGACCTCAAAGAAGTAGCTGCAGCTCATTACTTAAGATCAGGTGAAGACCTTTGCTTTTTTTTTTTGCTGCTCCATCTGTAATCACAAAATCGAATATAAGAACTCAGAGCCCTGCGGTACAAATAGAGAATACAATCCAAGGACTCAATAATACCCTTTCTTCTGCATTGTTGTATCCCGAGGGGGGATCACACAAACAGATACATGAAAGATAGAAATACAAAGGTGAAGAACATTCAGTACTGTCTGCATGAGTGAGAACCTGATTAAGATGGACCTGTATTGTGTGGCTCTACAGAAGGAAATATCAGTCATGATAATAGCACCCGAAAGCCTGAAATGTGAATTGTCTGCCATTTCGCTCTTTACACTGATGATACACCAATGGCATTAGGATGTGCAAACAGAGAGACAACTGCAGATTGGCAGCTGGACGTAATCCCTGTCCCCAAGAGACAGACTGAGCTTGTTAGCTGGAGCTCACTGGTGTGACTGTGGACCTCAGTGCTGTATAGTGGGCACACAGTATCGCCTCAGCTGAGCTCCAGGTACTAAATATGATGTGTTGGTTAAACAGCAAAACAACATAGTTGGCCAGCTGGAAGGGGTCCTAAAAACCCCTTTGTTTAGTTTTGAAGGTCTTACATTATGCATTTTATTTACTTCCTTTCTTTAAGGGATACCTTGACATTTATCTGCTAGGATTTCTTCCCTTCAGACATTTTATTACTGCACAATGATCCAACAGTAACACTATACCATCCCAGCCCTTGTTATTCTTGTCTGTTCCAGGAGATCAGAGTCAGTCTGTGGCAAAGATTCTCGTAAATAGGCTGAGTTTTAACCTGCAGACATACTGCATTGTTTTCCAGATTCGCTACCATTAAGCTTGCCTCCTTTTTTTTTTAATTAGTTGATGTCTATGAGAAACAATGGAGGTATTACCAAAGACAAATTTGTTGCAGCACAAATCTACTGTAGGTAGCCTGACATCTGTATGAAGTGTGCTATTTATTCTGAAGTGGTAGTAATCACCGTGATGTGGCTCAAATTACTGAGGTGGTGCTCCAGACTGGAATAAAATTACATTTTGTAAACCAATTTAGCCTAGCTGTTTTACAATTAGATCAGGGGGGGATATTACTGACGCAGTTGTTCCGGATGGGCTCAGACAGTAAATACATTCTACAGGAGTCACTTAATAAAACAAATACCCTTAAGAAACAGCTTCTGCGCATGCTGGCAGAATTTGTGCAGCTTGGCCACTTGAAAATCTTAGTATTATTGTTACAATCACAGGGATTGGACCAGAAGTTAACAAGCAGTGTGTGTGTGTGTGTGTGTGTGTGTGTGTGTGTGTGCTTCCGTGCCTAGTCCTGGTCTGGATCAAAAAATAATAATAGAGAGCACTAATGAATCATGTAGCTGGAATCAGTGTCTTAATATTTTCTCATACTATGGTATTATAATATAATACCATATACAAATACAGTACAATAGAACCTCTCATTGTCAAACTGGCATATTAGTGTAATTTTCAGTCAGTAAAGGCTTTTTATAAAAAAAAGGATTATCCTCTTTTGTTCTTTAAACTTGACTGTTATCAGGAAGGAAACATTTTCTCTCTTTCATCTATTCAAATTCCCATTGTGTGTTTTTTGTAAATCACTGCTCAGAGGATCTAAATGATCACACTCCTCATTTCCTTCCTCCTGAGGGGGAAAATAAATATTTTGTAGAAGGAATGTCTCATTACTATGTGATCAAATATGAGCTGTGGGACAGAAGCAAAAATTAACTTTGGTTCCTAGTGAAAAATACTGTTATTATTATAAAAAATTATTTATTTGACAGCTTTTCTGAAACTGATGTTCACACACCAGCCAGGCAGACATCATTCTATCTCCCATAACCCCTCCATCATCAGCACGCTCAAATATAAGTCCCTCCTTCTATCCTTCCCTTCTAAAAATCACATCAGATTGCCTTAATTATGCACAATAATCTCTCCAGGCCATTCAAACTCAACAATGAAAGACGTGACTGCTGGAATAATGTTTGTCTTATATGTTTGTGGGACACCGAGAAAGAATAATAGCCTCATGGGATGAAGAGCAAACTGTGCTGTTTTTCACATCTGGTCCCGGAGGAAACAACATCTCTCATCGCTGACATTGACCCTACTGGACACCTAAAAGAGGACACCGCTTTTCTGCGATTCCTTTTAATTTCTAAATTTATAACGACTCATCAGCCCATGACCCACTTTTTAAAAGCCTCCTGTTCGGCACAGTCCAAATCTGTTTTGTCTCACCAACTCTCAGGTCTGTCTTTCAGCAGTATTATTTTTCAACAATCTCTGTGGATAACCGGATAACAGGCCATTAGTCAGGGAAATAGTCTTGACAAATTCACAGTGACTACTCATCTTTGTATCAGGACTTATTTTCTCTCTGCGACAGATCCAGTGGAGTGTTCACTTTTAATCATTTGAGGTGCTCTGATATTGTCGACAAAACCATAGTGATCAAACACCTCAACGGTAGGTGGTACTGACACATCACTTTAATGGTTCATCTCTCACGGCTCTGACTGAACATATCCATTACATGATCAAATCATTGTCATCAGCCGCACTAAAAAACAACTGTGGCTTTTGGCTCCCGCACTTCTCTCTCTACACTCTCCACAAAGGGGCAGAAGGTGTGTTGGACGTACAGTATCTAAACAAAGAAACAGGATTTCAGCATGACAGATGCCTTCTGTGTTTGGAAACTTTGCTTTGACATTGAACGGTCAAGTGCAATTTAAGCTCGGTTAAACAGGGCCTACCAGAGCCACTGGCTGCGGCGAGTCACAGATGGCTCACTAACTCTCAAACAGCTGCTGGACATTACATCAAACCAGAGAGTTTGCACATCTTTGCCAGCGAAGCCCCCGCCACCCCATCCCCACCCCACCCCAGTCCCATATAGGAAGAGAAACAACAGAGCTATCAGTTTAATAACCACGGATCAATAGGATCCTCTGCTGTTCTTCATCTTCACTCCTGAGCAACAATTTGTGGTGAGGGATCTGTTAAAATAGACTCGGGCTGTTAGTCAGCAGTGTTTCTGAGGCAGAGAGAGCCAGCAGTGGGCCAAGGATGCTGATAGTCGGATAGAATCTGATTTTATCAAGCACGTAGTTTCTATAGAGTGAGTCAGTACACCACGTACCACAGAATAATAAGACATCTCTATCTAATTCCGTCTCAGTGAAGATGTTGACTATCTGTTTGTGTCCATGTGAAGTAAGGAAGCCAGTTCACGGAGGTAATCTAACGCTTATTAACTGGGCCTTTTGTGAAAACTATTTTTATAAGCGCTGACTGGCTTCTATACTAGTGTACTTTCATGTTAAGAAACATTCATGTTCAGCAGATATATATGGAGATACAGAAAATGTGATTCATCTGGCCTAATTAACTCTAACAAAGCAGCACATAGAAACCAAGTGTTCTCTTTGGTGAGCCTCAGCCCTTCCCGTGTGTTTGCCAGAAACAAATATGAGACTGCATCTCCATTGTGAAACACAGAAAATCAAGCAGTCAACAGTAAGTGTCATTTACTGACACTAACATTGCTATAATTGGTTTATTAATGTAAACAGTGAACCAAACAGTGCAGAGTGCTCACCCTGTATAAATTGCCATGAAATGTCATTCTTGGTCTTCAGAGTGAATCCCACAGGCATGGGTGGTCTTTGGTGACTTTTTTATTTTGTGCTATCATCAACAAATACAAAAACTAGCAAAACTAATGACATCCTCATCAATCTCAGCCGTACGTCTCTCCATTATCTATACTGCTTATCTTTAGAGGGTCATTGGCTTGCTGGAGCTGATCCCAGATGGCATTTGGCGAGCGGTGGGGGACACCCTGGACAGGTTAATAGTAAATCACAGGGCCAACATATAGAGACAGACGAGCGCTCACGCTTTTGCACCTACTGGCAATGTAGAAACACCAGTTAACCTAACGTCACGTCTTTGGATAGTGGGAGGAAGACGGCACACTCTGAGAACTCCCACTTCAGAAAGGTCCCAGTCGACCAGTGAGTGCCTGTGCAGAGCCCTGCTGCTGTGAGTCGACACCGAACTGCTGTGCTAGCATGCCAGTCTTTCCAACATAACACTAAAAAAGATGGTGTGGATGGTAAAGACTGTTTTACATGTTTGACATTAGCGTTTCACCCAACTGATTGTACTCTTTTTATTTATGCTATATCCCGTCACCTATCAATCACACTCAGGGTGGACCCCAACCACCCTGCAACATGTCTTTGTCCATCTGAATGGGAGCTTTATCTTGTACTCACTGAGGAGCCCATATTGGGGAGTGTCAATTTAATTTACTGTCTCATAAAGTGTGGCCCGTCGAGACTTAAACAGCAATTGCGGACCAATAACAGCTGAGTGCTGAGACGGGGCGGGCACCTTCATCCCCTGCACACATTCACTCCCTTTCAGCCGCAGCACTTGATCTTCGCCTGCGTGCTCTCAGTCTTCACGGGTGAGGCTCCACTGTAAATGCTTCATCTGCAGGTGGTGTCCGCTGTGTTGATTTCACAGGAAAGGGCTGGGGGAACTTTCTTTCTTTTCTTTTTCTAACCTGCAGGGTATCTTCTCCTTTCTGTCCATCATTTCAAGGAGTCTGGATAATTGAATGTTGGGTCGATCTG
Source organism: Terapon puta (assembly GCA_028564955.1). Lineage (NCBI taxonomy): Eukaryota > Metazoa > Chordata > Actinopteri > Centrarchiformes > Terapontidae > Terapon > Terapon puta. The sequence goes on from JAOXYL010000078.1 coordinate 5,608,310, forward strand.
GTCATTATGCACTTTGGATTTGAATAATGCCATGCTGGGGCTTCTTCTAATTGGCTGAAGATGTTTATGGAATTTTTTTTTCTCTCAGCTTTAAACTGCAGGAGGAAGCAATAATAAGGCTGATAGGAGGTGAATCTTAGGTGGAATATAACACATTTTAGCCGATTAATAGAAAATTTGCACTATTCTCCGCTGGGAAAGTGCAGCTCAGTGCAACAGAATACAGCAGGCGTCTATCAAAAAAAAACCAAAAAACAGATCCTGTGGAAGAGGCTGGTGTCTTTTCTCTGTCAGCCAATCTGTGTCTGCAGGAGAGTGGGAGAGAGATTCTGGCAGTCAGACAAAAAGCACCTGATAAACAAGCATTCATTTTTATTCTTTGTCATTAATTGTGTTGCGTGTAAAATGTAGCTCTGTCTATTTGTGAGATCAAATGAAACGCAAGGAAAGCAATTGCACACTTCGTATGCACATTACATCGCACGACCTGAGGACGCGTTTGTGCTGCAGTGATGTTTTATGTTTTATCTCCCACTTTCCTCACTGAGCTCAGGGACGAGGACCATCTAAGTGCTCCAGACCAGACTCTCAGTCTTTTATAGGATTACAGGGTCCAAAATTAAATAGAGGCATGTGCAAAGGTTGGAGGGCCAGTGAGGAGTCAGACAGGGCCGAGTTAATGTCACTGTGTTTCTGATCTTTATTGGGAGCGACACAGGCAGAACCTCCCTCCCTCCAAACAAGCGCACACACACACACATGCATTTCCCTCTATTGATTAGTTGAGAAAAAAGGGTTGAGGTCAGCAGGCATATGTCTGAATTTCTTTCTTTCTGTCTCTCACACTCCATTTATCTCTGTCTGATTCAATACTCTCCTTCCCCCATCAGGGGGCCGTGCTTCATCCATATATCTGCGGCTCCCCTCCCCTGACCCGCTCTCACACTCTGGTTTCTTTTTGTTCGTCTCTTTGCCCTTCACTTGACATACATAAATCAATCAGTCAATCCAATTTCATTCAGAGCGAAGCCTGATGGATTTGCTTCTGAGCCACCGTCCTGATAAAGTAACAGTATCCACAGTGTAATTACATTCCAAATGAAATGAAGTGGTTATGGCCATGGATTTTATTTTGCTTCATTTTCAGTTATCACACACAAAAGTACAAGAGAAACAACAAAACACATACAAACAAGTACGCTCAGAAAGACAGAACATTTCGAAAGGGTAAACACAGTCGTTTCCATCCCGGAGACAGGGACCCCCAAAGGAGCACAGGATTGTTTCAGGTACACAAAATGACTATGGGGCAAAAATAAAACATATTTCTGCTATAAGAACAGATTGTACATTTTGGTGCTATCAGATCAGATTTTCCTCTCACATAAATGCTGATTGTTTTCATTTGTTCAAAACTCTTCATACAGGTGGAGCAACAGGAGTTCATGCAGTCAAACAATTTTATTCTATTTTAGCAGAATAGATCCATAGTTAAAACTCAAACTTTGAAATTTCAGTGGTAGACAGTTTGCAGTTTTCACACTGGGGTTACAAAAACCTTGAGTGATTCGTATCTCCTCTTGAGATCTATCTATAGATACAAAGGTTCTGAGAGCGCTCCAATCTCCTGGGCATC
>JAOXYL010000078.1:5623096-5654211 GCA_028564955.1 Terapon puta
AGCATGGCCATGGAGACCACCACAATGAATCCCATCATCATGACCATGGAGACCACCACAGTTCAGGCCATCAGCATGGCCATGGAGACCACCACAATGAATCCCATCATCATGACCATGGAGACCACCACAGTTCAGGCCATCAGCATCACCATAGAGACCACCAGAATGAATCCCATCATCATGACCATGGAGACCACCACAGTTCAGGCCATCAGCATCACCATGGAGACCACCACAATGAATCCCATCATCATGACCATGGAGACCACCGCAGTCCAGGTCATCAGCATCACCATAGAGACCACCACAATGAATCCCATCATCATGACCATGGAGACCACCACAGTCCAGGTCATCAGCATCACCATGGTCATCATAAAGGACATCATATCGAATCACATCTTAACCAGCCCCACTCCAAAATCAATGACGTTGATCATGATGACCACAACCATGATTTAAAGGGGCACTCTGCTGGCACTCCACTTTCACAGTCTCTTTCCAGCAAGGCAGATTCACCCAGAAATACAAGCAGCCCCTCCAGTCAGGAAGAGGAACAGACAAGCTTCACTGGCCCAACAGTGCATAAAGTAGGACATTTCTCATGGGTTTAAGACTATACTCATTCATGAAATCCTGTATAACAGTATGCTCATAAAGCAATTATTTCCAAATCAATAGTTGTCTGTGTTACACATGCCTGATTAACTGATTATGTAATATAATGTTCCACTCATTTGCTTGCCTATCGATTTGGGCACCAGTATGCGCATCCCTGTGGACAGATTAGTTATGGAACAATAGATTAGTTATCTTGCAAAAACTAATGGTAATCAAAGTGACATTTCAAATGGATGTCCTTTGTTCTTTCATTTTCATTTCACAGGAAAAGACACATGAGCTGGGCAGAATAATGTAAGTATATGTGGAATTTGTTTTGTTTGTTTATCAACATGACTGTCATATTGTACATAGGCCAATTAGTTGTACATTAAAATAGTTTCTGGGATTTAAATATCATAGAAAATCTGCTGTGTATTTTTAACACCCAATGTATAAGATAAGGGTAATGAAAACATGTAATATTGAATGAATTGATGAAATGCTCTCACTCATTCAATTCTAATATCTCCTCTGTGGGTACTACAGGATACTACAGGAGCAAAATGTAGGTCTGCATCAAAGTTTGCTGAAGACAGCAGTTAGGATGGAGTGCCTAGGAGAGGAGTTCATGAGCAGCCAAAAGCTTTTGGAGACAGAGCTTCAGAGGACACGTATGGAGCTTAGCAACCTCACTGAGAGGTTTAAGAGGTAAAGAATGCCCAGAAAACACTTTTTATTTAGTTTCCTTCCATCCCCACATATAATACACACATTATTAAGTCACCCTGGTATAATATGAATGGGAAGTGTATGTGTGTTTTTTCTTTATCTTGTGTATTATGATTACATTCACACTGAAGTGCAACCTCTATATAAACTTGGGTGCATGCCATTTTTAACACATAGTTATTAAAGAAAATGTAAGACAGTGAGTACTTATGGTGGTTGTTGAGCATTGAAAGCAGTGAAATGAAATGAACTGTAACTGTCTGTGATGTATTATTGTTGTACCTGAAATATGAAATATGAAAATATGAAATTTCAATGTAACCATGTAACCCTGGATAAACAATGCGAACAAGTCCCAATCCATATGTCCTGTTTTCCTCAAAAAGCTTCAAAATGAGATCTGTCCGCCATTTTTATCTGTCTGAAGCTTATAGTTGCATAAGATATGGATATACATATATCACTTACTTTAACATATTGCATGTATACTGCAATACACTGTATTATTCTTGTGTAACATCTCTATCTCTCTGTGCCTTATTTTAGACTACACGACAACTGTTCCTCCACACAACAAACTAATAATCTTCTTGAGAAAAAGCTTCATTCAGTGGTGAGATTGAAAATGTGTCTGTTTCTTTTGTTTGAACCTAAATGATAAGAATCACGTAAGTGGTCACTGAGACATAGGAACCTTTCCCTACTGAATTATTAAGCTTGACAGGTGTTCCTGAGCTATTGAAATTCTTGTGAGCAGATACAGTGATATAAGTTCCCCACTTACTGAAGGCTTCTTATTATTTTGTGCTTCCTGTGCTCTCTGTGTCAGGCTCAGAGTATGGAGGGAGAACGTGAGAGGTTAAACCGGCGAATTTCAGCACTGACGGAGAAGCTCGCTGATGCAAAATTCGCCAACAGGGTGGAAACATTCAATGTAAGATCTCCAACAATACATACCTTTTAAATTCCCCGCAGACACATTCAGAGTCAGTGAAACCGGAGAAGGTCGCCGCCGCACAGACAGAAAAATATTGTCAAACAATATATTGAGGGGCCTCAGTGCCTCAATGTTTTTTTTTTTAATTCAAAAGTCCCTTTGTCATTCTTTGCCTTTGTATCATTCAGTCGATAAACTGATCAATCTGTAACCTCTACAGCTAACATCAGTGCTGCACAAAAACGACCTCCACTTTCAGTCAGATGATGCCCTAAATCAGGTGGTTCTCCCCATCGCTCCCCCTCCGGCTCAGTTCATGGACAGCCATAACTTTGGGAAGACCAAGGTCAGTGGGCAGGAGCAGTCTCTTGGGTCGGTTCCAGAGGAGGAGGAATCTGACTGGTCAGAGGTCGGAGAGGAGACTCCACGATTTATACTGACAGGATCAAACAGAGGTCAGGTATGGAGACACCAGGAAGGAGACATGGACAAAGACAGCGAGTCAGGGGGTGAGGAAATTGTCAGACATCACCCCCCATGTCCGATGCAGATCCCTCATCTCCAGTTCACAATCCACAATGAGAATCTGTCTGATGGTGTGACAGGAGAGGACACTTACAGGATGACAAGTCCAACCCTCGGTTCTGCCGTCTTGATTCGGTCAGCCAGCCTGGAGGAAATCCCTCTGGCACGCCATCACATGCAGAAAGAGCTAAGAGGCACGGAGGCCATGATGGACCTCCACCACCAAGGGGACGACGCCATTGATGATTTAGATAATGAGATCATTCATCACTGGAGAACAAGCAACGAGAGAGATGCAGCTATCGGGAGGCAGACAGAGAGCCGGGCGTCAGCGGCAGACAGCAGCCTGGCCGGCCTGCACTCAGCCGAGCTGATGCTCAACCACTTCATATGTGAACCACAGCTGGGTGAAGGAACAGGTCAGGACCAGGCTGAAGAGCACGGCTGGACAGGAGGGATTCCAGACGAGGTGCTGAAGGGGGAGCGAACGCAGCTGTGACAGAAAACATTCACTTTATGAATCCACATTCATTATTTACTCTGATTTGTAGAAAAAGTTCAGGTTGGCTTTTTCTGTGGTCCAGTAGTTCAGCATAACTAATTTACATGTGGTTTTTAGGAGATGTAATCTTTGAATTCAAACCACGAGACTAGATTTACTTTTATAGTCTGTCTCGAAATAGCATTTTTCAGTCAGCACACTGGACTATCTCATTTGTTTTCTAACTACACAGATTCAACATTTCCAGTTTTAACAGAACTTATAACAACTAAATCAACACAACCAACATTTTTGTGTGGAATTGGAGGCAGATGAATAATGTATATATGTATATCTAAATGAAAACAATGTTTTTCTGTACTTTGAGACATCCTCTACAGCTTAGATTTGAATATACAGGTGTAAAGTGTAAATGTGTTTTTTGTTGTATAAATATAGATGTAAGTATCTGGTCTCCTGCTCTTTTGCTTCTGTAGAATACAAACAGGTAGTTATTCTATTTATGTTTTCTTTATTGCATGACATATTGTGTATTCAGATGAGGTGTACTTCTTGTGTAGGTAGCCACAGTTATGCATTGTTGAATGCATTGTTTAATGTTAAATACTGCAAGTGGTAACCCAGTGTAAAGAAAAAACATCCTAAAAGATTTCCTGTTAACCAATTTTCTTGTTGTAAAAAGAAGTCTTAGTGTCCATTTACTACAACATAATAAATACTAATACATATAATTGATATATAATAATAGTGATATAGTTATAGCTCTGAATATGTGTATTTGCAAAAGCATAGCATTTGTTATATATCTATGTAAACCATGTATTTCCACCTGTAACAAGAATAAACTATAATAAACTGAAAACGTGTGAAATAGAACCGATTTCGAAAGCTTGTGTAAGTATCACATAGCTCTGTCCATATAACATCCAATAAACCAAATGAAGAAACAATGACTCTTTTCACCTCTCAACACTTTTACAATTTTATTTCTGATTAACTTTACTTGAAATTAAGTTTTGGGAGGAACTGTTCTACGTTAAGTTACATGAGAGGAGTTGTGGAAAGTAAAGGTGAATGACGGAGTCATATTTTTAGGGAGAGGACATGTTTTGCTCAACTGGACTCGCCAGGGGCTCTGTGAGACATGTTTTTTAATCACAGGCCATATAAATATAGTTTATGAGACAAGACACACCACAGGCAGAACTGTCAGTCTCTGGAAAGTCTGAGCCTGACTTCTTAAAGGAGGTCATTGAGATTGTGGGTCAAATGTCAAGATTTTTCCAGCCTCAGGACTGGATTTTCTCCAGGTTTCAGGGCAGTTGTCCAGCTCTTAGTGTTTCACAGTCAATCAAGGGGTCACAAGAGTTCAGGACTCTTTCACACAAATATTATGGAACTGGATAATCGATGTGAACATAGCAATGCAATAATTATAATCAAAATATGTCAACTTTTACTGTAATAATCATTCATTATTCAAAGTAAGCACTTTGTCACTATGACAATTTGTATGTTTTTCCATATATATATTCAGAGTGGAGTGGCTGTGAAGAAGGTAATGTCAGTCTGTTGGCTAGTTTCGTCCAATTTGGTCCACACTGAATTATGCTAACTATGAGAGGATTATAAATAACTACGTGAAATAACTACATGATCTGAGTTAGTGCTGAGTTACCAAATGCTGTACACTATGCTCTACAGTTACTAAACTGTCTAACTAACCATACATTTTTCTACTTGGTGTGGTGTAAAGACCTTTCTTGTGAAAGTAAGATTGAAATTACCTGACCTCACAGTGCTAGGACACAGTGCTCGGACATGGACTACATCTCTAAACTAGGCTGCCCTGTAGTGACCGTGACCTGGATAAGTAGGAAGAATATAAAATGATGAACCCTGTACCTTAATGTGGTTTGTATGAAAAGGTAACGTCATACCAATTTCAGAGTTGCCTGTTGTCTTGACTCTGCATGAAACTGAAACTTCTTTAAATTCTGCCATCAGTCCGACCTCATGATCAACACCACATTGATGTGGATTTTATCTCTTTCACTGACCCTCAACATCCATGTTTTTTCTTTTTTCTTTTGCTTTAAAATTCACTTATAATTACTTGTATTCTGTGGAATGAATAAAATTCCTTAAGTTAAATAATAATAAAACATTTATCAACATAATTTTTCTATCTGAATACAAATCTCATTTCTTTCATCCCATTTTCTCTTAATCTCAGATTTATTCCTCATTATGTGAGGAACTGAAGTTGTGTCGAGAGGAGTGTTACACAGTTAATGCCTCATATAAATATTCATCTCCCTGTCAGGTTCAATTTGTTTTGTCATCCTCGCTCATCTATATGAGTGATGGTGCTGAGCAGACAATGGCCTGGATTCACAGCCCAGTTTAATAGGATAGGTAGGCATTAGTGGTAAGACCCTCCCAGTATCCAGGTTTGCCAAATCCAGTGTGCCAAATCCAGAGTGTGGCACACTGGACGGCACACACTAGTCCCTGGAGTTAACTGGACTTTTTTTCACCACTTTTTGGGGAGACAAATAAGGTGAACTTTGATGCACTAACACGTGCTTAACTGCAGACGGACCACTTAAGATGTGAAGCTCTAAAACTTTATGCTGCAAGGATTACTTAACCTCTAGTGACTTTTTCATTTTTGCATAAAGATTTGCTCTCACAAAGCTATTGCTAGTGTGTTGTGCTTGCCCTGTTGCTGCTGGTTTATCTGTCAGATTCAAACATTGAATTTCAGGTTAGTCATCTTAATCTCTGAGCCTTCAGAGTCACGCCTCTCTCCTCTCCTTTCTTCCTTGCAGACAAAGCACAGCATCGTCCCCCATTGCCTCGTCGCTCTCCTTCCCCTATTCCCCCGTTAAGACTCGGATTCCCTCGCTGCAACCATGGTGGTGATGAAGATGAAATTCCCCTTTCAGAAGAGGGTGAAGCTAGCCCAGGGACTGTGGCTCCTGTCCTGGTGTGCCACAGTGGCCGGGGCTATCACCTTCAGCCTGGGATGCATCCTCAAGATAGAGCTCCGCAGGAGGGCAGAGGTACTTTTTACACACTATGACTGTTAAGCCTCGTAATTCCAAGGCATTGTTGTAAACATTTTTTTACTAACAAATAACAGCTATCAATAGTGTATTTTTTATATTTTCATTGCAAAAGTGAGATGTAATGTTGCTTTACAGTATAGCTATATATATGTATGTGTAGTCCAACTGTGTTCATACTGATAAGAAGAAAATAAATACACCTAGTTGTGTTTAGTCTGATTAACTTGTAGAAAAGATAACACAGAAACAGTTGTCAAACAGTTGTCAAGTTGTCTATTACATATCAATACTGAGAGACAGCATATTTGAAAGTTGTAAGGTGATTGATAAGGTCACTGATTTATAGGAATAGATGCCCGTCTTGATGTTAAACTGATTTTTAAAGGAGAAAATGTGAGAAAAGAAATCACTACCTTGAAATGATTCACTAAATATGATGCTGTCCTTGGCCAATAAGTGGCAGATACACCTGTGACCCACTTTGGATACTGACTCATCATATAATAAACCAGGCTCTGTCAGTTTTAATCACACTAATCCTTCTATATGCTGCCATCATAACTTTGCATTATAAACAAAACCTTATAGTTTAAAGCTTATTTAGATGCAACCTATTTCCACATTTAAACAGTCTGCATAATTTTCTTATTTGCAGCCTCAAATACATTAGCTTTGCACAACTTTGCTCTTACAGTTATTACTATGTTAATCACATTTCAGGTGAAACAACCAATTTCTTTAAATGAGAAGGAGCCATTTTATCATCATCCTTTGATAGCTGGGTTATGGCAGTATTCAATTTGAATAGCTGTAAAAACTTTATATGGACATGGATATATGATGAAAAGAAGAAATTCAATATGTGAATAATAAATGACAGAATACACAAAAATCACAAAAATGCCATCATGCCACGTCACTATTACTTACAATGTAGTTTACACAATCGCTTTTCATACCATTTCATACCACTGAGAGAAAGACATCTTTAAAAGCCCATCAGACTCTGTGCATCACTTTGGGTGTCCTCTCATCAACAAAAATGTTTTTTTCCGAAATACTTCACCGTTTAAGCTTATTCAGCTATTGTCTTCTTCAAAGTTCATTTGACACTGCCATTGAAACCGCCCCCTGTATGCTGCTTTACCAAAGTCATTTGCTCACAAACAGTCTTACACTCACTTGGCAAAGCTACTTTTATCTGGACAGAGATCATGTCATCATTTTTATTCGGCTTTATTCAAGAAAAATGTTTTTGAACGGTGAGGATATGAATGCCATGAGCAGAATGTGGACTGAGTGACTGAACACACTCTATGTCTCCTCAGCAGTTGTACTTCATGTAGGTGCCCTTGATCTACACAGCTGAGCCTCAGCAGCTTAAAATGAGCTGCTCAGGAGACTGAATAAACTGAGACGCTCTTAATTATGAACTATCATGTGACTGACTATTCAGATAGTGATATTCATTATACTACATTTAGCAGGTCCTTTAAAAATAAAGGTTAAACCCTTGTGGTCAAGCATTTTTCAAACCTGCAGAACATGAATTCAAGATTGTAAAGACTGGCCTTGATATTTTACTCATTTCTAGCAACATATTGATTGTATCATTATGTGACTTGCAGGTCATGGATAACTCAGACATACATATCGTGCCCAATACCCTCATGCTTGTTGGCCTGGCCTCCTTGGGTATCAACTACTTTGCGTCAAAGATCTGTCAGGATGCTCTGGATGCCGGGCGATTCCCTCGCTGGAAGAACTTCCTAAAGCCCTATTTCGCGGTTTCTTGTTTCTTCACCGTCCTCATGCTGCTGGCCGTCATCATGAGCTACGCAATGAAGGGCAGCCTGGAGTCTTCCCTGAAGGTTGGTCTGAGGAACGGGATCCGCTTCTACAAGGACACGGACACCCCTGGTCGCTGCTTCCAGAAACAGAACATCGATCGCCTTCAGATGGAGTTTCAGTGCTGTGGAAACAATGACTTCAGGGACTGGTTTGAGGTCCAGTGGATCAGCAACCGCTACCTTGATTTCAACTCTAAGGAAGTGAAAGAGTAAGCTGACAGAGTGAAGTGGGTTTCTGTGGATATTTAATGAAAAACATGGACATTTTGTCACAGTAAAATGGCTTTCATCCAAGTTGCTATACATTTAACCTCTCATTCACTTGTTCACACCATTCAGCTTGTCGATGGCGACGAGCTACCATGTAGGCCTGAGTGCGTGCTGCCTTACCTAGTGAGCTAAAGTATTGTATCTAAAAATGCATTTTAGTACCGTGAAACACCTGAAATATATCTGTCACTTGTTTCAGCCGCATCAAGAGCAACGTGGACGGCCGTTACTTGCTAGATGGAGTCCCATTCAGTTGCTGCAACCCCAGCTCTCCACGGCCGTGCATCCAGTATCAGCTCACCAACAACTCAGCTCACTATAACTATGAATACCAAACCGAGGAGCTCAACATCTACCTCCGAGGCTGCAGAGAGGCCCTGGTCCACTACTACATGGGCCTGATGAACACCATTGGGGCTGGTGTGCTGTCAGTCTTCCTCCTACAGGTACCGTGAGAAGAATTAGTATGATTTTAAAGTGATTTCAGGCAAAGCTGGTATATCAGTGGCTTTTAAAAAAGATTGGTAAAGCTGCTGAGGTATACAACAACCCTAAACTTAAGGTTTCGTCATGTATTTACCAGTGCATGAAAAACTGTGCTGCAATAGTAGCACACGCAAGTTTACTGTATCTCTACACCATGCTTACAGTTGAGATTTCATCTTAATAAGAATCCGTCTTTGAGTGAACAACAATTAATTTCTTTCTTATTTATTCATGCAATATACATAATTTTGCATATGTGGGTTCCTGATGATACTCTCTAAAGAAACCTGATTCTATCTCACTTCCCCAATTTCTCCACCTCCCTCCATCTCAGGGCTCCGTGCTGGTAAGCTTGCGGTTCTTGCAGACCTCCATGGAGGCAGTGGAAGGGAAGGAAAACACCGAGATTGAGACAGAAGGTTACTTGCTGGAGAAGAGCGTGAAAGAGACCGTCATGGAGTACCTCAATCCTGTGCTGAAGTTCCTCCTGCTTACAAACCAGGTGGAAGAAGGCGACACCCCAGCTCCCGCCACCACCTAAACAGAAAACAATCCCCACACATGTAAATAATTTTTACTCGGCGAGGGCAACTAACAAATGATTATTTGAATTTGAAAATAAAATATTAATGACAAATTTCTATGAACTTGACAGATTTAGGGATAGTATTTTTTATTTTCATATGACCATCACAGTAAAGTAAATGTATACATACATGTGTGATTCCTCAAATTCCATGTGCTGAACTGATTTTACTGACTTTAACCACATACTGTATCATATCAGAAAAAATGCCCACAGTCATTGTAAACCAATGACTTCTATTATTTTTTGGATACTTGGATATTCCTTAAATGATACATATGCTAAAAATCACTGAGCATGTTGCTTATTTCTTATTTTGTTTTCTTTTGCTGTCCTGATATGAACATGAATGATAAAATGTTAAATTCTTATATTTGTTTACAGTTCCACAAATACACAAAATCCCTTTTATGTTTTTGGACGTGGTGTGCATTGCACTGCATTTGCATTCTCACAAGTCTTTGTCAAAACAAATAAAACAATCACCAATCACGGAGTAAATGGGGCAGTGTACAAAAATGTGACATGACATAACTGATGACTTATTAAAGTTTGGAGTTGCTAATTGCCTCATGGAGTGGAGTTACTCATTGCACATTTTCCAAATGCAATTACGATACATGCAGACATTACACCTCTCCACATGTCAGATGTCTCCCTCCATCACAGGTGCTCTGAGTGGCTCGTTTCTCTCTGCCTCTCTTCTACCTGTCAGTGAAAGGAGTAGGGTTAAGAAGATTTATTAATCGAAGTCATTAATGCAGTGAAAGCCATCAAGTGTGTCCTCTATTCGGACACCTTTGTTAAAGCTTTTAATCCCATTTGCTAATACTCAACCTGCTGTCCTTGCAGTTAGACACCTGCGTCAGGTGGATATAAGATGCAGAGTGATCTGGCCTTGTTTGCTTATAAAAATCTAAATACTGACTAATAATGATATTGAGAATTCAAAATAAAAATTAGTCTACAGTTCCTGGGCAGTTTCTTAAGAAAAAAGGAGAATTTTTCTACACTGTCTTTATTACCAGAACAAAAGATCTCTATTTGTAATGTCAACCCATGTGAATAGCTTTATTAAAGATCGTCTTAAAAACATGCCTGTGTCTTGAGAGATTTTCTGGGGCTTGCCATACCTCTTTTGACTTCAAACAGGTAGGACTCCCTTGTGATTGTAATTGAATGAACATATATGGATCTAAAAGACCAATAAGGTTCTCAGAGGCATGTGTTCTTATTGCAAATGCTCTAATATGTACATCTTGATAATGTGAAAGCAGTAATGAATATTGGTTAATGTTTTGAGTCTATAATGTGTGATTTTTTGTGGGTTTTATTGCCGTTATTTATGCTTAATGCTTTTCTTTTCTTTTTTTCTTTGGAGATGCGTTATTTAGGCCCACCACTAGATGTCCAATATTTCCTTCACATCATTTGGTTATACTGAATATTGCACAGTGTAAATCAGTATGAAGTGCCGTTCAAAAATGATGTGTCAAAGTTGGCCATTATAGAAGATTAGCACATGCTGGTGGATCTCTGTATAGAATAATAAAGTAAAGTATGAGTTATGGATTGAATATACTGATGCATAACTCAATGGACTGAAGCGTATAATAGTATATTAAAGATCAATGTAATAAAAGAAAAGATCTACCAGAGAACATTTTGAGAACATTTTGTTTTTACAGATGTTTATTAACGATTTGATATTCAGATTATAACAAAAACATGGTTTAATTTTAGTCGCAAATGACTGTTTGTGAATTAATATATTTACATCAACAACAAACCCTATATAACGAGTCCATGGCAACATCCTTCATCACATAAATAAAACTAATCTGCTGCCTGAGAACGGACAGATGCGATGACGTCTTTGTCACGTGACGAGACGACGACGCGCTCTCCGCAGTGCCAGTGAATGTTCAACTCAATCTGAGGATCCGATCTTTTTGAATGTGTTTCAGGTAAACAACTTCAAACTGTTAACAGATTGCAAGATGATGTCATTTTAAGTGTTTCCAAGATAAAAACACAGCAGAGTTTACCCTACGCTGCTTAAATGGCTCTTTCCCTCATGTATGACTCAGTTAAAGTGTTTCTTATGAGCCACTTTAACTGACTGACTGCCATGCCCATTCACTGTATAAAATGATGGATGACCCTGCTACTGTAAAAGTTAAATATGTCATCTTGTGCTGGTGAGGTCATTTGCAGCCTGAATCTATGCAGTAATTATAAAGAAAGGGGAGTGCTGTATATATCTTAGAACATGGGAACTCTGGGATTTGAAGCTTGTACTGCAGCCAACCATCAGGGGGCGATCAAGACATTTTGGCTTCACTTCCTGGGAGCTGTCATGTCTTCCATCTTCGCCTGCGGACACGCCCAACAGAGAGCGGTTCATTCTGAGTGGATCGTCCCCGATTCGCCCACTAACTGTTGCCGCTGCCCGGAAAGCTAGTTTGTAGCTAGCTGCAGCCAGCGGGACTCACGGGGAGCCGTCCAACAGCTAATGTGTTTAGCTCCAGTATTGACACCACCCGCGGGACCCCATCCAGAGCACCAGCAGCAAGAGGAGGAACATTTACAAGAGGCGGAAGGTAGAGGAACAAACTCGGACATTCAGACATTTAGCTCCCTCCGTCGGTGCTGACAGTGTGTGAGGCTGCTGGGCTCAAGGTGGCGAGCTAACTAAGCACTTATTACAAGTGACTAAATGTCTGTCATCTGGAAAATGTGCTGTTATAGCTCACTCTATCCAAAATGTCACTCAGGAAGACAACAGCGACCTTAGCTGGGCCGCTGGCTTCGTGTTGTAGCTGCCTAGATTCGGTGTGAAGGTGTTGAATAGTTGGCGGGGATATTTCAACCATTGTTTGGGTTTGTTTGTAAAGGACAGCCCAGTTTAACTTGCATACGTAGCTAGCCTCGTCCCAAACGGGCCTCTGGACGTGTCTGCCGCCGTGTTTACTCTGTTTAAGCTCTTATATAAATGCTCTAAGTCCTTCTAAATGTCACGTAAATGTGTCTGGACGACAGTGACCTGTTGGGGCCAAACTCTCGTTGTGGTCCAGCAGGGTGAGGTCAGCAGCAGCAGACCGGGATGTGCTGGTTGGACCGGGTCCCCTCCGGTGGGAGACCGCATGGTGGCGCTGGCCCGCACTGACACATGAAGCTAAATCAGCCTGATTACTTGTTTGGTGACACATGGCTGCAGGGAATGGATTAAAGTGGCATATTGTCAGTGAGAAATACTCGTCCAGTAATGTCACTCACATCTGTCCGCTCACCTCTGAAGCACTCATCTTTTATTTGGAGGTTATGTTAGACAAGTGACACACACACCACATCTACAGGGCTCTCAGATGAGCCAGCTGTGCATGGATAACTTGGATTTGAAGAAATAATGAAGTTCTGTGTTGACAAAATATCCATCCCATCGCACACGCAGATCAAAGGAGTCCCACATCAAACGGCTGAGCTCAGAGAGCATGAGTAATGCATCCTGCAAGGTGGGAGGATGGGAGGGAGCTGCAGACCAGCATCTCATGCTTACAGTGGCAGCCTCACATCTCATCACTTCCGCATCATATTATATACACTGCAGGCCAAAAGTTTGGAAGCAAAATTTGTGCAAAAAAATATATTAGCTTCACTAGTTTACTTTGCAACTAAATAAACATGATTGTTATTTGAAGAGGAACTTATCAGGAGACATTTTTGCTATAGTTGTCAGGCATTTGGGTTTTTCTTGCTTAGACTTTGCTTTCTTCAAAGCAATCTCCGCTGGCTTTAGCAGCAGCATATCATATGTGAGGTGTTCGCCTCTCAAGTTTTATGCCAGGAATTGCATTCCAAGCTTTCTTAAGCTCATCAATAAGAGACGGCCGATTTGTGGGATGCGCTTTTCTGACTGACCGATCCAGTTCATCCCACAAGCTGGATTGGAGAGAGGTCTGGAGAGTGAGGGAGCCAAACTGTCTTTTGAAGAACACTTCTTTTTCGTTTGGGTAACATCAATGTATACCTGAAGGTAAATTGAGGAAAATGGTGCATATCAATAAAAGGAAAGTCTAATGATGAAGCAGATACAAAAAATACATAGAGCTCATGCTGGTTTTTAAGAAAGGCACTTTGAACAGATACTCCAGACCAGGCTGTTGCCAAATATGTTGTGTGTATCTGCTGTGTTACTCTGTGGTTAGTGTGACCGATTGTATGTGTTTCAGATAAGAAATGGAAGGAGATGACTGCAGCTTTCCTCCAGATTCATCAGATGACCACTCGCAAAGAGGAAGTGTTGCGTCCTCTGCAACACTTTCCCGCGGTATGTTGGCGCAGCAAACATAAACATAACTCAAAAGGGGAAGATTACACCACTCCTCTGTGTTTTCTGATGTGTGTGTCGTACTTTAATGTTTTTGTTGTTTTCATTTTTCTTTATTCATCTTTGTCCACTCAGCTCAAGATGTGCTCGTGTACCTGTTTGGCGACAGCGCTGTACACTTGTCAGTAGAAGGGCTTGGCAGTGTCAACGTGCAGGAGTTGGGACGCAGCGTTCGTGAAGCTCTCCATATTCCAGAGTCTGCACAGGAGGCATTCGCTTTCTGGCTTTGTTCTCCACTGCTTGGTAAGAACATATGCCTCTGCACTTTTTACTCTCATATATGCTATGACTCCTCATCCAGGAATGTTGATGTGTGAACAGACGCTTTCTTTCTCAGGAAATACTCTAGTCTGGCTCCAAAATATAGCATAATATATGGTATTTTAGGCAGAATGTTGAACAAGCATAAATGATGCAGCCTTTATTCAGTTCTGTGCTGCTTAAATTAGTAATGACATTATTCAGACAGGTTCAGTACATTATGTTTAATTTATGTATTCAACTGTCACATCAGGAAGAAGCCACAGGTCAGCCACAGAAGAAGACTTGCTCACTCTTTGTGGCTTTGTCTTTGAAGTTGCCATTTACTCTTTACCTTACTTTGATGTGTGCAGCCACATTGTCAGTGTTACATGTGCTTCGTCTGTACTCCTTAGATTTGCAGCTAAAGCAGAGACATCAGCCGTACAAACTGTGTCGGCAGTGGCAGGACTTGCTGTATCGCTTCACTGAGGCCTCAGAAGAAGACATTTCACAAGGTGAGAGTTTGGTCTGCATGGCGGCATTATTTAAGTCAGCTCTCCTCATGAAGCAGTTTTTGGAAAGTTGAGAAACCTGGTTTCTTCAGTCAAGGCAAGAATTAGAGGACTGGGTTTATATAAATGAAGGACTCTGTTGAATGGTTTGGCAGCTGTTCAATAGATTATTTTTAGACATGTTTCATAGTGGCACAAAGTGAGTTTATAGTCCTTTCAGTTTGCCCCCCTCTATTTAAAAACAACAAAAAAGGCTACATCCTCTTTACTATTCACCATAATATAATGTATCCACAGCACGTACAATCTGTCCATTTTGGTTTAAAAATGTGCGTGAGTAGAATGAAAATGTGATTCTTTACTAGCTTCATGCAAATGTAAGTTTTACAGTGTTACAGTGTGTTTTTTTTTTTTTTTGCATTTCCCGTACAGTTAATGTATTCTCTGTTTTCCTGCTGTGAGAAGGTCTCCTGGTTTTCTATCACAGTGTGTGTTTGTAGGCCGAGCACAGCCAGCCTCTTTCCCTGCAGCTGTTCCCCGTGGATTTGCAGTTTACTTATAAACTGTTGGTGCTTAGTAGCTTTCTCAGTGTAATTAAGGATAAAAGTGCCGTTTGTTTGGAATAACAAAACAGCGAAGGAAGTATTTGGCATGATAAGCAATAAACACCTGTGAAGTGCGGAACTACATGACGGGAAACAACTTGTAGATAATGGATGGCTCTTAGTGACAGTTTGTAAGTAAAATGATAACCAAACAGTTCCATATCCACAAAGCACAGAGAAATGTTGACTCACACAGATGATATTTAGGAAATGAAACTAGTCCTAAACAGTTCTAAAGTATAAAGTTCAGGTGTTACCATCCCTCCACCACGGTCTGGGAAATGGTAGGTAAGGAATTACAGATTGAATTTAGACCTTTCTTTAATGCTTCAGTTATTATAATCCATTTAAATAGATGCAACATGCATTATTAGCGTTGCTACAGACCTTCATAGTCTTTTATGATGTCATCTAACAGCAAGAATTACAAGTGTGATCAAGATTATTTATGATCAGATTTTATGGTAATGAAGCATAAAGAAGCATTATGATGCACACACACTTAATTCATTTTGACATTGTGATCAAGGATTACAACAACTCTTGCAGTGTGATGCAGTGTGTGTTACAGTGGGCCACACAGTCTGCAATAGACTGTAGCATCTTTAAGTAAACTGGGAGAAGACAGAAGTGACATGACACAAAAATATGTAGAAATCAACCCGTTAATTGTTGCTCTGTCAAATCTGTCTCCCGCAATACACTCCTGGTGAACTGTAACACAATTTTAATCAGGTGTCAGACTCAAAGTCTGGTGTTGTTTGTCATTATTTTGACAGCCCACACTGTTTGCGATGTGACAGGTCCTTTTAGAAGACCCGGTGACGCAGCATTTGCAGCTTAGCATTAAATGAAAAACACAAATGTATTACATAATGGCTTAAACACTGTTATGTGCTTTTTATGGAGTAGATGGGTCGTCCGCCCACAGTGCAGGACAGCGATCTGGAGCAGAGTGGGCTCGAGTGGTAGATGCCCTCACTCCTCCACTCTGAGGGGTGAGGCTGAATCTCACCCAGTGATGATGGGATGAACAAAAAATACAAATTGCCACGTGACCTTAATGCACGATTGTCTCTATTTTTTCCTACAGATGAACCGTATCTGCAGTTCCGGCGGAACGTATTTTACCCTAAGTCCAAAGAGCTGCAGGTACCATTAACCCTTATTCTGTAAGCACATTCATTCATGTTTGAGAAGGGTTAAATTATGACAATTAAGTTAAATCAAGACACTGTGTTCCACCACTGGGTAACTGGAGTCCAAGTAGAGCAGACATATTGGCCCGGAAGGTTTTTGTGAAATGTCAGAACGTTCTGCTCCTTTTCTGTTCAAAGATATGACCTCAGATTTACTCTGAGCCTGTTTTCCTGATGCCTGTTGGATAATTGTTATCGTGGTCTCCTCCTGAGCAGCTACATGATGAAGGAGTGTTGAGGCTTCTGTACGAAGAGGCCAGGAACAACATCCTCACAGGGCGATACCCCTGCGATCCCGAGCACTGGACCAGCCTCGGAGCCTTGTCTCTTGCTATTGATGAGGGAACAGGTCTTGACGGCCAACAGTTTACTACCACTATAAGGTAAACTAGAAGGTTTGGTCAAGTAAAATGCTCGACCAAATCGCGGAGGTTTGTTTTAAAAGCTGTCTGACTGCACTGTTCCTCAGTTTTTCTCAAAGATAGTTCGTCATTCTGGGAATGTGCTTGTCTGTTTGATGAGAATATCAATACCACTCAATGTAAGGCTGTATAGCTTGCTGACTTCAAGCCTGGCTGCATCAAATCTGCCTAACAGCACATTTTAGACTATTTCAAAACTATAGAAACTCAGTTACTTCCTTCAATCTCCACCAGTTGTCTGGGTGACCCATTGTGATGACCTCAAGAAGTCACTTCCCACGTCCAAGAAAGAGACCAGCACAGCCCCCCTGTTGTTTTGCCTCCTTAGGTTTATGTCAGATGAAACACAAGGAAGGTTGTTTTTTTTTAAGTTTTGGTCAGAGACTCTGTTTTCTTATGCCTTTTTAGAAAAAGCAAAAGTATGTGATGCCCCCTACTATTATGCTAAGAGGACGCCTCACTTCAACTTAATGTCATGTAAAAGTCAACATTGTAAAAAGCCCAACCAAACTCTCATGTCCCTCAACCCACATATCGTAAAGGGCAGCTGGCAGATTGGGCTGCTTCAAGTCCTTCGGCACACTCAGCGACAACATGTTGCAATTTGATGAAAATCCACAGGCATTGTGCGAAAAGGTCAATGGTGCTTCTTTTGTTGGAGGGACTTTGGCATTTTTGATTTTTCTTTTTTTAAATGCTGATAATATTTCTATTGTGCCACAAGAGTGTTTTTCAATTACTTGCTGGTTTGTAAGTGCCAAGTGCAAGAAGGCACAAAATGGCTTTTTTATTGGAGTGGGATAATCATAGAAATGTGTGCTTTGTTTCTCTGTAAGGCCTTTTGAGACTCGATTGTGATTAAAGGGCTGAGAATTGCAGGTACTTGATGATGCCAGTATATCTCTGTATGTGAAATACTACACTACAAATGGAGTGTAGTCACTGTCCACTATTCACAGTTGTTGGTATCATATTTCTAAATAGATCTGTGCTGCATCAAAACAGACATAAGGAGTTCATTCCAAAAGTCCAAAAATCACTTCTTGCTTTCTGTGTATTTCTCGGACCATGACACTAAACATAATGTTCTGTGCTTTCCCAACACCAGATGGGATGATAGAAGACATTGTTTATCATCTACTCGTAAATTACATGATGTTTAATGTGTCCGAAATACAGTCCAATCAGGCTCAAGATATGATGCAACTGTATCATTGAGAAGGAGTGAAACTGAACCATTATCATGATAATCTTGATTACTAATGATGGAATTATGATTTTTATCATCCTTTCTGGTTGCAGGTTATATTTTAAACCATGACTCTGAAGAACAAAAGCTGCCCTCTTTACCATACCAAGATTTATTGTCAGTAGTAGAGCAGGAGTGATTACAGAAAGGTCACTCCAGCAGCACTTGTTCCGGAGAGAGCCAATGCGCCTTTCGCCAGGGTCATCATAAAAATATTGCTAATGGCATTTATATGGGTCAAGCTTAAAGCAAAAAAAAGTTGTGATTTAGGAGAGGAAACTATTGGGAGCAGTGAGCTTTGCTACAACTGCAAGTGTGAAGGAAACAGGATTTAAGGAGGCATTTCAATGCAAACTGCACAGTCCTATTGGTACTGTACATCAGCTTTTAATGATAAAGGAAGAGTAAGTGAAGCAAAGGACAGCTGGATGTTTAACTGTAAATGGTTACAAATGAATCCTGAATCGAATGTGATCTTGCGCCCAGATTTGCAGAGGCAACTAAAGGTACTGAAGTCCCAATACTAACTTCTCTTATCTATTTTCCACAGAGAGAAGAAGCTGTCTTCCTTTCTTCCTGCACATGTTGTCATGGGTGGCGGAGGTTTGCTCTCCACTCTGAGGGGGAAGTCGAGCCGCCATGCAGGGCTGGAGCAGAACCTCTTAGAGGCGTACAGAAAGATCAGCACACCTGCAGGAAACTCTCCCGAGCCCACGCAGCTCCTACACCAGTACCTCAACACATGTCACACTCTGCCTTATTATGGGTGAGAATTTGTGTCATGAGCCACTTATACTATGTTTTCCCATAAAAGTTAGTTTTACCTCTGAAGTCACATACCTCAAATCATATTTATCAGGTTTTATTTTACATTAACTACTCAAACAGGTGCGCTTTCTTCCTTGGGGAGATTGACAAACCAGTGCAAGGGATTCTTCAAAGGGGAAAACGCAAAGCTGTCAACGTTGGGATCTGCCTGGATGGAGTTTATGTGATGGATGTCAAAGAGAAGGTGAGCGCTGGGTTGACAGCTCTGTGAAATAGCAACGAGCAACCAACAGCCATATTTCTTACTTGGTGTGTGTGCGTGTACTTGGATGATCGTCATGCATGCCGCAGACATGGAAACCAGACTGATTTCTCTTTGTGGACTGTCCCCGTCCTGTAGCACGTGCTGCTGGGCCTGCGCTTCAATGAGCTTTCCTGGGACCACAGCTACCCTGAGGGGGAGGGGGACTCGCACATTCTGTGGCTGGAGTTTGATGGAGAGGAAGACGGCACCCCTGTCAACAAGTTGCTAAAAATCTACTCAAAACAAGTAAGAAAATGTTTGTGAATTTAGATTGAATTCACTAGTGTCACTAATCCCTGCATGCATCTAAGAGGATCACATGGTCAACGGTACCTAATGCTGCGCTTAAATCCAAGATCCAGAATCAGTGTTTGACTTCCATCAGCTTCCAGCAATAAGTCATTTATTGAGTTGCATTGACCTGTTTAGGGTCACACCTGATGTGGTTGGCAACTCTGCACCTCTGCTGTGGTTGAAACCTCAATTTAAGGGTGTCTTGCTGCTGAAGATGGTGACAGATGTTGTCATCTTGTGTGAGTCTCACTTCAGATGTTTTTAACAAGGAGAGGGGATACGCAGCCATCTCCAGAGAGCACACTGCACCTGGTGTTTTTGAGAGCTTCAGAATCGGGTGCATCTGCCGCACTCATTTCTTCTCAGTGGAGCAGAACATTTGATATTAGTGTTGAAACCTAACAGATTAAAAAAAACTGTTCTCACATGTATATCATCCTTATTCTATCATTGTTGGGTTGACATGGATTGTCTCAGCCACCAGATGGTGAAGCGATGTTACATAATGGTAGAGGCAGCAATACATAATCACACTAGGCCCTAATCCAAGGCTGCCAATGTGACCGTTATAAGCTCGCGCTTCACAAACAGAGCAATAAGGAGTAAAGTACAGCTGTTTATTATGTATACTTACAAGTATCAGGATTAATCATTTCCCTTACTCTGTTTCTGTCAACAAGGCAGAGCTAATGAGCGGCTTCATTGAGTTCTGTGTGGAGCTGAAGACTGCCTCTGAGGGAGGAGCTGCAGCTGAAATGGACGGTGAGGTGAGTGTGTCTCAGCAGCCTACCGGGCAAGATGGCAGCAACAAGAACGGGCGTGGAGGGCGGCGCGGGATGCTGCACAGGCAAAACAGCGTCGTGTGCAGCCGGGTCCATTCGCTTAACACTATCAGCTACGTGGACAATGGTGAGTCTGAGGGTCCCATTTAGTCATCCCTGAGCTCATGATGACAGAAAACAATCTCCCCATAAAACATCAGAGTATTTTTTTTTCTATATTTGTCCCTTGTTGTCTTTCAGGAAAAGAAATCAAACGCTTGAAGCCAAAACGAGCTGCATCCTTTTTCACCCGACAGGCGTCCACCCCTGCCTACTCTGCAGTGCAAGTGACAGAGAGCCTGGAGCAGGGTTAAGGTCACCGATCAGCCCCGGCCCACACCTCTCAAAGACCAAACCGGAACATTTTACACTGAGATTTAAAGAAAAGACTTGATACAAGCTTGAGACATTTAACTGATAATATATGAACATGCAAAGGACCAAGTGAGGGGAAGTGGGAGTGACAATATTTATCTTCTGAAGTTGTGTATATTAAGACAGTACAGTAATGTGAAAAACAAAATGATCTATGAACAGCTATGCTTCCAAGGTTAAACTGAAGTCCGATTCATCAAAGGCCTTACGTAGAGAAAACACCGCGTTCTCTGAGCAACATATGATGGACGTCCTTTGTAAGTCTGAAACGAGCCTTAGAGAGAACTTTTTGACCTTTCTGCAGTGCTCCGGAGTTGCATTTACTGCATTTATTCAAAAACGTTAAACTTCATTTGATATATAACCACTTCATTACCTCTTCTTATCTCTAACTCTTATTGGAGTTGAACATAAAGAAGCAACATATCCCCACGTAACATTCAACATTTTGTAACTCTGCCTCAAATCGAGTTACCACAAACTTTTTACAGTCAGCATGACAAACACTTTCAGGGGACGATCGAAGGGCGTGTTCCCACTATTCTGCTTTTTTCAAACTGCCAGTGCCTTGTTCTCATGAAAGGGTAAAGACTCTTTAGAAGAGAACTGGTGGAAATGTTGGGTGGTTGACGTTACTGACGATAAAAGGTCTGCATGGAAGCACATCTTCTGTGTTGTGGAAGTTTCTTGTAAGTACATGTTTTTAAGAGTTTAACATAATTGTGATTATTGAAAAATAAATCATGTGAATGCGGACTAAAGATGGAAAGCAACTGAAACCTTACAGCATCCATGTGCAGAAACTAAAATGACACGTTCGCAGTATGAAGTCACTGCTAGGGAGCGTTAATGAAATTGCACCAACTAAAGAAACAACTTGGAGTCATAAATCACCCAAATCTTACACTAAGTAAATAAAAATGGAACCTCTCATCCTAACCAGTTAATAACATGCTGTTATTCCTGCCAGCTATCCAGGTAGCATGTCGTCTTCAAACGAACAAACTGTCAGTACAGGTGACATTCATGCACAGGTCTTGACATGACTATTACTTTCTTGGTCAGACCTGATGAACAAACTAAAACAGATGCAATATCGGAATTGTGCAACTTCTGAGAGCGACTAAAATAGAACTAAACAGAAACTTGTTGAGCCTATTCTACAATGTTATGAGCACTACTTTGACCTACTAAATCCAAAACCGCTCCGACAAGCTGCAGCCACGTCTAAGATTGAAGTTTGAAGCCATTTGAAATTATTGTTTTAGTTGCAAACACAATCGTGGTCAAATTTTTTATAAAGATGATGGGGAACACTACCTTTTGTGTGAAAGTGTTGAGGATGCCTGTTTTCAACTTTGTGGCAGTGCAATTGTAAATATTCCAGTGGGTTTATTAATGGGTTATTACGTTTAAAAGCAGGACAATTTTCTCATCTCATAAATAGGAACATTGAAAGCTTCAGTTTAAAAAAGTTTCATTTTTAACAACATCTATGTCCTCTGTACGTATGGCGCGGACCAACTGACCAAGAACTTTTGACTATGCTGATGACATCACAGTCTAAACACCAAAGCAAGCCTACGTAACGTGCTGCAACACAGTATGCTACCTTGACACTCCAGAGATGGGCTTTAGTGTCCACCACGTGTCAGAGTCCCCCGGGTGTCTCTCTGTCTCTCCACCCTAATGCTGAAACAGGCTCTTCCTGTCTTTGCCGTACATTTAACTCACCTCGCTAATCACCACAGAGAAAGTATCTTTAAAATACTGCCTTCCACTGGAACGTGTGTCCCGATTTGAGATGTGGTGGCGTCATGTATTCCTCCTGATTGTCCCGAGCATGCAGAATGTTTTTACTTTCCTACGCTTCGACTCGTTACCTGTCAGCGATCGTCTGTAACCCACCTGCGGCAGACCGATATATTGTTGCTAAGTTACACTATGCATGTCACATTGTAGAATAGGCATTCCGACGGACTACACATCATGTGATACTGCACTATTAATACTAATACACTGTTTATAAATCTTTTACATTGGCAGATGTTTTTGTATTGTTTGTTAGCTTTTATGAGAGAATATTTTTACTTTCCTTTTCATACACTCGTCAGTGTTTGTACACGAGAATGAAGAAAGGTCATTTTACGCAAAATCGTCTCAAGCGATCGCTTTGCAAAAGCATTAAGTGCCTTTTTGTTTGGACTAAGTTGGCATCTGAATGATAGTTGTGCTTGGAAACCAGAAATGGACATCTGTTGTTATGGCTATGTTATAAATATGTAATTGTGTTTTGTAATATATTTCCCACATTTTCAACTAAACAATGCATTTCACCTTTCCTTGCTGATGTGAGTATACTGATATACTGGATTACTACACTGGGCTGCTGTTGAACAGTGTATCGTGGTTTCTCTCAGTGGAGTGATCAGTTCTGCTTTCATTAGAATATGTCTCATATGCTTCTTTTTTAAATAAACAGATGCAAAGTGGGAACATTCTCTAAAATATCTTTTGACGAGTGTGTTAACCACATATGGCCTAAGCATACTGAAGCCACATTTAATATCATGAATACTAACTGTTACCTCGTGTGTGGTTGCATGTATCGTCTCTTTACATTTTGACTCAACCTCTCTCCTGCAGTCCTTTACTTTGCTGCTCATAATGTAGATTTATTTACAATGAAAGCAAGAACTTGTTGCTTAGATCTTGTTACATTTCCAGCAGGTGCATTTACAGTAAATAGTGGAATAAAGGATCCTACTGTTACATTTTAATGTCGGTAAACATAAAATGCAGGGATATAAAAAAAATATATGTATGTTAATCCATATTTACACAGTTGTGTAATGATTACTCCTGTGGAAATCGTTTTACATGCTTCAAAAAAACTTGTGTTTACCATTATAATTACTAGTCATTTTGAAATATCTGCAGTGAATCAAGGGATATTATTCCTCTGTTACAGCCTTGGCCATGCAATATAGAGTTTTTTTTGTCAGATTTTCAATGTTTGACCAATAAACTGAAAATAATATCTCTGAAGAGAATAGTTTTTTGCCCTTTTGCACTGTTTCTGCAGATTGCTTCACATGGCTCTGGTTTCGTGATTCCTTTTCAGTCTGAGGTTTTTGTTTTTAGGCCAGTTTTTCCATTAACGTGATTAGATTTTGCCTTATTGTCCTATTTTTCTTCTTTAAAGATAGCATTATTTCTGTTTTGTTCAACATCATGCACACGCAAGAGATAAGACATGTTTGTCTCCGTAGATTTCACAGGCAGTGTCTTACAGTCAACAACTATGATAAATATGGATATTGATTTTATAGGTCCGTTTATATCGCTTTTTTAACATTGTGACATGCGCTGTAGGACACTTCCAGGCTGTCAGACGCTACGCTCCTCACAACAGTGAATGCTTTTGACGACACGCGCTCTTTGACGACGTAGCACCGGATAGGCTCCCAACCCGGAAACGGTAACGCTTTCAAGCTAGTTGCTTGTGCTTCAGAAGAAATATCACATTTCCTAATTAATTAATTTGTTCATTTGAAAGGCCTTCGCATAAGGAGTCGACAGGTGAGTTGCGCGCATATATGAGCCACTCTGGAGCGAGAAGTTATCGTTTTCAGGTCGTAGCCGTCGGTTTTCTGCTGCCAGCTGGACGCCCGTCATCTTTGTTTATCGTCATTTAAACTTGGGCATTTCTCAGCTGGCAACACATCATGGACGGAGAGACGGACGGCTCGGTGGGCGAGGACTCCGGCCCCGGCAGGAGGCGCAGGGTTCACGGCATGCTGAAGCTCTACTACGGGCTGAACGAGGAAGGAAAGGCCGAGGAGAAGCCGGAGTCCCTGGACCCCTGCGACATCAACGGGCCGCATTTCGACCCCGAGCACTTCCTGAACAAGGTGAGGGGCCGCAGCTGTCATGTCAACAGTTTCCACGGTGACACAGCTTACACACAGGCCTGTCTGATGTCAACACTGCAGCCAAACACCAACAATATCAGTGTTACCTGGAGCTGATCAGTGCACTGGCAGATGAACTTTGTATGTACTGTTGCCAAAGAAGAGAAATTAGAGTGAGAGTAAAACCAACAACTCTTTTCTTCTAATACTGTACTCTGAATACTCTGTACTCACAGTTACTGACAGTGGATAACGATATAATAATAAATAATATATAATATAATCATAAACATGTAAATTTCTCCACTGAGGGATTAATCCTAGTTTCTTCTTAATCCTAGTTTGGTAAGAGTCTTTATAAAGGAAGCTGCTCTATCGATGATAAAGATATATATGTGTGTGTTTTGTGTCCTGATGCAGCTCAGAAGGGAGTGCTCTCTTGCGGAGTTGATGGACCAGGAGACCTGCATGGTCAAGCAGATCCGCTCTTTGGACAGCGACATGCAGACGTTGGTGTATGAAAACTACAACAAGTTCATATCTGCTACAGGTGAGGAAACCTTAACCTGCTGTTGAAATGAGGTTGGATTTAGTTGAATTGCACGTTTCTGGATAGTTGCATCATCACCTTTCGATGTTGTTTCCCCCCAGACACCATAAGAAAGATGAAGAATGACTTCAAAAAGATGGAGGATGAAATGGACTGTCTGTCTGCCAACATGGCGGCAATCACTGAGTTCAGTGCCAGTATCAGTGGTACTCTTCAAGACCAGCACGCACAGATCACAAAACTCTCAGGTGAGACCTGAACTGGCAGTTTGTCTTGTTGAGTCAGTCACGGGGGACTTCAGATTGATCATTGCTGTGTTTGTCGCCAGGGGTTCACACTCTCCTAAGGAAGCTACAGTTTCTGTTTGAACTGCCGGCTAGATTAAATAAGTGTCTGGAGCTGCAGGCCTATGCTCAGGCAGTGAGATCCCACCGTCGCGCCCGCTGTGTGCTGCAGCAGTACAGCCACCTGCCCTCCTTCAAGGGAATTCAGGACGACTGTCATGCTATAATGGACAAGCTGGCACAGGAGCTTCGACAGAAATTCAGGTGGGAATCTCTCAGCCTACACCAGATTGTACGAACCATAGAAATAAATCAGGATTAGATCAAATAGAATTTAATTAACTGAAGATGACAAATCCTTTAGTTGTTCTTTCAGACTCTTCCCATCACTTAATCCGTTTTCAGTTAAACTGATACCACAAATCTGCCATTTTGTATTGACAGATTTTTATGCTGATCAAATAAGGAAAACATTTGCCATGATATTTTGAATTGAATGTGTTACTTTTCCTGTACAAAAACCTTTTTCCAGTTAAAAATTCAAAACATTTAAGAAGAGATTTATTTTTGTCTGATCTCTTTACCTCTCACTGCTTTGTTACTGTGCTATAGGGATGGAGGGTCAAGTGCCAAAGATTTATCAGAGTGTGTGGAGCTGCTGCTACAGCTGGATGAACCAGCAGAAGAGCTCTGTGATAAATTCCTAAGCCACGCACGGTCTCGACTTGAGTCAGACCTCCAGGGTCTGGAAGCAGAGATAAGACCGTACCCGTCTGCCTCAGCTGTGAAAGATGCCTCTGCACGCAGGTTGTCATCTACTGCTGCCCCTGGATCTCCAACTGATAACTCACCTAAAGCGAGCACAATGCCTTCACCCACCTCAAACACCGACATCCTGGAATTCATTGACAGAGGTTGCAATGAATTTGTGAGCAGCTTATGTTTAGTAATTACATCCTATCAAGAACTATTTATCAATCATGCTCAGACGGGTGAGCTAGCATCCAAAAACATCCCTCAGATGGCAAATAGTAAGTTGCACGCCTTTGTGGACGATCTGGCCGCTCGGTATTTCTCACTTGTGGAGCGGCGGATACAAGAGGAGAAAGGTGTCGCGGATAACTCCCTCCTGGTCCGCGCACTTGACCGCTTCCACCGCAGACTTCAGGCTGTGGCCAAGCTGCTGCCGGGCTCTGCCGTGCCAAACCAGGGGACCGAGATTGTGATACGAGCAGCGACAGAGCGGGTCAAGCAGTACCTCTCTGCCCTGCAGAGCTTCTACATGGACAGCTTGACAGACGTGAGGCAGGCCCTCGCCACGCCTCGGCTCTCTGTGGCCGGCACTTCAGTGGCTGGAGGAGGAGCTCATCTCGGTGGGCCGGCCAGAGATGCTCCCACCAGCCTGCCAGAGCTGCTCTCCTCCCTGTCGGCTTCTATTCTCAATCAGATTAAGTCAGTGTTGGCATCAGTGCATCTCTTCACAGCTAAGGATATTACATTCTCCAACAAGCCGTACTTCAAGGTGAAGAGTGTTTTTATTTGGCAGTAATTTAACAGTTTGCCCCCCAAAATCACTGTCTGTTCTACCTCTATATGAGATTAAACTCTACCTGAAGCATGTAACTGTAACCTTTGAATCTGTTTCCGCACAGTAAGAGTGACCACTGTTTCTGTCGGTGTCCTCCTCACAGGGTGAATTCTGTAGCCAGGGTGTACGTGAGAGCCTGGTGGTGAGCTTCATAAAGTTCGTTTGCCAGTCTTCTCGGCAGTTTTGTGAGAGCGCAGGAGACAAGGGGGGTTCGACTCCTCCAGCCCTTCTGTTGCTGCTATCTCGTCTCTGCTTGGACTATGAAACCTCCACTATCTCCTACATACTCACTCTCACAGATGAACAGTTCCTTGTGCAGGTAAATGGTTTGTCATGTTCATTCAGTATCATGTCCTTAAACACAGTATTTAACTGAACTGCTTGAAAATTTAAATAGCATTTTGGTGCATTAATCCTAAAAAATATAAACAGTCCATAATATTTTTGCATACATTTTCTCAACTCCTTAAAATGAACACATTTCACTCCCAAAAGGCAACATTCACTGACTTCTACTCTCTGATATTCTTTGTTTACTTTCTCAGCACCACAGCCCTGTTACACCTGTCACAACTTTGTGTGCAGAGGCCAGAGAGGCTGCACAAAAATTACTGAACCATTATGTAAAGGTACGTTTACACCTATACTCACACTCACTACAATGAGTGTTATCAGTGAAGAAAAATAGTTCCCTGAGATCACAAATGTGTGTATTCTTTTGTTTGTATTTTTTCAGGTACAGGGCCTTATTATCTCCCAAATGTTAAGAAAGAGCGTGGAAACACGAGACTGGGTTAACACCATCGAACCCCGAAATGTCCGCGCTGTGATGAAGAGAGTGGTCGAGGACACCACCTCGATCGATGTGCAGGTGACACTTTGAATTATCACAGGATCATCATCTGCCTTAAATCCACTCCTGATGCTTTCATCAACATGTAGAAGCAGGTTGTCTTACCAACCTTGTGTGCTCCATCATAGGTTGGTCTCCTGTATGAAGAAGGAGTGAGAAAAGCACACAGCAGTGACTCGAGCAAAAGGACCTTCTCCGTCTACAGCAGCTCAAGGCAGCAAGCTCGCTATGCTGCCAGCTACACTCCGAGGTAAATTAGCTGCAAATAGACTGCTGAAGCGATGAAACAAAGTGCTGTCCACAGTTCTGGTTTAATAACAGTAGAATAATATCGTTAGAGGATCTCAGACTCTGTCAGGCTTAAAATGAACAAGCCTTGGAATTAATTAAGTGATGTGTCTGATGTGTAAGATGCATAACTCAGGGTTACGACCCTGCCACGCTGGAAGGTGGAGTGAAGAGCCCGTTGTGTTCAAATGGGGAGAAATGGTATTGTTTAAATTTGAGGACACTGGAGCCATTCAGTGTCAGAGTAAAGTTAGGACATGTTGTCCTAGGTGTTGCCTGTGACAGACACACAGGCTCATGCAGCTAATCTGTTTTACCTCCTACACTTACAGTGTAGGGTGGTAATTATTGTTGAGTTGTATTTAACCATAAGGGTAAGTTTGTTGTTTTAATTGTGGATTAACTTGAATGATTTGTTTCTTGCCTGCTTGCAGTGCTCCTATGGATACAAATCTACTTAGCAACATACACAAACTGTTTTCGGAGAGGATTGACATCTTCAGCTCAGTGGAGTTCAACAAGGTGAGTGCAGGTTCTCATTACGTTGTAGTACAGTGTTCAGTGAAAAACATCTCTCATACGCGCCTCCATTTTCTCAGGTCTCTGTGATGACAGGGATCATCAAAATCAGTTTAAAGACATTCCTGGAGTGTGTCCGCCTGCGCACCTTTGGCCGTTACGGGCTGCAGCAGATCCAGGTGGACTGCCACTACCTGCAGATGTACCTGTGGCGCTTTGTCTCGGATGAGAACCTCGTACACTTCCTGCTGGATGAGATAGTGGGGAGCTCCGCCCACCGCTGCTTGGATCCCGCCCCGATGGAGCAGAGTGTGATCGAGGTCATCTGTGAAAGAGGTTGAAGCTCAAAGTGCAGCACAGCCAGTTCGTTGGCTCCGAACACCGTGTCACAAATACTGACAGAATTACAACCACTGGAATCATGTATCTGATCTTCTGTTACATAATTACTGTTAAATGTTAAATGTATCCAGATTCAAATTATACTGTAAAAACATTGCTGTGCACAATGCTCGTAAACATTTGTGGAGCTTTCAATACTTCTGTCATGTCAGCTTAACCCCAGTGATTACAATGAAAGAATTATGAAACTCTGCATTAACAGTGCATTCTCTTGAGTGTGACGGAGAGGGGTAGCACTTTTACTACTGTAAAAATATGAATAAATCTTCCAACACTAAAGAAAAGCAAACTCCACTCGGCTGTTATGTTGTCAAAAAGAGTAAGCAATTGACTGATGGATCTATTACATTCCAGGAACTTGCTGTACATGAGCCTATAAATATTGGGTCTGATATTACAATAATCATTTATGAATTATAAAACCTGAGAAGAAAAAAAATTCTCCTCTGCAAAGATGGCAAAATGAATTATCTATGATATGAGCTAAACTTTTTAACACTTGTTCCCCTTGAAGGAGACATGTTTGATGTGAATGCTGAGTACGACTGACTGAAGAGAAAAGCTGTGTCCTGTGGAAATCTCATGTATTAGTAAATCGTTTTAGGGGCCTCTTGCTGAATAATTTGCAATCTGAGAGACACCTGATTATGTAATCTATGTCTAACACTAAACTCCACCAGATCTAAGGTATCTGTCCCTTCAGGTCTCCTGATTTTCTGCGCACGTCCTCTGCAGATAAACATGAAGGAATGGTTTAAATATGTCTACAATAAAAATGTATGAATGTAAAATTCCAAACGTGTGTCCTTCATTTTATAAAGTTATCCTCTGGTTAATTTGAAGATTTAAAAGCATGTTCTAATAATACAGAATACAATATCACAGTAATAGTAATGTAGTTCAGGTGTGTTTCACAACCTACCCAGCCTTCTCTCTCTGTAGTGTGCCTCTGACTGTCGCCACCTGATGCGCTCTTCTGATTGGCTTAGTCGTCTTTCCCCACCCTCTTCTGATGACCGCGGAGCGCTCCGATTGGCTGACAGGCGGCTTCACGCTGTTAAACGTCTTTGGGGGGCGTGTCCCTGTGCAGGCTGTTGGATGGATGCAGCTGAGTAACATTACAGTCCCGACTACACCTCCATGCTTTACACCGGTAAGACACCGTGTTTACTGTGTTATAAGACGAGCACGTATTGGCTCTTTACATATTCAGTATTTTCCTGCGAAGTGTGTTTCTGCCGCGTTCAGGTCGTTTCAGCCTCCGCAGGTAAAGTGACAGCAGCTGCTCGGCCTTTTGTCTCAGGTTTCATGATACTGTTACTGCATGGACTCACCTGAACTTTGACTCATTCATGACAACAATCATACAACACCTGTATACACCGTAACTATTATTATTATTATTATTAGTTTGATGTGCTTTTTGCTAACACACTGATGGTTGTCTTGTCCTTCTGTGAACATTTCTACATTATGATCAACTGTGTTTTACTTTAACAGTAGAAATGGCACGAGTGTAGAAAGACTGTTTAAACTAAACACAGACATTTCTACAAGGGCAAATATACTTAAAATATCAAAGTGGTAGAATGACACCTTTCAAAGTGTTACAGATGTTCAAAAAGTGGGTTATTAATGCATTTAAAGGTATGAAGCATTTTGCTGTAGTTGGTTAAGTGTAACTACTAAATTATGTGTAAGAGTTAGAAGAAAGTCAGCTGGACTTGTTGAGGTTCTTGAAAGTGTTATGATAAAGTTACAACCTGCTGGGTCGTCAACCTCTGTCTCAGTATGCTGGTGATACTTGGCCATTCTCTTGTTACAGTTTCGTGTAAATCTCAGCATAACTTTGCACATCTCCAAACTGAATCTATACTGATGCATCACATCTTATGATCATATGATGTGGGGGTAAAATCAGTGTCTGTGGTAACTGCAGAAGATGAATGTGGTGGAGAACAGTGTGTGTA
>JAOXYL010000078.1:5662353-5674833 GCA_028564955.1 Terapon puta
GAAGTCAGTCCTCTCTTTTAGCTCTGTTTTTGGTTTCCACCAAGTAAATATGGGCTCTGTTGTTGCTATAAACATGTGACATGTTTAAACCCACTTTAAAACAGTGACTACCTGATCTAAAAAGACTAAAGAAATAACAAATCCAATACTCACTGACGCTTTATTTGCATCCTGTCCTTATGAAACAGTAATGCAGTGTTTGTTAGGGATGCAGGAGCAGCGAAGGCAGCAACAATCTGTCCTCTTTGTTCCTCTGTAAGCTGCCTGATGTTCCCTTGAAAACTGACTTCCTAAAACGGGGGCTGTCAGACTTTTTTTTGTCACAGCTGACACATTCTGCTCATTGGTATTCAAACTTTACGTGACTCAACTTGTGTAGCTGCCTTTGTAATTGAGATGTGCTATAGTTTCTGCTTTAATTGCTGCTGCACAAGTCACAAACTGATGAATTATGCCCTCATTAGAAAGAAGAATAAAATCGTGAATCACGAAAGTTGCACCGACAAAGAGGAACCGCGGTCACATCTAAACCCTGCCTGAAGTACAGACAAGAAACACACCATAAAGTGCAGTCTCAAGTAACTACCACTGAGATGAATCAACGCTTGGAGCATTTAAAGCTTAATCAAAGTGGTATTCACTGCAGGGCTTTTGTACAATGCAGACTGAAAAGAATGCGGGCAGCTATTTGCGGAGGAGGATTGTACACCTGATTACATCTTGTTTTATAATCTCATCAGGGAATCATAAATACGCTGTCGACGTCTTTGCCATCGTGTTGCGCATTTTTGATAATTTATACTTTCTTATGCTCTGAGTCCATTTGTGCTTTTGTTTCTCTCCAGGATTCTCGCACCTTCTGCCTTACTTCTATGTCATATATTTCACCATCCTGCTGATTCATCGGGAGGACCGCGATGAGCGACAGTGCAGGGCCAAATACGGACTAGCGTGGGACACCTACTGTCGGCGTGTCCCCTACAGGATCTTCCCTTATGTGTACTGAAAGGGGAAAGCAGATGGGTGGAACGGGACCAAGCTGTCACATAACACCCCTGTGACCCTTCAAGTCCGCACAGACTTGGCAATAACTACATTTTCAGTAACACGGACCACAAGTAATGACCGGTGCTGCGCCTCAGACTCTACAGGCAGCTCTCAGTTTTAACAGCCCGAGCCTGGTCCAGCAACAACAACAATGTTTGATCATTGCTTCAAATGTTATTCTTTTTCAGTCAAAATGTCATTGCATTTTGACTGAAAAACCTTCCGGGAATCTGCTCCGCACACGTCTCTTATTCTGACACAGTCCAGGAGAAGAGGTTCACACTGTAGTATATCAGAAAACAGCGTTGGCCTTGTGATTCTTTACTCATAAACACGAGCTACGGGGCCGTAAAAATGAGAATGAAAACAACATCTTATTTGAATGAGACAACATTTTTTCAGAAACAACAACAACAAATGAAATGTGTTTCCATATAAACACGAGTGCCTTTTTAATGAAAAGATAAGATCACAGCTTTTTTTCACAAACATTTTTCTTCTTCCTTTTTTTTACGATGTTTGTATTGTTGTCTGTGAAATACTTTTGAAATAAACAAATCCAAAACAGCAAATGACTCTTGATTATGTATCTTACTAGAAACACACAATAGTATTGTGCTTAATAGTAATAGTAATTAATTTACATTATATTTGCACAGAAGGATGAATTTTCCTCTGCTTTCCCCAGTTTGACGGCAAAAAGAGAATAACAGTCACGAGCTGATAGCTGCCGTCTTCTCAAGCCTGTGAAGAAGTGCCAGTTTTAAATAACTTTTGCCAACATGTTATCATTGTGCTGTTTGAAAGGACTTTTTATTCAGCGTACAGGCCTTCGTAGTAGGCATCATTCTCGTTTTTTTAATGTCTGTCAGGCTTCACCTTTGAATACTCATTTCTCCAAATGACTCTGTAGGAACAAAAGGTATACTATTAGTAAAGTAAATGCTGTCAAAGGCTCCTGAAAAATGGTCTCAATCTGCATTGTTTCCCTTTACATCGGCAGTTTATTTCATTGTGCAGGTGTCAGGTGGTTGTATTGTGACTGACTGGTTCATCACCTTGAGGAAAGTTTTTTATTGTGTTAACTGAATGATAAATCTCCCATTTTTGTCTGTCATTATTTCCAGAAACTAGTTAGCTGAGCCAGTTCCAAAGCGATTTAGACTCCTGTTCTATTAACAGGCAATGCAGTTTGCCTGAAAATTATATGTATCAAATTTACCCTTTTCAATAATAAGTCACGCCACATTCACACTGCAGATAGCATTTTTCTCACGCAGTGAGGCGTACAGATGAGAGAGCACTCTGCTGATGCACACCTTCATTTTTCACCTTTTGAGCCCATTTACAGTACAGTTGTCCCCCGGCTTCGCCTACACAGCACTCAAGCTATTTTGTGTTGTTTTTCATATGTTCGTAAGTGCTAATTAGGAATGTGCTTGTGTAATGCCATGGTTGTCTACATGGTGGCTGAATATAAACGAATTAATATAGGCTTCTTAGGTTTTATGTCTATGTGTGTATGTGCACTCTATGTATATTATATGTGTGACTCCATGTTTACCTCCTCATAGCTGTGAGGAAATGGGCAATATGAAATGTAGTATTATCATTATTCTAATATGAGAATTAGTCATTTGAATGCCGTCTTTTGTCACTCAAATATCCTATGTTTAGTGTGCCATCCAGGCCAGTGGTGGAAAGCAACTAAATACATTTATTCAAGTATATTATTAAATACAGTTAGTTTGTTAGAATGAAAGCAGTCGTTTCCAGCCTCTTAAACTTGCAGCAAATAGCGAAAAGAGTAAGGTGTCTATGAATTGATAATAGTTTGACAGTCGTTTTGATCTATGTATTTGTTTGTTTGTTTTATTCTTCTCAGTAGAATGCATACTTTTACTTTGAAACTTTTTTCGTCCTAATACTTCTTTTACTTATTCTTTTACTTAAGTATGACTTCTACATCTAATGGACCACTACTATATTGTTGTATTGGTACTTTTACCAAGTTAAATAATCTGAGTACTTCTTTCACCAGTGATCCAAACAGACAATGCTCAACTGTTGCTCATCATCCATCTTGTGAAGATACTGAGAAATATGGTCAAAAACACCAAAACATGAAATTTCTGCAAAGACTGAAACTGGTCATTATTGATGATGACTAAGCCGATACTCAGACAATCACTTTGTGTTTGTCTGAGAAAGGTTGCTGTCCCTTTCCCACGCATGGAAATTCTTTCAAGTGTTAAACCTCCAGTGTGATCAATATTTCAGTGGTCTGTCATCCGGGGTAAAATTAGACACTGTCATGATCATTACTAAGAGCAAAAGCAGTGCAGCACAAAGCTCAGACATGAAAGCCTCTGGGCCTCATTCATAAAACATACACTGTGATTTGATGTTAAAATTTAATCTTAAAATTAGTTGTGAGCAGACCTGTCTAATTAAAAAAAAGCCCATTACAATTGTACTTAAATTAGCCTTAAAAGTGTCTCAGGAATTTGACCACATATGAGCAGCCTTCATGTCCCAAAATCATCTAAACAAAGCCACCACAGCCAGCACAGATCCGCTGTTAATATATGAATAACAGCACAGACTTAGTTTTCATTTGTGAGGGTCACATTTTTCTTATTTGTTTTAAAGAATAATTAACACATAATTAACAAATGAAATGTCAGGACTTCTTTTTTTTTTTTTTTTTTTACAAATGAGGCATTTAATTGGAAATCAACTCCGTGTTTACACAGTTACAGATGAAACCAACGGATATTTTTACGGAGGAGACTGCAGCTGACAGTCAGAGTGAGTCACGCTCAAGTCTGGACAGACGATGCACAGTCCAAATAAAAACAGAAGTGTGAACAGGTTTGACACATTCTTGGACACAGGCAGCCACTGTTAAGAGAGCACATCTGCTCCTGCTTGGTTGAAAAGAGGACAATATCATAATTCTGTACGGACAAAATGGAGATAAATACATTATAAAATCATCAAACAAAATTAATTTAATGAGCTGATTTGTAAATAAGATAGTAAGATTTTGTTTCTCTTCTCAGTTCTCAGTCTTTAACTCTCATTTAATCCAATAATTCAGTTTTGTGTTGTTGCACTTTCACTTCACAGTTTCTCCAGTCCTGTTGTGTAATTGTCGTTGTTACAGAATTTTGCCAACAAAGCTCAGCGCGAAACATCAATGTCCACTTATCAAGTCTATAATGTACAATGTGTCTTAAGGTTCTCCTATGTATACCATAATAATGCACAACATGTCAGAGTGTCTTGCATAATAATGAATGAGCAAAATGCATGTATGTGTGTATGTGTGTGTGTGTGTGTATGTGTATGTGCGCGTGCATGCTCCTCTGCATGTGTGTGCACTTGCCAATTGTGCATGCCAATCGTGACGTTTCAGGCCCATCAGTTGTAGCCAGTTTCCATGGTAACACCTCCCTGAGAGCACAGACGTAGGAGAGAGGGGAAAGGAGTTGAGACAATTATCATGGTGGAGGGTGTTGAAAAAAGGAAGAGCCCGGGATGAAGAGTGTGAAACGGTGTGAACCGTGGGATGAGACAGAACGAGAAACAGATGCATGTGTTGTGAGCGAGCGAGCAAATCTGCGTGTGCCTTGCTGTGTGTGTGTGTGTGTGTGTGTCCTGTGATAAGCAGGTGTCGTGCATACTGTAGAGGCATTGGGGTTGTGGTTGTCATGACCACATACATTTAACTGCGTTTAAGATGCATTTTTTAAAAAGTACAGTGTAAAAAAGCAGCGCTGCTGGGCATGTGAACCAACTTGAATTGGATTTTCTTCTGTGTTTTGAGTGAGAGCCTCAGAGTGAGTCAACAGGAATCTCTAATACAATTTAGTTTCCATGGTGACAGCGGGGAATGATATGTCCTTTTCAAACAGAGGGAAAACGGCAGCTAGAAGTCTCGTTGTTGCTCTGTTTTCTGTCTGAATCATTATTTAGACAAGCGATAACCTGGCAAACCGTGCACACCCCACAAACGAGCCCTCGGGCCGGCTCCGAGACACACTCAGCATTTTCTGCCGGGGTTTCTTTTCAAATCGGAACAAAAAGAAATGTTGATGAGCACAGAAAATGACAGAAAATTATATGCATGCAATACAGCTGCAGTGACATTTTCGTCTGTGATCTCTTGTCATGGAGAACAACTTAGTTTTGTTGTGCAATCCAATAGGCAACCAGCACTGCATAATTTGATATGTTAGTATTCTGGAGGTGCAGACATTAATGAAAGGCCATCATCCTCTTTGCTGCCTCTCGAGTAGGAGCTCTTTTCACTTTTTTTTTTTCTCTTTTCAGTGTGGCCTTTTCAGAGAATTCAGTTATTTTGGTGCTTTTTAAGAGCTTGTGTGAATGTGTCTGAAACCACTTCTAAATGCAGCTGTTTTTCGACATGTGGCAGTCTGTCGTCTATTTTCTGCCCAATGCGCCACTCGGTGTTTCTTCACACAGAAATTTCCTTGATCATCCTCGGAGTTGTGGTTTTCTCACAGATAGGCAAAATACTGACCCTCAGAAAAGCAGAAAATAAGAAACATGGAACTGATCGTTTTGGCATTACTGTTTTATTAGAATATGGCATGAGAATTGCTGTTTATTAACTGTACATTATAGTGTAACCTAATAAATATAAAGTAATCCACCAAATTTACTGTAGCGTACATTGATGATAAATGTATAAAAGACAGATACAAATAGATACTTAAATACATTTTTTCTAAAATGCTTTGTTTAGAGCAACTACATAATGACATTCAACAGAGCTGTATTTCACCTCCTTTCCTCGTGTTCCTGTGCTTTAATAGTGATTGTCCAGACTCAACACGCTCACACTGTTGGCAGAGTTTTGAGGTCTCAGTGTCCTGTGATTATTTTAATGGGAACATCATTTGGCACAACACGCGCTGTCTACTGTGTGTCTTCAAGAACAGTGACAGACTCTTAAAATCGCTTCAGTCAAGTGAAAGTGGCATTTCGGGTTGAAATTCAAAACACATAAGCGGTTCAAGTTGCTCCCCCTCAACCCTTCATTAGTACCAAGGTGACATGTAACAGACTGTGACTGACACAAGAGGTGTGTATGTGTGTGTGTGTGTGTGTGTGTGTGTGTGTTTCTTGATTAGTGGCATTTCATTACCATAACAATCAGGAAGGTTTCTGTTAGACACAGCTTGGTTGGACATGTCGACACAGAGCAACGACTGCAGCAGCAATGAGGACAAAATGGTTTTTTTTTGTCTGGAAAATTTTTTCATCTCGAAAAAAATGATCTGACACTTGAAATGTAAAGCATATGTACTGTATCAATCAGTGAGCACAGATTAATTTTGAAACCAATTTTTCAAAACTCTAATTTCCAGGATTAGGTGATATATTATATTTTTCAAATCCAAAGGAAAAAACAACAACAATGCCTGTGTCAGAAGAGCTTGAAAATCTTACAATGGATCAAATGTTCCTTCATTATGACTAACATGGGCACTGTAATTTATTTTTAATCAATACCACATTCACAGTCCTGGAAATACTCTCTAGTGGCAGCAAATTAATCTGCTGCTGAAAATAGTCCCCAAGAAATGCACCGTTTCCTCCTTTTTGAGTGACATTTGATATAAAACTACAATGACCAGACAAATAATTTACCCTTCTCAAAAATTAAATAACATATCTGCAACCTGTTATTAAAGATTTACGTTCAGTAGAAAGAAAGGGGCTCGATGGAGCAGACAGACGGTATAGGGAGACTGAAAACAGACGGACGCACAAACACATTTTCAGTCTTTTCAAAGCATTTGTTGACATGACTAAAACATAGAACTCTGCCAGTCCTATCATATGGTATTGCTGCTGAATTAATATTATATTCAAAGTTTTCTGCTCCAAATCGAAACGTAATTAAACCTGTTGCAAATATGCCAACATGTGTGGTTATATAATTATCTTTATTATTCTGTGTACTGTTCTATACTCTGACACAGTGTCATGTAAGCTTATGTTGAGGTGTGAATTTTATTTTTCAGTGTTTTGATGTAATTAGAAACTACGTCAATAGGCTATAGTATTCAAGACATTTTTTTTCCTAAGTGAATCCCACAGTATACACTGTATACCAGACGTGTTATCACTACCATTTACTATATGTAGCGCCAGCGTATGACAAACATCACAGGCTCCAGGGTTTCTGTTTTTCCATTGATGTTAAAATCACACAATTGAACCATCACTTATCTACAAATAGATCAAACTAATGAACACATGATAGCAAAGGCAGCACCAGCTGATGACAGGCTTTGCTGTTTACAAATCAGCATTGACGTCTTACGTCTGTCCCGTCTGAAACTGTCTTTACACTTGTGAAATAACTGAAACATCACAGAGTCACTGTTGTCTCATCTGCCACTCGTGTCCCACTCATTGTTATTACATACACAGAATAGCACTGCATCGATATGTCTCATGAATCCTATTACATTGCTGTTTTTTAATTGCTTATTGTACATGAGATTTCTATATTCTACCTCAGATCAGATGAAAGTCGCTGTGCTAAAATGACTATAGTATGGATGCAGATGAGTAAGAGTAAACTTCACTGGTAAGAGGAATAAGGCGCTCCCTGCACACTAAAAATACAACAGAACTTTTTTTTTCTATTTTTTTCCAAGAAAAAAAAAACATTGAGCCAAAATCCAATGTATATTAAAGAAAGTGAAAATAAAGACAAGGCCTGACAGTGCCTCAGCATGTACACAAAGATGCTACAAGCACTTTCTAGCCACATCAGTTTTCATTTCACTTCTCCTAATCGACCCTTAAGTTGGCGCAATGTTTTTCAGATATAAACTTTTGGCATTGTATGTCTGAGCACAAAGCTCTTTGGAAAGCATGAACCTAGCATGTAGCATAAAATGCGTCCTTACAGCTATGGCCATACTTATTTCAAATGCGCATTGCAAGCACTGACCCTTAAAGTCAAACGCATGGTTAAAGTCCTTGTCGTTTGTTCTTACAAGGTTACATTGTGACATTTGACTTTTGGAAGAGGCTGGCAAGAGATGCTTTCTGCGCTGTTTATCCCCATACTAGTTCAAAGCCTCTGTGCACACACTAATCTGTTATTCCCCCGCCAGGCCTTCTGCATGTCTTACAGTGCTTTAAAGTTCCCCGGTACAGTTGAACCTGTTTATTACAGTTATGTACCTGTAGCACAATCAAAGCAGTGGTTTGATATTAGAGGTGTCTATCATCTCAGATACATGGAATGATACCAAAACAGTCCTGCTTTCAGTACATTTTTAAAGTCAAAGAGTACAGACGTATTATTTTGTTTTCCAGCCCCTTTGTATTTGGAGATTCACAGTGAGTTGAGCGACTGGATGGGTAAGAGCAGCACGGGAAAACTCCAGCCCTTCAGAAGTATACTGTTATTTCGTACAATGGGTCAAAGGCAACACAAACACCCGCTGCGTCCTCTTCCTGTTTCACTTCAGTCCGGCCGTCCGACGGTAACAGTATCTGGGAGGAAGGGGTATAATCGAGTGGAGGCAAAACGTTTACATTCACATTATCACTCAGATTGGTCTTCTTGTTTTGTCCAAAGTTGGGCTGTCGAAAACTCAAGCCAGTGATGGGAAGGACACGCTGGAGAGAGGAAGCGTGTCTCCATTTGCTCCTGTGTGTCTTTCTCACAGATACTTCCTTTTATTTCTCCAGATCCCCCATCTGTCTGTTAGAAGCTCACCAAGGCGTAGACCATACTTCAGCAGGAAATAGACCATAACGGCAGATAAACAAAAAAAAAAAGGAAGAAAACAGTAATTGTGCTGCTGTTTTCAAGCAATTTCAAACACGATAACCTGAAACATAATCAAGTGTGTCCGGGGAAACTTACCTGTAGAGATAATAGAAGAAAGAGAGCAGATAAAAGCCCAGCTTACACCAGGACTCCTTCTGGCAGTAGTTGAGGATGTCGGCGTTCATCACGCTGACCGGATCGTACATGACCTCTGACCCGTCGGCTGGCCGATGCAAAAACCTGAAAAAGCAGAGAGGTTTGGCTCGCGCTCACACCAGACCAGCAGAAGCTTATCAGACATCTGTTAGGGGACCGTACCTCCACAGATGGTAGAAGAGCAGCGGGATATTTAGGCCAAGTGTGACCCACTCTCCAGCACACATGAACATCAGGCAGAAGAGCCCGTGGATGGAGTACTCAGGCACCACCAACTAACCGGAACAGACACAGGGAGTCAGGTCAGAGCTTTGTAGATGACAAGGCAACATTTAACTGCTCCACGCAACTATTACTGCCCCTCACTACTTTGAGCAGAACAACCCATCGAGCTGGGTTAACATGTCAGACTGCACAATTGCATCAAAACATGGGTTGTTTGAAAATCAGACGTATTATTTCATTTATTCCTGCTGCATTATGCTCCATCTTTGTTTAAGGTGGTCCATGTTAAGTTGACATTTGTACCCCCTCTGCATGTTGCCTCCCTCCGCAACAGGTAAAGGTATCTGACATGATATTTGTACCGCAGCGAAAATATTTAACATCTCATTTTTGTTATGGAGTGAGTAAGGAATCCGTGACACTAGATCTGCTCTGGAAAATAATTGATTGATAAATCAATAGCAACATCTGTGAATGAGTAGGTAAACCTCCAACTGGATCTCAGAGCTAAACATGTAAGATAATACTGTACTGTGCTACATACCTCGGCCCTAATATTTAGCATGCTACCTTCTCTGATATAACTGTATTATTATTGTTATTATTATTGTTCTCTCTCTCTATATATATATATGTATCTATCTATATATATATATATATATATATCTATATATATATATAGATATAGATATATATATATATAGAGATACATATATGTATATGTATATATGTATATATATGATGGTACTAATGAACATTCTTCTAGACACGTGTGATCAAAATGGCCTCCACAGAATGTCACAGGTCAGGGACGCTGCGTTTTCTGCTTTGAAAATGTGAAAAAAGCATTAGAGCACACGCACACACCCTCCACGGCTCCCTGAGTGTTCTCCGTCTCTGTGTGTCTGCCGAGCCGTGATGGTGGGCTGTGGGGAAGGGCTACATGTGAAGTGAATCAGTGTGCGTCACCGGTCCTCACAATGGCTAGAGAGACAAATGGTCATGCCTGTCTGAAGCCCCTCTGTTTTAGTCATCCACCGGCAGCAGGTGAAATAAGATATTACTCACTCTGCGAAGTAGGTTGCAGATTCTTTCGATGTTGAGAATCCTTTCCCTCTGTGGATACAAAGAGAGTCTGATTAGAGGTCTGCGAATTTCTATCCATGAAAAGAGACTTCAAGGCAGAGATAACACAGGCCTGTCAGTTTCAGAGAGCTGTGTTTTGAGGGATTTTGGTGACACTAACTAGACCACTAGGCAAAAACTAGACCTGTTATGGCTCTGGTAAAAAATGCCCCTGTACAATATATACTGATCCTACCTGCTATCTAAATGTCTAAATGAATTAATTATAATTGAAGAGGTAAGATTTGCTGTCCCAAACCCTTA
Source organism: Terapon puta (assembly GCA_028564955.1). Lineage (NCBI taxonomy): Eukaryota > Metazoa > Chordata > Actinopteri > Centrarchiformes > Terapontidae > Terapon > Terapon puta. Next base: position 5,673,002 of record JAOXYL010000078.1, read on the forward strand.
AGTCTTTTTCCATAATACAACTAATACATATGTTTTGCATGCAGTCAAGCATGAAAAGTAACTTGTTGCAGAAGTCAGACTGATTGAAAATGTTAATAAAAACAAAAACACAGCGGCCACTTTGAAATCAATCAGGACGACGGTGTTGGGTGTTTTGACATTTTGCACTTTGTCTTGTAAACCTGACAGCTTTAAAAGTGAGACGGAGAATAACCGAGGGCTCATCGATCAGTTCCAGAAAAGAAAGGCATCCATCTTCTGCCTTGTCTGCTCGCCAGCGGCCAGTGGTCTCTTATGGTGATGTTTTATTTGGGTGTCCATTGATTGGCCAGCGAGGCAAATTAGATGTTTTGATGTAGTTCATCCATCTAGATTGATCGGTTTCTGTTTGTTGCCTCATATCAGTGTGTGTTAACCATACTGCTGTTTGTTTCCTTAATGAAGCCTCAATTGAAGAAGCTCTCCCATTCATTGCATCTGTCTTAGTTATAGGACAATGGCTTCCAGTATTGAGGCCCCCGATATGTTCCCTTGTTTTAGCCACCTTGCATGAATCTGCAGTTTTAAATTCAAACTCCTGTGGTGACCAGAAATGTTGCCCTTGATCAACAGTATCCGGCCTCTAAATCAGACACTGGTTCTCCATTCTCACTGCTTATTTTCCATTTCTGAGTGTGCTCTTTGTAATTTCGCTCTTTTTTTGTGTGTGCGTTGTGCACCACATGCTTCCCCAATGCTGAGCTTTACAATGCTGGAAGCAGAGTGCTGCACCTGCCAGCTCAGCTACCGTAGCTTTTATGGTTTGTTATTGCACTAAGAAACTGTTAGATTTTCCAGCCTGAAGCCTCCCGGAGGTGCCCTAATTAGTGTCAGGTCATCCAGTTCAGTCTGAATATTTAATTGTTCCAACAAGGGAAAGGCAAATGAAGACATTAATCAAAGGCAGCAGAGACATTCCACAGTATAGAGAACCAATAAAAGAGCAACAAATGTAGAGAAAAGAGCGTTGCCAAGTATGTGGTTCAATTAGTAATCTAATCAAGTGAGGTAGGACGTAAGAATGAAATAATTGACTCCAACCAGCCTGACAAACAGTTTTATCATTTTTTCAGAGCTATTAACATTAAAGAAGGCTTGAAATAAAAGAAATTTGGCGAGCATGACTCTTGCAATTTGTTATTTCATGGGAAGGCTTATAATGCTGTGGCATATTAAAACATGGCACAGCTGTTAAACAGGCGATTTCAAGACAAAATAATTCAACATTTCAGACACACTGACGACCAGCCAATCACAGTATTCGGTACAGTGGTGGCATGTTTTAGACTGTAACTGTGATTAACGGCTGCACACATGAGGCTCGTGCGGAAACGTGTGTCTGCTCTCTTCTGTTACATTCTTTTGTCGTTTCTCCCTCACTGACAAATATTGACTGGTTTTCTCAACGGCAGTTGAGCGAAAACGCGCAGCTCTCTACTAACAACAGAAATAATTGCTGTGTATTTTCCAAGGCTGTTGCCATGTATGTCATCTTCTGTTTGTGCAAGCTTATTGATTTTGGGAGAGACTGGCGGCAGTGCATCCTGGCAGATCATGTTCTCTCTAAACACACCTGACATGTTGACATCACTTAAGATGACAGGTTTAGATTTGTGTGTTGTGGATTTGAAAAACACCTGGTCAGTGTAATTCAATCTAATACAGAAGCCTCATACAAATCCTGCCACCATGAAGCTTGTAATGTTCAACATTTGTTGATTCTTGGTCTAAGAAAGGGAACCTCCATCTTTCTGCGGCAGGAAAATAGCACATCCTCTTTGAACTGAACGTTC
>JAOXYL010000078.1:5709689-5726691 GCA_028564955.1 Terapon puta
TGATTTTCTAAAAATATAATGCAACAGTGCTGGCAGCTTAATTGTGCATGAATGGCTCCTGTCGGTCATTCATTATTGTGAAATCAGATAGTTTATACTGATGCAATTAATAGTAAGCAGCACTCTATTGTTGTAGTTGGCTGCCGTGGAGCTGGTTTTAAAAACTGACCAGCCTGTGATGGTTGAAGAGATTAAATGTTCCGCTATGCAAATTTTCACTCTCTTTTTCGACTTCTCATTCTGCTTTTTATCACTTTTTTTTGTAAAGTTTTGGGCTCATCTTATCACCTTGAAATTAATTGAGAAGCTTTAAAGAGAAATAAATCTGTGACCAACTCATCAAAATCTGAGGAGGTCACAAGTCAAATGGCTGGGGATGACTGGTTTAATAATTACTAATGTGTTATACTGTAAAAGTTTGTTATATCACAATTAATTGGTAATTATGTCTGCTGGTTACATATTGAGCAAATGGTTCAACACTGCTCTGAATGAGATGGAGGTCATGTACAAAGTAGCATGAACTACTGAAGAGAAATGACCATTAGAGATGACCATCATTGCAGACCACAGCCAAACGAAACTGGAGCGGTGATGATGAAGTTTTCTTTGCTGAAGTAGACTGCTGAGCAAATCTCAGAAAATAATCAGCAAGCAAGAAAAAAGGATTTTGAAATGTGATAATTATTTCATCTCTTTCCCTGCTGTAGCTTACGCGGCGTCCTGATAATTGTGCCGTTTTTATTGCAACCATAAATCTGCACTAATTCGAAACACATTAACTGAGAAATAAACCCCTGCCGTGCAAGAAGATTAGCATAACTTCTTATAGGCACACACATTTTGGGGATTTTTTTTGGATGGTGAGACCTTGTACTTTCCTCTGTAAATCAAAAGAAGTGATTTTTCATTTTCATGGACTCATTGTCAGCTGAAAAAGGACTTCCACACACCGTCAACTCTCTAGCAGGGTTTGTATTAAAGGTCACGCCGGCTGTAGATGACGAACGTCTGAGGAATGAACATGGTTTTCGATTAAAAGAAACGCACAGATAAACCCTCGTTCTGCTGATTTCCTATGTTTGCATCAGTCTTTGGAGGAAAAACACAGAGTTAATAAAAGTGAAGAGACACTTAGCCACAACTAGATTAGTTTTAATATAAATATTCATTCTCGGTTTTTCTTTTTTCCGCAAAAATGAAATAGAAATTATTCATAATATTCAGTGAAAGAAGTGTTTGTACTGGTTCAAACATAATGGTATTTAATAAAGCCTGGATGGTCTAAATTATTGTTGTGTTTACAAAAATATCTTGAAATCCTTCATTTCATCAGGGCTTACAAATATTGGATTATTTGTCATCCATATTTCCCAGCTCTACCATTTTGCTGAATTGAGCAGGAAATGAGCCATGGACTTAATATGCACACACATGCTGAGGCTGGATGGGTTTTGTACTTGCTGCCAAGAGCACGCTGCTCCCTGAGAAGGAATAAGCAGGTAAAGACAAAGAACTGACATTTTTTGATACTTTGATCTAAGTGCTCTGGGTTTTTTTTCCCGTGTTTTTTTCAGGGTCAGCGTCAGGGCGACGGCCTGTGTGACTTATAAAAAAGAAACATTTGACAGCTTTCTGATCTGCCACCTCTGCGGGTTAGAGTTTAAAGCAGTAACCACGGTTCAAATGACAACATGTAATGTCAGTAAATAACAGTAGTAAGGTGAAAATAGATAAGCTAAAAAAGCTGCTCAGCAACAACTGACAGAGAAAGACTACAAAATAGCTTGTGAACACAACAGAGCTAAAGAGCAAGATGTCTCACTCAGGAGCTGGTAAAAGCAAAAAAAGTGAGCTAACATGGGATTTATATTCGTTGGGCGAGCAGACACACTATTCCAAATAAAGCCAGAAAGATAGAAAGCATCTTTATCTGTCTCTGTGTCTGCTAGATTTGTATAGGTAACACCATAAAATGTCATAGTGTCAGTGCCTCCAAGTGGCAAAAAGACCTGCAGGTAGAAAATCAGACAACGAAAAATGCTTAGTTAAGGAAATAATTTGCACGAAAGCAAAAAAGTGCACTTCCCAAAATGTCAAGAGTTATAAAAGAAGATCAGTACCAGTACCACTCTCCTGTGTGTATAGTAAATGTAAATCCACAGCCAGCGGGCACTTAGCTTGGCTTAGCATAAGACCTGTAACAGGAAGAAAGGTAATATAATTTGCCTGCACTCTAACAAAGGTCTCTGTGAAATTCAAGTAAACTAAAGGCATCTGTGGTCACATAAGAGATTCAGAAGACTGAGATGAGAGATTGATAAGAATAATATCTGAGCGTAAAAAAATAAATTAAATGATTGAATGGTATTGGGAAATATTTAAAGGATAAGGATCTCTTAAAATCCACTCGTGTGTTTTTTTTTTAAACTCACTCTTTTGGACTAGCTTGTTCTTCTAACACAACACTTAAGTCAGACTTGCTTTTCTTCCTCTCTTTGGGTTAATCCCAGGTGGTACATCTAAAAACAGCATGTAACACTTGAGTATGAGTAAATAAATGTTTCCTGGAAATCACCTATTATGTCCCAGATTTGAGTTCAACTTGGCAACAAAGTGTGAACATCCTTGTAGCTGCAGCTTAGAAACACAGGAGATAAGACAGAGCCAAGATATATTACAAACCAAAAAAATCTCGCAGTGCATCACACCCAGTAGGTATTTTGGGGCTCAGCAGCCAAACAATCTGCCAACTTGGTTAGTCTGATATACGACTGAGGTAAATGGGCTTTATTAGTCAGACAAACCCAACATTAACATTCACTGACAGAAGTGTAGACACATCCAAAAGAAATCAGTTATATGCAAATAGGCTGAAGAAAGATATGATATATATGATGTTGATGGATGCATGTGGCTTAATTGTGCTGTCAAATTTAACAACAGCCTTCTGTTTATGCTTGTTCTTGTTTTTGGCTTCAAAAAGCATCAACATTTATAATTTCCCTTTTTTTTTGGAAGAAATGGCAGATTGCTGTTAGAATTTGGCTGTGTTTATTACAACAATTTATTACAGTCCACCTCTAAAGATGATGTTAGATCTATTTTTTTAATCCAAACCAAGTGTAAATATGACACATTGTGGTTTTAAGATGGTTCTCTGGCACCTCCTGAAAAAGCTCCAGGGGGTTACCGTGCTGGCAGATAATCCCCCATAAAGCCAAAAAGTTTTCTTTTCACCGATTGTATCAGATACATCATGTTGATGCTTTAGGGGAACTGGCAGGTGGATATTATTACCTTTGTGTAGAGCCAGGATCGCTGTTTCCAGTTAAGCCAACCAGAGGCTAGCAATGGCATCTCATGTGACGTCAATCTTCTCATCCCGCCAAGCAAGCGAATGAACGCCAAACCTTTCCTGAGACACTGCATGGCAAGTCATGCACATCAGCCTCCTCCTAGTAGGCATGAATGACAAATACAAAAGGGTTGTAGACAAAAAAAAGTAAGCAGTATTATTAAAAAGTTGAATAAATGAGCAACGATGTGTTTTTACTGACTCTGTCCTCTTCTGACTGACACTGCAGCGCAAAGGTCAGAATTTTTTATCTGAGAGACGTTTCCTTTCATATGTTTAGCGAATACTTGGCACAGCTCATACTCAAAACTCCTCAGCGCAGGGTCTGTTTCTCTCTTTTAATCGGGCTTAGAAGAGGTCTCACTTACACCTCCTGGGAGCGGATGAATCAACAGAACTTTGGCCACAGATCGTGAGGTAACAGATATAAAGAGGTTAGGGAAGCACATTGAAATTCTGCACTGTTCCTCCAGTCCTGCAGCACTGAAATGAGGGAGAACTATGCGAGCATGAACGCTCACAATGCAATCTCCGTCGCCCAAGACACGCCAAGACAAGATACAATTCTTGAGGGGATGCTGGATCATTTCAGCAGCAGAGAGTCAGTCCTGAAGACAGATTATATATATTAACGATGGAAGCCCTATAATCACAAGACATCGCAACTGGCCTATCATCATTACTGCAGTGTTTCATTCTGACACATTAAGAGGTTTACGGATGTTTTCTGTGAACAAATGAAAAAAATGCACTCACATTATCTCAGTGCAGGTGTCAAATGTGATAATTGACATTATGAGATTTACACATCATTACACAACCAAGTGCAGCAGGTGCAGGCGTAGTCCTAAATTATCCACTGGGATGTGAGCTGTTGTCTCAGCCATGCTGTTAATTTGGGAATCTGAGAGACTATTTATTTATACATTACAGTCCCGGCTGTGATTGGGCCTGAATTGGTGACATCTCCCAGTGTTGGCATGGACAAGTGGAGCAGTGTGTCAAAAAGTGGTCGTGCTTGTAGCGGTAATAGAGACAGGGCGAGCCGTGCTACAGCAGACATGCACAGTTCAAACAGGCGTGAATGTTCTCATCATGAGCAAACCTGTGTGATTTGAGGTGCTGATGCAGAAGTTTGAATGAGGTAGGCCAGCTTTAGAGACCCAAAGCCAGGCTTTCTTCCAAGGCTGCACTGAGTACAGGCTGTCAAAGTGCAGGCTGGTTAGCATGCTGTTGGTGCCAAATTGTTGTTTGGCAACAGTGTATGATGTTTTTGTTGAACTAAAACAGCATACATGAGAATCTTTCATAAATAATGAAAAAAAAACGATGCAAGAATGATATTCTCAAATGTGACGGTGCTGGCACAGAGTGCAGCTAAACAGGCTTCAGAGCACAAAAGGCAGCAGAAAATACCCACAAATGCTCTTTACAAAGGTGAAGGCAACAAGGGATATTTACATACTGAATACATAAGGAGCAAACCGGGGCTAAATGTCTCTGGTTGCCGGTTTTCTCATCACCCGCAGCAGCTAAGACGTATTTAAATACTAAAATTAGTCGAGAACTGGTGGCTCCAATTTTACTCCATGACTTCTCACAATGAGAAAATCATTCCCTGGTCAGCATGACATTCGTGTCAATCATCTCCTGCCTTTGTGAAAAGAGGAAAACAGATTTTTTTTCTGTTCAAGCTAAGACGGACAGCTTTGCCAGAAATAACTTGCAGATACACACAATGGTGTCAGAGTGTGTGTGCAGATTTTAAACACCTTTTAATGAAAGTCAAATTAAAGACAGAGCAAGCGTGATCAAACTGTCCAAAAAGACACATCTTGAAAAATTATGTCGGTTTTAGTTCCTTAATGGAAAAAAGCACAAATTTTAAGAAAGCTCTATGAAAAAAAATTCACCACTTAACACAAAATAACAAATGTATTTTCCTCCCACAACACTAAAAAAGTCCTGTTGTAATTAGCTTGTTAATCAAGCAGCTGAAGGTTTATATTATTTTGGTGATGGATGAATGTTTGCCTATTTATTTTACATTATTTTGTATTGATCCCTGATAAATTGCAATGTTGAAATTTAACTGCAATGTTGCAATGTTGCAATTTATCACCAGCCACAACATTTAAATGCTGTTTACGTGTGGATATTGTACCTTAACTTTGGTGTATTTTGAAACCAAAACATTGACAGCAAAGTTATTATTATTATTTTAATTGTGTTATTGCTGTTTTTTACCTAAATAATTAATTACTCCCAATCCCAAGTAAATCAACCCATCCAGCAGATCAACAGAGGAATTCAGAAACGAAATGACTTGAATCTTGTTAATTCACCCTCCTGTCATTACATTTCAAGGTCAACACAATAAATCACATTATCCAAGAGTTAAACACTCTGAGAAACAGACATTTCTTTTATGTTTCTGCAGTGTGCTATGTACAGTGTGAGTGATGAGAGATGAAGGAAGATGAATTCAGATTATTTCATATGGTAAAGACAGAAATACAGTAATATAATAATATAACAATATCACCAAAAATATTAGTTAACAAGTAGCAAAAAAAAAACAAAAACAAATACTTAACTACTTGAGTACAATGATCCACTTTAATATACTTTAATATAATGACATCTCTAAAGTCCGACTGATTCACAGTGCTGGTCTCCCCCCTCATCCCCCTCCTCCTCCTCCTTCTCCTTCTCCTCTTCCTCCCCCAGCAGCCCGCACGTGCTGCGTGCTCGCCCCTGAGCCCTTCATCTCGTGCGTTTCGCCATTGGTCTGGGATGATGTCATCCACAGTAGAGACAATAGAGCCCACCTCCCCCGTCAGTGTCTCCTCACACGCGCGGCGCAGCTCGGAGTGACACACGCTCAGACGTGACGCCGGCTGAGTTGGCCAAAGCACTCCTCATGACATCTCCGTCTTCATCTGTCCACCGGGCCCGGCAGAGCTGCGCGTCCTCCGGCCAGCACAGCTCCTCCTTCGGGGTTTATTTTTTATTTTTTTAAAAAGAAAATCTCCCCGTGAGTGTGTGCGTGCGCGCGCGTGTGCGAATGTGTGTGTGTGTGTGTGTGTTTTTTTTTTCCCTGAGTAGATGAAGGAACGAGCAGGCAGTGAAGGTGTCACACATCTGGATCGCAGCACCGCGTCGGCTCGCGCTGCTCGGGCCGCCACAGACGCGAGGGTCCCTCCGAGTGATGAATTCACCCCCGGACTGCCTCTCTTGATGTAAGTCATGTTTGCCTTTCCTAACGCTGCTCGGTCAGTCCGGTCGGCCTGTCGCCTCTGAGCCCCCCCCCCTCCTCTCTCCCCCCTCCCTCTCCATCATCATCATCATCATCAGGATGTGTTGAGCGCAGCGGCTGTCACAGCACTACGTGTTGGTCAGCCTTTTAAAAAAAACAACAACAACAGCAGCAGCAGAGGATAGACCCCCTGAATGTGCTGATGTTTGAACAGCCTCATCGACAGCACGCCTCTAAAACAAGTCCCTCTTCCTCCGCGCGTAAGACAGCCGTGGTCGTGAGGCGCGTTATTTATGGAGGCGCACAGCTGCAGCCATGTGAAAAGAGCCAAGAGTGGGCACGACACGCGAAGCCTCCTCACAGGCGTCCACACACAGGGGGGGCAGAGAGAGGGACGGGGTGCTAAAAGGTTCCCGAAAATGTGCTTTGGCGAAGATGCCTTTTAAAATAAATACAGAGAAATTAGGCAGTGCGCCATCTAGCGACGCGCGTAAACAGGAAATAATGGATTTTCCACCAGTGGCCTGCAGAGTAGCCCCACAGACAACAATGCAGAGGAGGAGGAGGAGGAGGAATGTAAATATCCACGTCTGGTTTGTCTCTGCTGGTGGCGGTGCTGACGAGAGGCAGAGCGGCAGGGACGTGAGCGCGCCGTGCGTCTTTGAAACAGCGGCAGCCACTGATTTATTGACACACTGTGCATTTCATTTCATTCAGGCCTCCGGTCTGTGACAGCGCTGTCAGCTGTGAGCAAATCCAGCAAACACAAAAGGTAGTGAAGGGATGCCACGGAGACGGAGGAGCAGACTGACGAATGGCGCCGTTTAGAAATAAAACATTTTATAGCTGAGGGCTTTTAATTCTCAATAAAGTCTAAGAGCGTGAACTGTGGTCATAATGTGGTCAGCGTGAGGCGGGCAGGATGTTCACAACTTCACAGTCAACACACTCACACAGGGCACACAAAATGTAGAGAGAAACTGTAGAAGCCAATGTATAAGTTAAACCTCCATGAAGTAATGTATTTTATTGCTTTAATGTGGCTCTGTAGTGTGACAGTTACCACCACCCCGCTGAGACCAATCACCCAACCCCGCTGCTCACAGTGTGAAGCTGCTTTTAGTTCATATGCTGGTTTTATGGCCTGAGCTATAGAGACTGTAGAGTTGACTCAACGCTTTCATCAGCCCCTCATATAAAACCATGGGCAGCCATTACCGGAGCCGGTGTAATGTTTCAGTGGAAAAATAAGTAAATTGGCTTTGAATCGCTCAGGAGAGATTCACTGTGTCATCACGTCTTACAGTCTACATGATGACTGGAACTCGGTCAGAGTGAATCACTTGTAGTTTAATGCAGCAATCTATTTACAGTGAGACAATGTAAGAGGAGGTGATTAACCCCAAAAATATCAACAAGATATTTATGAAACATATTTATAAAATGTACAGGTTTGGAGGTTACTTTTCTATTGAGAGGTCAGTATTAAGATAATGATCAAATGTGACCATGTTCAAATGTTTTGGGTTTTTTTGTTCAGTAGTTTACTACAATATCAGGTGTGGAAACGCTGCAAATCAAAAACAGTCAACCAATTACCAGAAGTGTCGGCAATTATTTTTCTGTCAGTCAAATGACTGTTTCTCCCCTAGTTTGCACATTCAACCTTTTTCAATCCATGCTCTCACAGTCTATAGACACTCAGGTCAGGAAGACTATAAACTGCTTACAGATGTGATCTTCATGTGTTAGTCATGTCACGGACTGACGACCTGTCCTGTCCCTCTGACTTTCACCCAGTGCATTCTGGGATGGTTTTTGATGACTCTGCACAGGGAGGAGCAGGTTCTGATATTAAAATGATCAACTGAGAATCATTTAGAGAAACAGTAATTTTGTCATTTCATCATGATTTGATGCAGTGTAAATGTGTGTGTCATCTGCATAGATGAATGAAAGAAAATACAGATCATAACTAGTTTAGCATCGCTTTATCTTCTACTTGTACCTGTGTGAAGAATTTAAAGGACAAAGGGCTGTCAGATCAGACTTTAAAAAGTTTGTTATTATGTACAGGCCCCCCAAGATGGAAAACAGCCGTTAACTGGCTCTCCAATGTTACAATATGAAATTAGTCATTAAAGTATGTGTTGAGGGTTTCTTACATAGCAGAGCTTTTGCTTTTGGTGGCTCCAAAAAAGACCGAACTCTCCAAACGTATCCCCAGAATCCCTTCCACCATTAATAATGCTAATTTCATTAAGCGTCCCTCGCTCTAAATGTTGATGCTGCAGGCCGGCTGTGACGCTGAGGGAGATGCTGAGACAGCCTCCGGGTGCCCTGTGTTGTTGTTTTCCTGCACACTCATACTTTCAAAGAGGTTTTCTTCAAGGATATGAACTGGTCTGGCATAAACTCCAGAGGGGGGGAATGGAAACAGACTGTTGTTACCACGCTGCAACTAACAGATGCTACTGTTGATATGTGTTTTTTTTTTGTTGTTGTTCAACTTGAGCAACCCCCTGTCGAACAGGATGGTGCCGGATTGTTTTTGGTGTTATTTTTCTGGGGGCCTGCAGGAGAGTTAATGGTTTGGGGATTTGTGAGACCTGTAATGCACATTAGGAAAGACTGGCTCAGTTTGTGCTGGATTCAACGAGGTTCTGGGTTCCTGTGTATCTGAGGTCTCACCAAGCGGTGACACCTTCCCAGGCACAGATCATAATACACTATGAAACAAAACACCCTCACACTGTGGCTTTCAGTGTGTAATGTTTGGCCACGTCTGTTCAGTTGTTGCCTCCACCAATTATTCTGAATGGTTTTGTTTGTCCTACCTGTTTGACTAGAAAAAGGTCCAGTGTGTCAGAGACTTGCACTTCACCGATGGCATGTGGTGGGAAGATATCATTTGGCAGCCTGGCGATATTTTGGTGGTGTCCCGATCTGGGATTTCCAACCTCGGCTGATTACATAGCAATCACTGGCCATGACAGCGTGCTTTCTTCAAAGAGATAAGACTTCAAAGATTTCTCAAATATATTCAAAGCTTCCTCTTATCTTTATGTGACAGAGGGCTCAAATCCCAGCCAACCACAAAACCTCTCTCCAAGCTGCTTTTGTCAGTTTCTATTCTTAGTTTTTCTATTTCAGGACAGGCACTTTTTGGATTTCTTATTAAATTTGGAGGTCAAACTCTGTTTTATTTTTTTAACCTTTAAATGTTCCATTACTTTTTGCTGGCTTATGACTGTCAATAGAAATCATTGTGCAGATGGAGGTGCTGTCTGTAGCTGAATAGCACAGGTTTATTCCTTGATGAGGACATTTTTTGATTTTTCATTATGTGTAAATAAAGGCATTAAGCAGATATTCTGGCCACACAGAGAAAATATTGCTCTACAGCCACAGTGCCACCAGTAGTTTTTGTTTTCCTATAAAATAAAATTAAATATTGCTTAGTTTTGGATGTGTGGAGATTATCACAGCATTTGTCCTTAGAATCAGGTATTTGTCTCATCGTTGGAGGAAAAGAAAAGATGGCTGAGTGTTCCCGAGCACGCTGCCCTTTGATTGGCCAGTTTCTGCAGTTGCTCCCATCACTTTCTATCCGCTGACTGTGGAGATTGGGTGATGTAATTATTTTGACTTCCCCTCAGTAGCCTGTAGTGGTGTGAGCTCTGATGAGACAGTGAAACAAAGCAGATTAGAGTGAAAAGCGAATTTAGCAATATGCTAACACTGATTAGCAGTGAACATAAAGATGTATTTGTCTTTTCAAGTCATTTCGGACGATTGCAGCACTATGATGCAGAATCGACCTCAATCAGTCATGCAACAGGAGTATTTTAGATATAGTCAAAGTCCAATTTAACAGCGCTTACTAATCAACGCGGGGTTCATCCTCGTGTGTCATTATTGTAAGATTATCGTGGCTTTGTTGGCAAAACACACCCTCATTTGCATCTGAGTCACAGCCAAGTCATCACATAAAGAAGGTCTTCAAGTTACAAGTCATTTTCCTTTGTCCCAAGTAAATCTTACATCATCACATGTGTGACTTGATCTCACTGTGATTCATTATGACTTAAGAGGCCTGGCAACCCAGATTTATCTCTTCTTTAAGTCCTTTGTTTTCTGTTGCAACACCTCACTTGGTCAGGCAATCTAATATTAACTTTTGTGTATTGTTTATCACCATCTTCAGATAATTTTCATTTGTGCTATTTTTACTGATTATAAATGTGTATAAATAATCTGACTGTAAACACTTCAATTTACACAATGATTTGTGTACTTCCCTCATTACCTTCTTGCTATTTGTAACTGGCTCAAGGTATTCTAAGAAGTTAGATATCTCATGCAAATGTGAGCCATCTGCCATCTGTACAGGGGGCTTTAGTAGTCATTATCATTCATATCATATTTGCGATAGACAGGGAGCACTTCACCCTCTGTCGCCTTCCCTTGTCTACAAGCCATTTGACTGCAGTTACAATGAACATTTCCGTGGAGAGTCTACATGCTGCTGTGACACCAGTGTCAAGGCAGCGTTTGTATTTCTTCAAGTAGGATTTAACCCCAGTTTCATACTGAATCTAACTAGCTACAAAGCGTTGGTGGTCAGGCAAATACATTTTCAATGTTTTGCTGATGTTTGGCTTGTTAGAACTGGATGACAAATAACACTCAAGTGTTTAATCCCCAAAAAGATTCATAATTTCCTGCTCCTCTGTTGATTTGTGAATTAGCTTGTTCTGTGATATATACATATGGAGGACCAAAGAAGGGCTTTATTTGATTAAAGCTGCAGGCTCTTTTTCTCCCATCATAACACGTTCAATACTTTCTCTAATTCCACCTAATATCTCAGCATTAAATCTGGAAGCCTGATAGCAGACTTTACAATCCCTGCACATCCTGAAGGTTCATAAAATCTACCACAGCATGAAAGCACAAAGGGAGCTGCTCCCATTTATTTTCCTTTTAGTTCCTCATTGTCAATCAAGTGGCGAGGTTGAACAATTGGGTAGAAAATTGACTCAAGACAGCTCACACAGGCTATTTTCTATCTGGCGCACTGCTTTGCAGGCAAGCCGTACCTCCACACAACAAACAGAAAGAAGGTAGAAACCATCTAGAACTGTGTTTTCCCATCAGATTGACAAATTACACTCAGGTCTGAAAGTGAAATTAATCAGTCACTAAGGCTGCGTAAGATGCTGAGTGATTGCAGGTGCACAGCCCCACAATGATGGACAAAAAACTAAAAGTTCTCCCTCTGTCTTTACCAAACAACTTAAAGTGGACTTTATCCAACACTCTGCAGAGTTTTTTACTGTTGTTCTTTTATTACAGAGGGACAAAAGGTTCAGCAAACATTAATGTACACATTTTATTTTGGTAAATATCCTTATTAGCTACTATAGATGAGAAATTCACTAACATCTTTTATTTGTCAGATATGAAGGAAGCTAGAAAATAGTTAGAGTAGCTCAGTTTTGCATGAAGACTGGTAGTGAGGGGAAACCACTCACCTGACCTTTCTGTAGCTGCTCATTGATTTCAGTGTTATGTCTTTTACTTAATCCAGACAAAAAGCAACATGGGGGAAATTTTAGTTTTTTTTAATGAAGGGACAGGTGATCTCAACTATGTAGCAATGACTTCCTGGAGTCACTCAGCACATGACTGCCAGCCAATCAGGGGAGACCTGAAAAACTCACTGCTCCTGGTGAGAAATAGTCTTTGAGCGTATGTCCCATAATGTCAAACTATTCCTCTAATATCAGGATTCTTGTCTTGCAAAGTTAAGTCCCTTTAAAAAACATTTTGTAATTGCATTATCTGGCCCATTTAAAAGAAATGTAAATATTTAGCCAGTGCTGTAAAAACCTGTTAGTTGATGTTCAGTCACATGAGCGGCTCCACAGCGGGTCTGTGTGTGGATACAGAGTTTCCTGTAGGGATCTGTGGCACCGAATATATGACCCTCACTGCTGTTAGGTACATTATTGTGAACATCCCCGTTCTCCTTTGTGCCCAGTGCCCATAGCACTTGCTGTCCATCTGTCAGTTTGGTTATGTACGTGGAGCACCATATAAAGAGAGGGGCGGACCGCCTCCTGTCATTTTGTGCCAACTCAGAGCCAAACACGAGCAAAAATGTGGAGATGTGAATTGTCCTCTGACAGAAACGGCCTGCTCATCAGCCTCTGGAAACAAGTGACTAAGATGACTAATTTTCCTGCCATCCACCATCTCGAGAAGCCTTTTTTGTTCTTCATACTGCGATGAAAAAAAAGAAATCCTTTTCACGCAGCATAGGAAGAGATTCTCGAGCTCGAGCCAGTAATTGAGCAGCGCATCCTCACATAATAAGGCTGCTTCTTCTTTTTTTGTTTGTTTTTTTTTCTTTTTCTTTCCGCTGTGGTGTTGTCCACTCTGCTGCGTGGGTGTTTTGCTGTCAGGTGCCTTTTGATAGAGGAGCTGCGTAAAGCCGGGGCGGGGAGAGAGGGAACGGAAAAGCTCGCCATCAATCTTGCACAGCGAGACAGCCATCTGTTCCCAAAAGACACCAGCCCCCTCAACATCTTGTCCCCAAAAAACACCCACTGCTTCAACTCTGCAGCTGGAGACGCACCGTGCGCCGTGCCACCCAAATCTGCACTGTGATACGCTTTATAGTCTGCTCTCTGCTGCGAGTCGTTCCCAGTCCTGTACGTGAGGCTCCGTCACATCTGTTTTATTGTACTCGGCGCATAAAATGATTCCAGCTCTGATTGAATTTTGTTTTCAGAAACATCACGCAGTCCAGACGTGCCGTAAGCAAGCAAATTAGAACTGTTGCATGACTGCGTTGCAGGTTTTGCTCAGGTGTTTGAGCTCAGTCATCTGGAAAACTACTAGTATGTGCACCTCTCCCGTCTCTGTGGCTCATGCCGGCGACCATAAAGCTGTTATCTTTATTTTGCTGGTGGGGTAGCAGTGAGCCGAGGGAGGGCGTCATGATCTCCCCCGTAGGCTCATGCAGCTCTCACTAACAGGAACTGAGTGGCACTCTACTTCTTCTGCCACCCCACCACCCCCCACTTTCAAATATTTCTTTTTATCTGCGCGAGTTTTTATTTCAACACTTCTGATGCGCCCGACTTCTGAGGTGGCGACTAACGCGATTGCAAAGCTGAGACGTACGTGAGTCTTTTCCTTAAGTATTAATGCATACCTAATCATGCACACACATTTGCATTTGCCTCTCCGCTCCTTCATCCATCCTGAGACGTTTGTTTATTCAGCCTAATATGAGCAGCTCGCTCAAGTCAAAAATTTCATATAGGATTCTCAGTGGCTGCTACGCCTCAGTCACTCTGAAGGAGCCTCATAACTTATTCACACTTTACTGTCAACATCTGAAGTCATATATGCTTAGTAGATATATTATGTAATTTCGCACACTGGTATGACTCGTCTGATATAGATATTGCAGCAGTAATGCACTTGGGACTTGGCTCTTATAAACGGATGGCATACCTCTTTAGCATAAACATACATTTACACAGTTACGCATTGGATGATGGCCCCCAGACCCAGAAGACCTCGGTTTTGGTTTGGCTTTCGGTTCATACTGAGCAATGAGCTTGCTCTTTTTTTCTGTCTGCGCTGCTCTCTGTTGGGATTTGTCAGAGCTGTCAGATTGGCTGCCATCTTTGATCTGGGATCTGCCAATTGAAAGTATTAACAATGGGGCAGTAATGGAAAATTGTCAAATCACAAACTAAAAAAGTCTGTTCCTTTGATTATACAAGCAACAGTTCCTTCATTTGAAGACCATCAAACGAGTCTGCACACTTTATACTGTTTGGCTGCAACTTCCATGTGAAGCAGATTGAGGCCACTTGTTTTTCAAAGAGCATCCCTGCAAATACACAAATCGGCATGGAGTGTGCGTTGGCAGAACGGGGAGCTTACAGCCTTCTATCAAATTCCAGCAATGTGCTACAGATGAATTAGGACCAACTGGAGTGATTTCACAAAAACACAGTTAATTAAACAGAATTTCAATTAACCTCCTAATCATCAGTGCTCACACCATTTGACAGTTTCCTTCTTGTGGGTCAATTCTGTCACTAACAACCCTTTGGCAACAGTCTGCGCTCAGGTCCACAGAATAAATGCACAGAGATGAAAGGATATTTGACATCTCAACAGTATTGGTTTTGTTCCGTTCAATCAAAGTTTAAATTGCGTTAAAACAAAAGTCCTGCAAGCCACATTATCACAAATGGTACAGCCAGTGGTGGAAAAAGTACTCAAACCTACTTAAGTAAAAGTATTAATACCTGAATTTAAAAAGTAAAAATGCAAGTATTAAATGTAAATGTGCTCACATATCATAAAATAAAGTCACTCCCCTGTGCCTAATGCATTTATTAGATAGGACCTTGCAAAGAAGAAACAAAAAAAATTAACCAGCATAACCGACCACAAGGACCACAAGGCAAAAAGGTTGTGAACCACTGGTTTCATTTTTAAAGTTGTATTTTATGTGTATCATAATACTATTCACTGTCATTAGTGGGTTTTTTGTGGAAAATCTTAATATGAAAAGTAACTTTTATTTGTTATTTGTACTCAAGCATTTTACCTTTGTAAAAGTAGTTAGTTACTTACACTCACACCACTGGAAAATACAACCTCCATTTAAATCCTGCTGCAGGTTTGTCTGTATGTAGTGATGTGATACATGAATATGTTGCAAACATCAGCACTTCTACTGTCACCGTAACTAGGCTGTCAATGTAATGTCCTCAGAGTATTGCTGTGCTATGGTCATTAGTGCATTATGTTGTATTATTTGCTGTGGAGTATCATGTCAACATGTGCAAGTGAACAAAGTGTGCTTTGTTTTACTATTTCCCATCTCTCTGTGTGGCCCTTACTGTCTGCTGGAGCTATGACTGCGAGTGAGTGAAAAGGCCACTAGCCAGCCTGCAGATTACAGTGTGTGAGAGAAAAGTGATCAGAGTGATAGTGACTTCCACCGTGATAAACTGGGTCAATGTAACCCCCACCCCCCTCCACCACAGGCAAGGCTGAAAAAGGAAAAAAAAAAGATGAGGATACCATCACCAGACCCTGTGCGTGGATATAAGCATGGGGACACTGGAGCGTGGTTTGCTTTCTCCATGGGTCGGTATCTGTGTTGTGTTGGGACTGAAGGCATCCCCAGATTATTTTGACATGTTCCTTCCTCCCCTGTAGTCTGTGGTTTACAGTGTCACGTTATAATCTGTCCCCCTGTATTTTCTCTCTACCCATTTTGTTTCTGTCAGCCAGTGTTGTCCTCAGTATCTGTTCCTCCTGGTCCCCCTTTGAGCTCTTTGGTCTTCCATTCCCTGAGAGATTCATCATAAATATGGCTTAAAGGGCTTAAGAATTAAAAGTGAAAATCCACCTCAACAAACACTGCTTGTTAGCTAAACAAAACAAAAATATATATAGTGATGTACAGTATATTGATGTTATGTTGATGGTTGGTGCATCTCAGTTTAAAGGGTCACTTTATTTAAATGCTAAAAAAAAACATATATTCTACCTTACAATAGTGACATCCAGCCATGCAGATCAATTGTTTTTGACTTGAGGTTTTAGGATATCTGTCTCTGATGTCTGTGCTTCCATTTTTATGCAATGGAGGTGGAGACACTGGAGAACGTGATGTCTGCCGTTTCCACTGGGACTGTTCATTAGGGAGAGAGTTGTTCCGATAAAATGTATTCATTGTGAGGTGTTTGGAGATGTCTGCGGTGACCTGTTTAATAGTCAGCACCACAAACAAAATTCCACTCATCTTTATTTCAGGGGGGATGCGGAAATGACAGATAGAATTGAAATTTTATCTGCACAGCTAGAAGCAGGAATATGTTGTTTAGTAATGCAAACTGACAGTTTAATTTAAACTAAAAGTGTAATGCCATGCTAGTGTCTCTGATGGAAGTAAGTGTATCTTACATTTGCATGTTAGCATCATCATCAGCACTTAACACAAAGTACTGAGGCTGACAGGTGACTTACATAAACCAAGGTAGTGGACAACACAGTTTACAGCAGATGACGGCGCATGATGAAAAGAATCTCTTAAGTCTTACAATTCATCCTGAGGGGAACATAAATGTTTGTACTCAAGTTCTTGGCAATCCATCCAATTGTTGTCAAACACACCTAAAAAACTCGAAATATTAACCTCATGGTAGCACTAAAGGAAAAGTCAGAGGATCACAGAGCCATTAGGAGTCATCCAGTCATGGGTGTATGAACAACATCTTATAATGATCTATTAGTTAGTTATTGAGGAATTTCAGTGTGGACTAAAGGTGGTGGAAGTC
>JAOXYL010000078.1:5726791-5739385 GCA_028564955.1 Terapon puta
AGTCTCTTTTTCTGCCAATTTCTTACAATCATCAAGAGAGAGACACAAATCCAACAGACCCAGAGCCCTCGTCACGTTCGCTGTAAAAGGCATCACTTGTCTTTTCTCGACTACGTCTTTGTCAGCCTCAGCGTGCTTTGAGCTTCATGCTAACATTAGCAAGCTGACGTCCTCCAAACCGACCCATATAGCCACCATTACAGCCAGGCCGCTGCCGTGGCAAAAAGTAAATTAAAGTGCTTCATCAACCAAACAACTCCTGGGTGCACCAAACATCTCAGATTGATTGTGTTTAGGAGTGTGTGTATCAGAGGGTGGATTTTTTACTTCAATGATATTTCATCCTAACATTTGACAGCAGCCTTATAATAAATGTAGCCGGAGTTTAAAGTCCTGTAGGAACCTGTTATTAACAACATTAATCATAAAGGCAATTTAATGACACAAAAAATCCTCTCTATGTATTTTACTTCTACAGAGTGCATATTTATAAACCACAGTCATTTAATCTCTTTTTGCTGTGTCATGGGGAGAAAGCTTTCTCTCCAGCTAAGTTGTATTGTTGTGTATGTGGTGACCTTCTGTTTATACCATGGCCCGGACAAATGCTCATTTCTAATTGCCCCAAAGGACTCGGTTAATTTAGTTTATTCCAGAGACAGATAGAAGGCTTGGAGCGGGAAGTGTTTCATTTCACGTAATCACATGGCTCTCCAGGATTAAACAGTCTTTAAAGTGAAGACTCCCACTGAGCCAGCAGCTCATGTTGAGAATCATCATGTTGTTTTTCTGTCACAAAGCAATGCAAAGACAGCAATGCAGTATCATTTTTTGTCAAGGCAGTGCCTAAAAAGTATTCACATACATGTGTTTGCAATTCATTTATTACACAATAAAATCTAAGCATCCATTTTCAGTTTTTATTGTAAACTTTGGCATCATTGTATAGTATAAATCTACATTGAGATAGCTATGTTCAACAGTATATTCAGCTATTTTTACCATCAGCTATGACATGTCTTATTATTTCATGTGACTGAATGTGTCTTGTTAAGAATGAGGACTCATCAGAGGGATGAAGGTTATTGCAGCTCATTGGATACAGCTTTTGTGACTGAGCTTTTAAGAAGCCTCACTGCCATCAGGATTAACTAGGATTATTTGCTGTGAACAGCACAACAGGTACACACTCTTGTACCTTTGGATTTAGAATTTTATGCCCTAATGATCACGACATTACATGGAAACGTGAATGTCAAACCCCTATAAGTATACATGAGCATTAAATGCCCGGCAAGTGGCCCTGGTATAAGCAGGTGACAGATCTTGATGTGCATGTTTAAATGGATTTGGCGAAAAATAACCACTCCATTCAAATCCAACATGCACCTCTGTGGGCTTTCTCTTCATAAAATTTCTCCTTTCATTTGCAGAAATCTGAAAGGAAAGAATGTATGTGTGACATGTTAATGGTCAAAACTGAGATGTAACATTGTTGGTTGTTGGTTTTGTATTGTATTGGTATGTTTTGGTATGAAAAAGACACCCCAGAGATGACTTGAAAATATGCAAAACATAAATATCTATTGTTGTTGCCAACGTGTGTTGTTGTTTTCATGTTGGATTTGGGGTTTTACTTTACATTTCACAAATAACTGGCATTACTTCTTTTAAAATGTAATTACAAAGTAGTATAACAAACTATATCAACAGAACAAATGCAATGAACAATGCTAACAATTATGTGTATGCAGAAAATATAAATATTTCATAGCTCTAAGGCAATGTTCATAATTTTGCATCAGCATGCGCTGTTTGTGTCTAAACTGATGAATTGTAAAGTCTGCCCCACATTTTCAGTGTTTGTTAAATTACACTAATTTCCTGACTGCTCCCCCTCTGTCTCTTTCTCCCTTTCTTCACTGCGCAGCTCTGCATAAACCCAGATGCCTCCCCTCCCTCTTGATGAGCGCATAGTGGTCATTCAGCGCCCTAAAAATTTAGCCCTGTGTGAGGCCTCCCCACAAACCATCCCGCAGCACTCCTCTCAAATATCAGCCGCTTCCAATGGACAAGTCGCCCACCCCCCTCACCTCCACCCCTCTCAGTCCCATTTCTATTCACCCGCCTGTAAATCTCTGACTCTGGAATGCAAGCGCAGATCTTCCCGTGCGCAGAAATCCAAGGCCGACCAGCCTGTCATCCCAGCAGGTGCCAGACACATCCCTAGCCACTGCCATAGCAATGGTACAGTAACTCTTGGCCCACGGCTGCCCTCCCACACACATACTATTGATATCAGGGTGACAGTGGACAAAGGAGGGCGGGGTGGAGGATTCAGCAACTCGTTAGGCCGTAGCGGAAGTGTAAAAGGTGGCAGAGGGAAATGTGGCTCGTCACAGTTGGATCAAGGACAATGTGAGCGAAAAACTGGAACCGCGGGGGGGCAAGGTGGAACTGAACACAAGCCACAGCGAAGTCGCCATAGTCAGCTGTCATGTTCCCCCGGAGGCGCCCTACAATTCGTCCCCGCTCAGGCGCAGCAGCATAGGTTGAGGGGTGAAAAGGAGAAGGAGAACGCCACTTATCTGAACAGGAGCAACCAGGAATTTCCCTCTCTAGGTCACAAGAAGAATTCCAAACTGGGAACTGTCCATCAAAGCCATAACAGTCACAGTCTGCCCTACCACCAAAACTCCGTCCCCGTGCCCCATGCCGCCATCCTAAACTCCAACTACCCCTCCTCCCCTCCCTCCCAACCCACCCATGTCCCGGTCTCATTTCAGCAACTCAACCAGCCGCACCCGTCCCGCTCCAGAGATCACCGCCCTCACATTCTTCATGGTCTTCCCCTCTCCCCCTGCTCCTCCAACGTCGGGGGGTTCCCCAGCCCTGACCACACCTGCACCATCGACTGCACCCACCCGTTCAGTTGCGGGTGTTGGAGGTTGGTAAGATGCCGAGGGTATAAGGGGCACTCCGCCGGCTGCCAAGGAGGCGGAGGGAGCTCTTCCACCTCGTTTTCCTGCGTTCACAATGTCGGGGCGGTGAAGAGAGGAGGCAAAGAAATGGGCCTGAGAAACCTGGGCGGGTGCCTGTCCACCGCCTCCACCTCCAACACCTCCTCCTCTAACAGCACTGTGTCTGACTGCCGAGCCAGCCTGTTTAAACCCCTCCGCTGTGCCTCCTGCTCCGCCGAGGCCGGAAACTTCGAGAGCCCCGCTATCCTTCGCAAAAAACTGGTAGGAGGATGCCTGCCCTGTGCGCCGCTGTCCTCCTCTGCCCCTCTCCGGGCGATACAGAGCTGTGTCACAGGTTGCAACCCCAAAGCGTCTCAGACGGGCAGCTCCACCTGCAGCTACTGCAGCAGCGACCCCATAGTTGTGACATTCAACCCTCGCCGTGGCAAACCCCCGGGAAGAGGCATCGGAGCTACTCATTCGATGGGGATGTTCCAGGCTGACGATGACGACTACAGCGTGCGCACTATCTGGCCCGAAGAACTGGCCAAGAAGATGACCCACTCTAAAGCCCAAAAGAATCACTGTGGCGGGATGGGGGTCGGGAAGACCTGTGCAGGCCAGGCCCAAAATGGCAGTAACGGAACGGGCCTCGTCCCCCTGGACTGTCAGAACCTCCAGGAATACGCGCAGTCTCAGCTAACGGACCACGCCGGCCGACGGCGGCTTCAGCAGGGGAAAATGGCCGCCCTCGACTTCATGAGCTGCAGGTCGAGATCCGAGTACGACGAAGGCCGGAACTCACTGAAGAGGCTCTTGAATAAAGCAGAGGATGTCGGGATGGGCGACGGTCTCGAGCAAGACGGAGATGTAGCATATCCATGTTCCCCCTCTCCCCGATCTGCCTCCCCGCCATCACCCGTGTCCTTTTCGCCTCCACCGTCTGCCCCCAGCACGCTCATCAAACCCAAACCCTGGCAGAGAGATAGAGAGGGAGGACACTCTCTGCCATCGGCTCAGTCCCTCCACCTGGCCCTCAACTCCCTGAACAGAGAGCAAGACGAGGAGAACAGCAGAAGTAAGAATAACTTAACAATTCACCTGTGCAAGCAGTAAAATATACATAACACCAACAGTATTCTAGTCATTTTAGACATAAAGCTGGGACATATTGGGCTGAATGTCATTTAGCAGTTCTTTACAATCCCTCATGTGCATCAGAAAGTCCCTGTTGATTAGATGTGTGGCTGGTGTTGGGTTTTTTGAGTGTAGCCTGTCTGCGTTTGGCATATGCTGTCATAATTCAAAGCCACTTCCCCTTGATGTGTTAAATAATTTTGCTGTGGTTTTAACAGATGGACGCACATTTGGGAACATCTAGCTCCCTCGGATCCCAGCAAGTTGTTTCATTTACATTCAAATAATCAAAGTGCTAATGGACCTCTGCAGAATAAAATGCTGCTAATTAGCTTTCAGACTAATATGACCCACTTCATTGATCTCCGAGTGGATTTAGTTATGTAAAGTCTTATTTTGTCACAGCATACATCTTTTTTTATTCCTGTCATGTCAAGCAGTTTAAACGCGAACATAATTAGCACACTGCAGACAATGTATCTACACGCTTTCTCTCCGTCTCGTCGTCCTCCAGTGCACCTCTCTCTGCCGCTCTCCTCCTCGTTGCCGGCCTCCCTGTCCGACGAGACCTTGATGACCCCTGATGCGGAGAACGCCGTGGTCAGCCCCATCCTGCCCTTCCTGTTTCTGGGGAACGAGAGAGACGCAGAGGACCTGGACCTGCTGTTACGCCTCAATATCGGCTACGTGGTCAACGTGACCACGCACCTGCCCCTCTACCACGTCAACTCTGGGCTGCGCTACAAACGGCTGCCAGCCACCGACAACAGCAAGCAAAACCTTCGGCAGTACTTTGAGGAGGTTTTTGAGTTCATTGGTGAGAGTCCCACTTCTGATGTATTGTTGTACTTGTGAGTGCGTATGCGGCACATTGCTGAGAGTCAGTTCTTTGTTTCCTTTGAAGGCATTGAAAGACTATTGTGCTACAATCTCTGAAGTTTCCTGCTCAGTCCACCCATACTCCTCTAGAAGAGATTCACCTTCAGACAAGTCTCCTTAGTGACTGGCAGGACTTTCGTTTTGTGTTTGTCAAAAAAGTGTGGAATGAATTGATAAATAGCGATGAGGCACCATTAAAATCAATCAATCAATCAGTTCTTTGTTAAGGATGTCGCAATGATCCTGCTGAATGTGTGCTAGTTGTAAGTTTTAATGACAGTGGTGACACTTCCCATATACGCAGATGCTCGCAGCTTGCCAGCATGCAGCGTTACGCCAGTTTTTACCTCTTTAATTCAGCAAATTGAGCTCATTTGTTTTGCTCTTCTCGTCCCCAGAGGAGGCATATCAGAGTGGACAGGGAGTGTTGGTGCACTGCCAGGCAGGCGTGTCCCGTTCTGCAACCATCGTCATCGCCTACCTTATGAAGCACACCCTCATGACAATGACCGATGCCTACAAATACGTGCGGAGCCGCCGCCCGGTGGTGTCCCCGAATCTAAACTTCATGGGCCAGCTCTTGGAGTTCGAGAGGGACCTCAACTCTGGGGTGACTCCTCGTATTCTGATGCCTAAACTCAACGGTGTGGAGACGCAGGTGTGAGAAAGGTCAGGGGTCAGGAGGGTGCGGGGGCGTGGCAGGTAAAGACCAGAGAAGCGATATAGATTAAAGTGGCATTAGTGAGTGTTAAAGAAGGAGTGCAGCACATTTTAGAGGAGAGACACAATGAGAAATATTGCAATTGGGAAAAAAAGTGGCGTATTTGGCAATTAGTGCACTTTTAATACTGTGAAACATGAGACAAAAAGACTGGATGCTTCATTTGTTTAAGTAGTAACTCTTAGACAACATGATCATCATCCAGGATACTGTTTATAAGATAACGTGCCAATATTTTGTATAGACCTGACATCACTCAGATATCTTTTTGCTTTCTGTTATTTCTTCCTCTCTGCTCCCACCGTTTACAATCACACACAGAACATTCAGTGACTTTGCTGCCATTAATCACAAATGCATGCAGAGCAGTAGCGCAAACACTGAGAGGGTCCACCGGTAATGGTAATGTCCCACTTCATCTACGACGCCACATGTAGCAACACACACGTCATTACAATGCACTTTACCTCCCATGCATTTGCTTCATTATCACCAACTAAACTGTCAAGGATGAGGGGACACGCAGACCCCAGTCACAGTTTTTGGTTAATATTATCACATCTATGGATTTTTCTCCAGTTTGATAACAATAGAGCAGCATGGACCTTGTAGGTAGCATTGAGTAGCATTAACCTATTGCAGAAGGGACAAAGAGACTCATAGAAATGTGTGAGAATGCGTTTATTTTAGTGGCCGGCATTTTGGCTCTGAAAAGTTTTGTAATTCAAAAATGATGCAGTGAATTTCAAAAATCTCACATGGGTGATGCACTGACAGGGTCAGAGTAGCAAGATAATGCAAGTATGACAATGTATCTGAACAAAAACTTCATTTTCATATGCAGGTTAATACACTTAAATAAGATCATTAGCAACACATTCACTGCAGAGCTGAAACAACGACTCAACAGCATGTTCAGAGATTTTTATTTTTATTTTTATGCACACCATGATTTACAGAATATTTGAGTGGAGGTTTGGTTTGCAGGTACTGTCCTGCTGTAATAATGTGCTTTAAAATGACAGACCTTCTCCAACTGTGCACATTTATTTTGTTGTTAATTCGCAAGAGAAATGCATTATTTTTATTAATTTTTTATGATGTAAAAAAATCTTTGTTCTTGTTTGGTGTTCAGCATGAAAGGTTTCTGTCAGTGTACGGACAGATAGGTCATCAAATTTAAAAAGCACATGGTAGCTTGACTGATTGGGGACGGCGCAGCAGTATTTAATATCCTGCTTAACCCGTCTCATTCAGAAAGTAGAGCCAAACTATTTACTATATTTTTATGTTGAGCAGTTGTTGAAACAATACACTTTTATTTTTTTGAACTCATGACTTGCTTCCTGTAGCAGATTGCGGATGTTATTTCCCCCAACCAAGTTCAAGAAATAAGTATTGTTTCACAGCTTACACTGTCTTACCTAAGTCATGAACACTTTTAAAGCCAAATCTATTTTATATTGAGTTCATTTAATACCTTTGTGAAGGAGAGATGAGATGGTGACGTCTCAGATGTTTGTTGATCGGCCTGTTGTTACTTCCTAACTGTTCTTTTGCCTTATTGTCCCTCTGAACTGTGTCCCTCATTACTATGCATTATTTTTATTATGAAGACTTTGGTTTGATTAGAGTGGGTTACTTGATTCACTGTGAACTCTCCCACTGTATTACTATGGTTGAGGACTGAGTCCCGGTCAGTACACATTAAATTACAGTTATAGCTCCTGTGAATGTTGTGATTAGGTAAAGACATCACTGGACATGAAAAGTGGGACTTTTTTAAAAAGAAAAAAGAATCCTCTTATTACCAAACTTATTTTAAGTGGCTCATTAAACAGTTCTAATTAACAACATCAGCACAGATTGCCATCAGTGTTGTGCGGCACTTGACACAAGTTTATATTTGAGAAGCATCAAAACTTTTCTGTTAAATGACATTTAGTGGAGAACTGATGATTTCTAATCTGTTAACTAAGGATGAGAATTGTTTTGCACATTTTCTAATCTAATTCCATGCAAATTTTTGATAACAGTGTGTCAACATATTGTAATTTATGACTCCCGGCAAATGTTTTTTTTTTGCTAAATAGTGTCAAAGATGACAATTCAGTTCCTTTAAAGGTGTTGGATGAAGGGGCACTTTTATTACTCATATTATTTAATGTTGTCTTCTCTTAGTCCTCTGAAAACAGTCTGACAGACGCTCTGATGGTTCAGGGATTCAGCACGTCTATTATTGATTGATCATCTGACAACACGTTAGCTTGTAGAGGGAAGGGGCAGTACTCGAGTCCATAAAAACCCAAACAAATCAAAATCCAAACATGCGACTGAATATAACTTTGATAATATTTTATTTATTACTTTTTGTGATATTTCAACCAAATTTCAGTTGCCCCTTTTTCAGACTTGAACTCACAAATAACAAAGTTCCCTGTTAAAAGTTTCTACACCCAAAATGCCTTCAGTTTAGCCTTGTGTAATTTGGTCCTCTGGCAGTGTCATTATAAATATGACTTTGTAAAATGATCCTGAATTTTGCTTGTTGGATTTATTTTCTGGCTAAGTGACTTTGATAGAGGCTCTATATTTTTCTACGGTCAGACTTCTTCATCATGCTAGGTATGCACATATACTGTAACTGTGTATTTACAGTTTTTTACATGAATCTTTGTTTTGTATGAAAGGCCGTTTCGGACAGGAATGACATCTTCCAACTCTGCAGCGACAACAAGGATCTTCGGTTTCACTGTTATCAGACCTCAGTAAATGTGGGTCAGCATACCGTATTCCTGTTTTTACCTCTCGCCTTTATTTCAGCTGGAGAGACTTCAACCAAACATGCTGTTCACTCCTCCAGACTCTCCAGCTCAGCTCACAGTGGGTGTAGTATTAACCTTTGAAGAGGGCCTGTTGCTATTGCTCCTTGATTTTTATACAGACTTTATATGCAAGATGGCTGTCGAAGCAGTTTCTTTAATTCCACGCTGTATGGACTGTGCAGTAGAGTCGATACTGACCTCAGCCGTTTGTACTCGAGAGACACATTGAAGGAAAGCGAACATTTTCCCTCTAACTCACATGAACTGAAGGACCAGTGTCTCCGTGGGTGTCAGTGTGTGTAAAAAAATCCGTTTATGTTTTGCACTTGAAAAGAGGGAAGTTGTTACTGTACGTACGATAACATTTTTTGAGAACATTGTATATCCGTGCATTGCTTATTCGTGGGAACTGAATTACTCCTGTTTGTACTTTATTGCTCATTTTTAAACATTGTGTTATTTCCTGTACCAAATATTGAATTTAAGGATAATGCTTCATAGGAATGATGACGATGAGTAAAGTCAAGAAAGAAAAAAAAAAAAAAAAGCAGATCACCTCCCGCCTTCCTAAGGGGGGTAAGAACTCTTCAGGTATGACTATCATAGTAATGCTGTGCTGTTTCACCCTGCCGCCCCACCTCCTCCAGAGACCCAAAAACTCATGTTATCTAACCTGTGATGCTCTTCTGTCGCCCTCTTCCTTTTCATAATGGATTGTTTCTCTTGAGCAAATGTAATATTTTCATATTGTAGTAACTGGTCCTTGTATTTAGACGACGTTTTTACCTTCATGCACTGTGACTAATACAATGCTGCTATATCACAAAGACTTTTCTTTTGTACGTCACGTTTAGCTGATGCAAAGTGGCGGCTGTCGCTAAAGGTGACCGGTACAAAGAGGGCTTGAATGCGGAGGCCCTGCTTACATTATTCCACTTCAATCCAGGCTTCATTGTGCTGCCTCGGCGCAGTGTATTAATCTCAGAGTGAGTGTGTGCACACCCGTAGGACCTGTAGCCGTTCCCGTTGGTCTTCCTTTACGAGCATGATAGAGAGAAAGGAGACAGTGAAATGTAGCAGTAAAATGTTTTATTTTTTTTAAAAGCCCATCTCTTTTCTCACTGTGGTTCAATAAAACTGGTGTGTTTTTTTTTCTTTTCTTCTTTTTTTTTGCAACAGTGATAATTTTAGCAAGAACTTTTGTCAAGGTTTGGTACTAGTTTTTTTTTTTTTTTTAACTGACTTTAGACTTTAGTGACAGTAAGTGAAAAATGTCCAAACATAACAATATGACTGACACCAATTTAGACTCTGTCCTCAAATAAAAACAATTAAAATGTTAATCCTGTGACTGAAATATTGACCAGATGCATATTTGTATCACATGTTGCTGCATCTAATTAAAGTGCGTATGTATATATTGCAGGTGCAGTATATGTTTTCTTATAAAATCTTTTTTATTTCTTTTTTATTATTTCTTCGCCATGCTAACAACATGACTCAGCCGCTTTGCTCCAAACTAAATCATCTCGACAACTATTTGAACGATTGACGTTTTGCACAAACATTTATGTTCCCCAGAGAATCATTTGTTTTGATTAATCTTGAATTTTTCCTCCAGTGCCACCTGCAGGTCCAGATTTCTATTTATCAAATATATGCTAATCAAATTTTCTAAAAATTCCTTCAAGCCTCAGTACTTTGTGTTTAATGCTTATTAACAAATGCTAGCACATTAACACAATACGCTGAGATGTTAAACAGATACCTGCTAAACATCAACTTGCTATTATTAACGTTACACATGCGTTAGCATGTAAGCATCATACACATTTCTTATAAACCACAAGCATGGCTGAGCAAACATCATCTTATTTTAGACCTATACGCATCTCAAAACATCAGTGTGATACAAATCTGCTCATTTCAACCCACATTAACAACATACATATGTTTCAGTTACAAGATTTCAGTTGATTTTATAAAAAATGGCTTGTCGTGATTTTTTATGACAGGTTGAGCAAAAGATAATATACAGTATATAGTTATAAATCTGTAGTTGAATAATAAGCGATGTCAAGTACTTTTGAAATAGAATTAGTTGACTGAATTAATTCTGAATGACAATAATACCAATTAAACTGTCAGTAATACGGATTAAATTATAAACCCTAATCCATAGGATAGAGAATGATGAAATAGGGGCAACTTGCATTCTCTATGTTTGCTTTTGATGTAAACTGCCTGAATTTAAAGCTTTTGAAAAACTGCATTTCAAAGACATTTGGACCTGGTTTAATTTTCCTCCTTATATAAACTATACTCATAGTGCACATGGGATTTGGGGCTCAGACACTTTGAGAATCTTGAGTAGATCTCAGACATGAAAGTCTAATCTAAAAATCATTGTGTAGCACAAAATAATATGCAAAACATCAAGTGGAGAATACTGAAATATGCTTCAGAGAATCTGTAGCTAGCAAGTCAGCCAGTGTCAAGATTATTATCTCACATATACACAGGCCTGCCATGCATCTGTGATTTATCAGAGAGGAAGAGAGGTTTGAAATTTAGAAAGTAACCGGAACAAAAGGTTTCGACAGCAGCGGCATCTCCCACATGGAGTTACAAAGATGTGGATGACTAGAAAAGTGATGTGTGTGGAAACCGATCATTGGTTTAGATGTGACCACACTTTGTTGGCATGACGTCAGACTCCCACCCAGGCAGAACAGTTGTGCAATACATAAACACGCTGGCTGCATAAAGAGGTCTGACAAACAAAGCGTTTCATGGAGGGTTTCTCTGCACACCGGCTGCTAAAACTCAGTTCACACATGTACTTTCTCTTCCATTTCCTACATGTTCGCTTAGCGGCAGCTTAAATTAATTTGGTTCCTGTGTTGGTGACATGACTGAAGATTTCCCATCAAGTGATTTAATTGCTGTCTTGTCTTCTCTTTTGTTGGTTATAGCTGAATATGGTAATGTTGAACCTTAATAGCATCCTAAAGTGTGCAGTACAAAACCTGATGGCTGGATTGTGAAGTTGTTCTCTATGTTAATTTCTAGTAAACACACTGGAACTGTCTCTTTTAATAAAAAAAATGAGAAATAATCCCCGTTTGAGTATCTGTTGTTTTAATGTGCTGTGATTATTCTCCACAAGTGGTATAAAGGCTTTGGTGAACTCAAACATCCAGTAAAGCCATGTGCTGTGATAGGCCAAAGCTGACCACCAGCGTTCTCTGAATGAAGGCAGGAGTGTCTATTTGGAAAGTATTGAGCAGTTACATTACCGTCGATACAGACGGCCAATTGCAATTGATGATTCAGATGATCACCCCACCCAGATCTGCTTCGCTCATCATTACATAAGAGCTGGTTTGGGATTCACAGCTGTGTGATCAAGCACCCGGGGGCGGATCGATCACCGAGAGAGGTTAAAGCAAACTCGCTATCTGCCTTGCAATAACTGCTGCAAATAAAAAGCATGAGCAACGCAGAGCAGCACTCCACTGGCTCTTCTGACTTGATTCAAATGGGAGGTCTGAGTTTCATAATGACTCATCAATCTCTAGCTTGAAACTCTGTGCACAAGTCCTCCAGTTCAAACCTATTTTTAAAAAAAACCCTATCTTCATTTTTAACCACACTCGCAGTTCTGCTTGAGGGATCCACCGCTTTGTTCCAGACTGAAATATCACAACATCTCTCAGATGTACAGTCGCGAACGTTAGTAGAGACGTTCATGTTCCCTGGAGGGTGAATCCTCTAAACTCTGGTGATCTTTTGGCGTCACCATGTGGTTCACAACCGTGGCTTTAAATGCAATATTTCAACTGCCACTGGATGACTTGCAACGACATGTGGGTCAGACATACATGTTCCCCTCCGGATGAACTCTGGATGAACTTTTCCATCAAGCTCCATAGTCGCGTCAAATTCATGACGACCCCACCTCCCCAACTAGGGGCCCCAATCAAACCGACGCTGATTTACAATTAAATACTTGCTAGAGTCATGACATTTTCATCCCCCAACCATACTGTATGTTTAGAGGATATTATTG
>JAOXYL010000078.1:5755210-5768648 GCA_028564955.1 Terapon puta
AAGAAATCCCCACACACACATATACATACATGAGAGATAAAGCAAACACGTTTTGACTCCTCTTTTACTCATTTTCAGCACTACGTGGATTAAAGTGAGTAAATGTAAATTGGGGCTCTGAGTAAACATGATTAAACATGATACCCTGCTGGTTTAGGAAATAAAGCCTGAGTCAGGGCTGAAATGTGCGCTGATGACCTCCAGAGGGAGACAAATCCTCACACAGGGTCAGCTCTGCTGTTAAAATGGCCGAATACCTTCACTAAATTTAAACACAGTGACGGATTGAAAAGTGACACACTTTATCACACCGAGCGATTAAAGCACTTTAAACGACCCGTGATAAATACACTTTACACTTAAATCGTGTTGTGCCCTTGAAGATACTGCAGCGCACCGACATGTGCGGCCATGGCGGCTGTGCGGTAACAGACGCGCTTTCAGAGAGTTCACCTTCAAGTTAAAGTGCGACATGTTTAATAATAAAGTTCACCTTAAAACGTTCATTTACTAACGCTGTCTGAAATAACGAAGCCGAGATAAGGCGACGTTCGATTTTAACCGAGCAGGGCTGTTTTAAAAACGCCGTAAATCTCCGAGCTGCGACACTTAAATCCACCCGGTGTTATCGTTAGCAGCTTGATCGCCCTCAGGTGTGGAAGAAGCCGCCGTGTCACCTAGGAGAACCGCTGACCGTTATTACCGGTCCGAGCTAACGGCTGTCATGGCGACGGGCCGCGGGGAGACAGCGAACATGGCGAGCTACGGGAGGGAGAGCGGCCGTGCGTTGTTGATACTCAAGTTAATGTCCGGTTAAAAACAACAACAACAACAACAACAACACACTCGACACATCCTCGGGCCTTCACCGTGCCGTCAGCGGGGGTTAGCGCCGTCTTACCTGGATGGGCATTTTAGCGACGGAAGAGGTGTGCAGCAGTCTGACGCAGCGGGCGCTCCTGGTGACGGCGGCTGTGATGGAGAGCATGGTGTCCGGCTGCTAAGCTAGCCGGCTGCTGCAGCTTCGGTGTGCTGGCGTACGCGGTAGGTTAGTGTCGGAGGTGTGGTGTCTCTGACCCCCCTCCCTACCCGACACACCTGAGACCTGGCTCGCTCTCACTCCGCCTTGCCCCGCGCCGGGTCTGACTCCCGAGACTAAAGATAGCCTCCAGATTTGGGTCTTTATCTTAATCTTTATTCACTGCGCCATCTGCTTCGCAATGTGTCCGAGGGAGAAACTGTTACTGGTAAGTGTGTGAGGATAGAAGAAGACACACCACATAAGTTAACTTCAGTCGCAAACCTTGGCTGAACCCACTCTTTGACAGCCCTGCATACACTTACACACCTGCAGTGTAAGAAAGGCTGCTGGTCATTTTCTCTGTGCATGAAATCTTAGCAAAAGGTGAAAACTGTTGATCACTGTATCCCAAAGCCCGAGCTGAAGTCCTCAGACGTCTCCTTTTGTCCACAACCTCAAGACATTTAGTTGACTAGAGTCACAAAGAACTGAAGAAACAAGACAATATTCACATTTGAGAAGCAGAATCTGGACACATTTTCTTCAAAAGCGACTCAAAATAATGATTAGATTGTCTGAACAGCAGCCGATTTAATCTAATAGTTGACAAGTAATCCATTAATTGTTGTAGCTTTAGTAATATGGTTAGGCACACCCCACTACTATTAAGGCAGAAATCAGAGATTATATTAATGAGCAGTTGGCGTGATGATCATTATCTTGATTAACTGATTGGCTGTTTTGTCTAGAAAATGGTAATAAATGTTGATCACTCTTTCCAAAAGGCCAAGGTGATGTCCTCAAATGTCAGGTTTTGTTCACAACTCAAGAGATATTCATTTAACTGTCATAACATTTTCATAAAAATGACTCAAAACAATTAATAGATTATTGAAATATTGGGCAATTAACAGTTGATCAATAGGCAGCTTATCAATTAACTGACTACTCATTGCAGGTCTACTTACTATGGATAGTTTTATTCTATTAACTCATCATGCTGTCATTCAATCGTACTTCCTTATCCCCCATTTATTACACAGCAAGTAAATGTACACAGAGAGATGAGACCAATGATCTGTGGTGGTGGTGTGTCCATTTATTACACAACACAAAGCACCTACAATAATCCACTCCCTGTTGCGTCAGGCAGTGGAGTATCTCACTTTTTTCACAGTGATTTTTATGTGGACATGTTTAGACAAGGACATCAAACTGTTTTTATCTAAATGAAACAGAACAAAAAAGAAAAAAAGCCTACACACAGAAATTCACAGCTAATATCACACACAAAAATAAAGCAGTGTCAACAAACAACAGTAAATTGAGTAAAAAATAGAATTTAATCATTTAAATAGTCTTTCAAAATACAAACATTGATTTAAACTTCTAAATAATATAACGTTTAGTAGCTATTTTTCATTATAACTGGCAATGTTAAATGTACACTGTGGCTATACAAGGAAATGTGTGAGGTTTGGTAATTTTACGGTATTGCTCATTTATATTAATGCGCACATATTTATTAAAACTACAAATGACTGTATAATTTTAACAATGACACCGCAAATGACCCTGCCTTCACCCGAACGCACGGTGCCTAAAACATATGTGTAGTTTGATGAAAAAACCTCTTATGTAAAGGAGTTCAACCCAAGCCTCTATATTAATGTTTGCTTCAGCTCTGATTACTATTTGAGAAATTTGGTTAGTAAACAAATCCCTCTCTGTGACAGGAACATGTCAGCTGTAACCTGTGAAAACT
Organism: Terapon puta; assembly: GCA_028564955.1. Lineage (NCBI taxonomy): Eukaryota > Metazoa > Chordata > Actinopteri > Centrarchiformes > Terapontidae > Terapon > Terapon puta. The sequence goes on from JAOXYL010000078.1 coordinate 5,757,997, forward strand.
AAACCGACCAAGTGAATCAGAGTCAAACTTTGCCAATATCAGTCCCTGCTCCACAGTGCTAACCATTGCTAATAATAAAAACCTGTGTTACAAGTTGAACCGTTTTCAAACTGAACCGCTGTAAATGACCTCCAGTGTTTTTGAGCTGCACCATTATTCCTGTGAAGCCATACCTGCTGCAGGCTTTGTACCACGGGGCATCTTTTACAATGATTAATGAGCTGTATACTCCTTAATGTTACAGAAAATAAAAAGATGGGGGGGAAAAATACAGATCTCAGGTGTTGGCGCAACTGCAAGACATTCAATGAAGCCAATATTCAAATTTTAACTTGTTAAACCAAAAGATCAACAATTACATTTGTCTCCACAGTTATTTGGCCGTCTGGCGTACTGTGCCTCCTGAGGTAGCCCTCTGTAGCCCCACCATGCCGCTAAATCTATAGAGCCATGTAAAATTGATCCCTAAAATGACAATCAGTTTCAGAAAACACACAACTGCTTACAAAAAAAAACAGAAAAGAAAAAAAATTAGTATTCATAACCTCCTGAATGGAAAGCTTCATTTCAATACCAAACCCACAACAGTGTCACAATGTAAATAAAATACCCTTGAATCCTAGAAAGGAAAATTTATGAAAAAGCAAGTTTCAAGTCTTTACAAATTTCAGAACACTGTAAGCTGCACAAATATAATTGTAATGGGGAATTTATCTCACATTTGCTGGCTTTATCTTCTTCTATAAATTGCATGTTTCTGTTAATTTAAATGGAACTGTACATGGCTAAAAGATTAGTGGCCCTTTGACCACTAAATATTATTTTTAGGGATCTGATCTCGACATCAGATGCTGTAGCTTTGCATTGCATGTGAAGCTTACGATAATCATCACTTCTACTGTTTAAGTATACAAACCTGCTGAACAATCAGTAGGACTTTCAGGATGTTGTCAGACAACGTTTCAACATCCCAAAGGAAGATGTTGCATAATGTTGCATTTCTTGCCGTCCTGAGCCCGTGACGGGCACTTTCAAGTCGAAGTTCAACAGACGTACGTACACAAAAGGAGCGATCCCGTACTGAAACAACTGAGATCTTTTTATGCAACTGTCTTCACTACTGCAGAAAATGCAGCAAAATCTCATCACACACCTATCAATCAGATGGGTTACTGTTAGACATTACAGCCCACAAATCTCACAGATCAGACCATTATTTTTGAACAGCACAGCTGTGTCAACGCTGGAGTCAGCAACTGTGGTCTGATCTAGCGGATGAGGATAGTATAAAAAAAGCAGATGAGGCGTATGCATTTCTTTACTAACCACCGTTGTTGCCACACTGGCTTTAATGTCAAAGAGCTGTGTTCTTCCCTGATCTTAGTGTAGCTCATTGGTTTAGACTGCACACCAACGCACACTTGCTTGTATGGAAGCCATTTTTTTTTGTGTGTGCCAGTTTTACATACAACACTGAATATATTACCTTCCAAGTAGCGCATTTTGTGAGCACACAATCTTCATATGCACGTCTCCTGGACAAATCAATTGCACAACCTTTTATAAAGAATCCTGCACCTACTATGTACACCAGTGGTTCCCAACTCCAGTACTTAACCCCAAAAGTGCTGCTGGTTCTTTCTCATACCACATTTTTAAATCTACTGACCTAGCAGCTCCAACCCAAACCAGTCTCTACAAGAAATCAGAATAATAAAAAATAGAAAAAGAAAGTCAACACTTGGGGTCCTGAGAATGAGGAACTACTGATACACACACACACACACCTAGTTGTCTCACCATTTTATCCACATTTTAAATGTGACAGACAATAATCGAGTCATTATATTGCTTTTAACATATTGCAAGTAATTCCTATGAATTTGCCTACAACGGCACACTAAACTAGAGTAAATACAAGCACTCTATGTGCATGTTGATCTGACCCTTTACTGGACCCTCAAGTCTTTTTGCCCGGATATGTTGGTATGGCTTTCATGAGGAGATGTTGCATTGTTTTAAAAAAGTTCAAAAGCCACATGATTGCAGTCTGTTCTTGTGTACCGTAATGTTGTTCTTTAGTGGTTATGCAACAGCAGATCGGCACTGCGATGGAACACATCATGAAAATAGTTGAAACTGAGAAGTTTTCTGGCATTCATGTTAAATGTTTTCACTCTGGGATCTCAGGAGCTTTTTACTGAAGTTTGGCAGTTACATCTTACGGTAAAGAACCAATTCCCACTCAGGGACATGAATACATGAGGTTGTTCTTTTCTCATTTTTCTTTTCCTTTCTTGTTGCCTAAGGGAAAAGGGCCATTTTCCTCATTATTAATTCTCAAATAAAATCTCTCATTCCTCACAAACCACTCATCCACTCTTGAAGACTAGATCTCTGTTGGGTCATTCTCTGCATCCTCTGTACTTCGGCCGCTTTCCACTCTAGGGAGAGTCCATCATGGCTTCCAGCATCTCCAGGAATAGTTTGTGCATGGGTACACCACCACGGGTCTTGATGCTGTAGAAGGTGGTAAGAGCACGACCAGCAGTCTGTCGGAGGAGAGGCAACGTTAAAAGGAGGCGTCCTGCCCGCTGGGGGTCGTCTGGGCGGCGCTGACATTCCAGCTCCAGCAGGGCCTGGTGGAGGAGGTCCCGCAGCTTCTGCACAGCCTCCATGTCCTCGATGTAAACAGAGTCTGACAGGACAGCAGGGAGCACATGATAAGGCACCAAGGAAGGTGTTTACATTTTCTCAGCTTTTAGCCAAGGATGAAAGCCTGTGTTGCTCAGTAACTTGGCACAACGATACCAGCAAACTTACTGCAGCCTTAGTTTACAAAACAAACAGTGGATCTGTAGTACATCTTTAGTGCAAGCAGATCTACGTGATCTGCTGTTGACAATGATCTAGTGTGAATCTCTAACATAAAGGTTGTGGCTGATAAACTAGACTCTACACAGCATGTCTCTCGCTGTAGAAAAAAAGAATAAAAACAGGAATATTGCAGTAGTTATCACTCAACATATGAAACAAAAAAATCTTTCCTGCACTACAATCCAACACAAGATCTTTCTCCTGTCTACATCCCTTCCAGCTAATCTTCTGCTGTTATTGCAACAAATGCTACCCTAGGAGCTCAATGAGGACTGATTGCATTAATTAGTCAGCTACTTACATGTGGAAGGACAGATAATACCACAATTACAGTTTTAAGTAAAACAGAACATCATAACTTTCATCAAGGTCGACTTTAATGCAGGTCTGTTGTAATAGACTTCATTAGTTGAATGAATGAATAAAATAACCTGGACACTGAGTATCCTTTAGGTTTAGTTTCCAAGAAATGTGTCAGTAGAGGTGGTAGGTACCTGCCCTTAATTAGCTCAATAAAATGAAATAATTTCTTCTGACAATAGCCTGCATGAAAACCCTGATGAGTTCAATGATACCACAATGAAATACAAACAACATGAAAACCTAAACATTAAGTACCTGAGTTAGTGAGTGCGATGGCTTTTAGCATGACAAATTCCTCCCGGTCCACGTTTAGTGCACGGAAACGGCGAGCGAGTTGACTAATGGCTGCGTTTAGCTCCGTCAGTCCAGCAACACGTGACATCTCCTCGTCAAGGACGAAATCCTCTGCGAACACAACCTCGTCCTCACAGCCTAGCGAGCGGTATGCTACACCCAGCACCAGCACCTCAAGCCACACCGACTGCAGCACGGACATCTGGTCTGCTAGGGACAGCGACAGGAAGCCTAGACAGAGAGACAGAGCAAGAGGGAAATTTAAATGCAAAGGAGGTAAACTGCAACTTAGTTCACATTTTTGGTGTTATCTGAAGCACCAGGGAGTGGTCTGGTGTAAGTGTCCTTATAGGAGCCATGTAATGAGCTTGTAATTTAAGCATCAGCTCATTTGAACTGCAGGAATTTGCATGTACACTAATACATTCATTTAATTTGTTCTGCCAGTGTTTTGTTCCAAACACTTTGTTTGTCCACATCTCCATTGCTTCCACACGATCACGGCTCTCTGCATCTCTTACCAGGAATGTGTTTTGCCCAGCCAATGATGACGACCAGTTCACGGTCAGCAAGGTCACAGAGGGTGGTGAGCGTGCGCTGGGCTGTGTCGGGCTGCAGAGGGTCAGGCATGGCAAATAACTTCTCTGGCTCTGCCACGAGAAGGTGGGACACAATGATGTTGGAGGAACCTATTTGGCAAAACAGACACAAGACAATGCATTAAAATGATGAAATGATGCACTGATAGACCCCCCCCCCAAAAAAAATGTTTTTATCAAAACTAACACCTTTATATTAATTGCTTCAAACAACATGCTGTTTTGTAGATTGTCTAGATTGACATAAATATAGTCAAACAACTGACCTCTCATTGACCGACATTATGAGTAAAAACATTTTTTTATTTAAACTTGCTCAGTACCTCGGCAGGATTCATGTGACTCAAGAGCTCAAAGTTAAGCCATCTAAAATTGTGCAAAGGAGCACAGTCACAGTATTTCACTCAGTGCTGACTGACAAAGTACAGAGTCACACTGGATCCTTTTAGCAGCAGGGGGCGCCATTTCCTAATCGCTTCATTGAGGTGTTTTGTGTTGTTTGTGTGCTCTCTGGCCACTTGGTGTTTTACCCATCAAGCATATGGAGGGGCACTCAACAAAAGGTTAAAATCTGAGCAGATGAACTTCCTTAATATTTCTACCTTGGGCTCAGAGGAGACGAGTTTGACAGACTGTGAATACTGCATTTTAATTTCCTGAACATCGCTACTGCTGCCTGTAGTTGCATGTAGTTAAACAGCATAGAATCAATCAACTACTGATGAGGTGTTGCCTAGCAACAGCAAGACACCTTTCACTCAAAAAAATTTAAAAAGCAAAGCCCATTGTCAGATATTCATGAGAGCCCAGTATCATATAGTGTGTGGGCAGATTCCTTTTTTTCCAATTTTGTACTCTAACACGGCATCTACACTGTTTATGTTGTGTTATTGAGACACATCTTTTTGCCTCTTTTGCAGAAATTTATTTTGTAGTTATAATGGTATTGCACTACGTTGACATTATTGTAAAAAGAAAACCTAATGACAAGACTAGAGTGTGAATCCCACCTTTTTCACTCTCCTTTGTCAGTGGTAGAGGAGCACTCTGGTATGTTGCATTCTCCACTTCTGGGCGTCTTTTGTACTTCTGCCTTCCACCTCTGACCCTGTCGAGACGAACTCCTACATTGAATGAATTAAAAAACATGAAATAATTCAGATTTATGAAGAGAAGACAGAATAAATTTGCCATATGTGAAAGATCAGCATAAAGACCCTTCACATGTAATACCAGGGACAGGCTGCAGAGCGTCTGCACACCATAAACACTCACCCTCTTTAAGCATGCCTACTTTGAGGCACTTGGTGAAGCGGCATGCCTGACAAGCCTTCCTGCGCCTTTTGGTGATCTCACACTCATTCGATGCTGGACAGCTGTATTCGATGTTACCTTTATGGACGAACAGAAAATATCAAGTGTAGAGTTAAGAAGATTAAAAATTACAAACATGAATGGCCGACCAATTTCCTAAATCTTTCGATCTTACGAACATAACAGTTTGATCTTACTACAACATACTTGGCACAAATCATACAGGCGTCCCAACATACCAGTACACACAACTGCAGAATGGTTTTTGTTTAACAGACCAATACAAACTGGATGGGGTGATTGTAGCAACAATATACTCAGGCATGTTAAAGAATAACAACATTAGCATAGTGTCACTCCTGCATCACTCTCCTTTGACTTAAAATGGAGGTGAGTCAAGCTGTTCTAGACTTGCACTGCAGCTGTTAAATGGATATTTTCATTTGGTCAGTGCCATCCATATTAAAGCTCATGCACTTGTTTTATTGTTTATCTTAATGCCTTACACTCCAGGTATACCAGCCCTCACACAGGTGTTATAAACAACCTTCACCTAAAGGTTGAAAACATGCTGTAAACTATGACGTCTTGTGTTTCAAAGTTGAATTAAAGCCATTAATGGAATACTTGATTATATTATATTAGATTACAATAATATTTACCATATTACACTTTTTTCTCAGAAGGTGGTGGTCAATACTGTTTGTTAGCACACCTGCTTTTTCTGCTATGCAAACACTTAACCCTCACACACCTTGGATGGTTCTCTTGAAGAATGCTTTGCAGGCCTCACATGACGCCACGCCGTAGTGGTAACCTGAGGCTACGTCCCCGCATACTAAACACAGCCTCTTGGGTAGTGTGCTCAGGGCGTACTTGCACCGCCCCGCTCCATTTCCTGTGGAGCCCTCCTCTGCCCCATCACCACCCTCGTCTTTGAAGTGGCAGCGCAGAGCTGGCGTGTAGAGCGGCGGGGAGTAACGTTTAGCGCCGTCGCCTCTGGTTCCTCCACCTCCGCTTTGAGACGAGTCTGAGGAGGCTCCGCCGGGGCTGGTCCGACCTCCCCCACCTCCCTCTGGACTGCTCGGTTCTGCCTTTATGTAGACATCTGACCGACGCTCCCTGGAAGACATGATGTCTGCAGAGGAGGAAATAAAAACAACAAAAGGTCACAGTTACTAAAGCCGTACAACCATTTACCTTTTATGTTACTTTCATTTCGCCTGATTAAACACAAAACCAAAATCTGTCTTTTTCTAACTTCCTCAAATAGAACAGGGATCTAAACTCAGATTGTTTTTTTCATAATATCAACCACTGCCATTCCTTGTAAATGTCTCATTGTTTTTTCCTTGATGGAATCCTCCAACTAAAAGAGACTGTGCAAAAGTCTTGGTGATGCTGCCCCATACAGGACCCTACCAGTCCCTTTACATCAACCATTAGTATTTGCACCTACACCTTTAACACATCCATGTGGGATGGTTTGAGTGTAAGCTTGGGAATCAGAAGGAAACAGGCAGACAAAAAGCAAAATGGAAGCAGGTGAGAACTGTGAACTGAGACTGGAGATCTGTAGTGGAGAAACCAAATCTACCTATACAGGCATCTTCTCTCAGTTTAACAACTAACCTACTCTGAACTACTCCTAAACGTGTATCCAGTGACACAAGCCTGCTTGTGCTATTTTTTCCTCCGTCGGGCTCTTCAAGCCATCGAAACACCTTAAAATCACCAAACCAGAATCTTTCACAGCTAAAATATAACTATACACCCCTGAATCATCCCCACAATGAGAAGTCTTTGTCTGTGGCATTTCTAGACATTAAAATAGCCAAGGTGACTGGATGAAGGTCGCCATGCTCATGAACAGTGGCCGCTCTTCCCTATTCAGACACATAACTTGTGTTATGGCAGTAAGAGTGCTGCAGCAACCAGCCTGTCTGCCAAAGGCTGTCTGTAGTTCTCAATTTAATTACAGGGAGGACCATGGCAAATACTTCATGCTTGCAATTGTTTAAAGTATATGTTTATGAATCCAAGTACTTCGAATGCTCATGAGTCCAAATTTATATTTGATACATACTCCCATAATCTGTGGCACATTTCAGAACTGGATTAATTCATTCATATTATTACATCTATTCAGTACAGAAGTGACAATGGCAAATATACTAAATACTTGAAAACACACACAATCGTGAAAATCAAACTGCACTAATCATGACAGTTAAAAGAGGATTTTCTTAAGTGGGTGTACAGTTACAACCTTCCACAAATGCAAACCTGACAGCGAGCACTGTCAATGTTCAGACCACCATGTGTCATTTTGTAATGTCCATTACACATAATATGGAGCTTAAAGACAGTCTCAAGTCTTTGACACATATTGTAGTAATATCAAATGGGAGGCTTCTTTCTCACTCGTGTAACTTAATCAGGAGGGTGGATAGTTGTATGAACAAATTGTTATTGCGTCCTAACACTGACATTAACTTCTTCACAAATGTGGATTTCGCCATTGGGCTTTATTAGCAACACTTATGGGAGAAAAGAAATGGGGAAAAAGAGGCTCAACAGATCACTGTTTGAGGACAGTGATATGGGATAAACCACCTAAATAGTCTCGAACTGGTTAAGACCTGAACGTGGTCGCTGACTGTCTCAAACACACCAGCTACCCACTGCTGCTACCAACCATGATTTCCTCTTTTCTATTAGCTGGCTTGATAATCTAGCTACAGCCTGTATATTTACAAAGTGTTGCAATATCTAAAATGCATTGCTTATGGCCAGTTCAATTCTCTCGCCCTGCCCACAAAGACAACACTACATATGACTGTGTGTGCTGCACACACTCGTATGGATTATTTGACGGAAATAAATGTACGGCTGTTTGGTATAATGGAGGAAAAGCTCTTTGTATAAATGTGATTGTTTACACTGTATAAATTAAAAGACCATGTTAAAATGCACTGATTTTTGTGTTTTATTTGAATGTTTGCAGTTGAAGTTCACTCCTGCTACATGAACACTGACACATTAACTATCACCCTGATTACAAAAACATCAGTCAACAATCTGTGTGTTTATGGCATATAATCAATACGAGCTCAGTCCTGACCTGTGGTGTACACTGTATGTCCACAATCTGCAGGACTATCAATGCGTGTTTCATATTAATCATATATAGAACAGTCTTCTGCCAACCAATTTACATGCCGATACACTTAAAAGATTGATTACATAGACATATTACTACTGAGCCGCCTTCTTTTAATCTGCCTGTTAAAGACTTTTGTCACATGAAGCCCATTAACTTGAGAGGTGATCACAGATGTCCATTATCATGCACACAAACAGGACGTGGCCCTCTCTACACCGATGCTGTGCAGAAAATTTCAGTGTATGAGCTTTACATGTCCACCATGTGCAACACAGGACAGACTTTAACATGCTTCAGATCTCCCTCACTACGCCTTTATCATATTTATTGCTGCAGCAGATAATCCAATCCTATAGTCACTGGCAGCTGACTCTGTGGAGTTTGCCCCCTTTGGACTTGATTGTGGGGCTGTTTGGCAACCAGAGAGGAGGGGTGAGTGTCACATCAGACAGAGCCTGTTTAAAGTTTAGCTCACTCGGACTGAGTTTACAGGGTGGGTGAATGGATGAGCTAGTAACGCTGGGACACCTGAGCCCAGATATCAATGTGGTCCAGATTTGCTTCAGGGAGACCAACAAGTACCCCCCTCCCCCTCCTCCTCTACCATGTGCATCGCTGGACTCTTCACACATCTGCTTTGGCTAAATGTCCAAGAAAACGCCCCAAAAGACAGGTCAACACCTCTCTCAGTGGTGTGCTTAAAGTAGATTGTGTTGGTTCAGTTGCCCTGTCGTGTATCAGTCCGAGCGCAGAAATGTGTGTGCAGTAAATTAAATCATTGTTTGTGGTAGCTGTTAGCATTAGCCCCAGCAGCAGCCTACATATCTTCAGGTTAGCTGGGCGAGCTAACAGCTAGCGTTAATCCTGGCTAGCCAGCTCTATCTCTCTCCCTCTCTCTCTCTCTAACTGAGGGTTATTTTTGTCGCTCTAACCCGGGCCAGGCAGCATCTTACCTGATAGCAGACACTAGCAGGACACTTTAAGTCTCTCCACAGCGGGATATCATGGCGCAGAGTTGACGGAGGAACCGTGTCTGAGGCTGCGGCTAGCTGCTGTGTTGAGATGGGCCGGACTACTTTCTGCTCTAACAGCTGGGTGCTCACGCACACTGATTCAAGGGGGCAGGAAACATCTTTATTCAACCGGCTCATGGTACATATATACATGTATATAAATGTTAAGTGTCACATGCTGAGAAATGAAGAGTTTAGAGGATAAATATGCTCTGATGTGATGGGAGAACATCAATGAAGGTCCATGTTAAGAGGAGATGCTGGAGAATTATGTTCAGTAACTGTAAAGGGATACAGGCCTACAGTAAGCTGACGGACAAGGTCAGAAATGAACTCAGCGTATAAGCCATGAAGCCAAAGTGTTATTCTAGCTGAAATGATTTTACGTAATCAGCTGCCCGATGCGCTCCTGGACACAACCTCTTCAGTTTCTTTACCATCCATATCTTTGTCATCGACTTGTAATACTGTGATGTCATCGTGATTGTTTCCTATACACTCAACATCTACTGGATTTCTGTTTGTCATCTGAGAGGGATCCATCCCAAGTTGCTCTTCCTGATGGTTTTTCATATTTTTCTGTGATTTGGGAGATAGGTCTTTTCAAATAAACTTGACTTTAAATTTAATCAGTGTTCACTGGTTTGTACTGCAAATTAGGAATCCTGTGTGTGTGTCTTTACATTGTGTTACATGCAAACTTTGACTCTCTTCGACATAAATTGTTACTTTATCGGCTACATTCAGATTCCCCAAAACAAGTAAAGTCACGGCTTCACTGAGCCCTTCCACTGGGTGCTCCTCTCCCCTCACACAGGATTACAGCCATCCTCTCATTGATATATACAGCATGCAGAGAGCAGTCGTCTCTCCCCTACTTGTCCCTTGTTTATCCTTTGTGGGTCTGCGGTGCGATCGCGGCCTATATGTTATCACTCATAATATTCTGGATGTTAAATGAAAAGCCAACACCCTCTCTCTTGTTTCCGCAGCCTCTTTTTTTTTCTAAAGAAGACATTAACACAG
>JAOXYL010000078.1:5770342-5780359 GCA_028564955.1 Terapon puta
ACACACACACACACACACCTGAATAAAAAGAAAGAAACGAAGTGTGTACAGTTGAAGAAGTGCAGGCTGTTTATTTTCCAGTGCTATCTTCTTTTAAGTGAGGAGCCATCATTAATCCTGCACCACGGATCTGCACTGACTCAATAAGTGACCGTGCATCCCCTTTTATTAAGACATCGTGCGTGCGTGTGTGTGTGTGTGTAGGAAGAGGGGGTCACCAGCTATGACAGTGTTAGTCGTTACATTAGAGCTCAAGCAGTTGTTAAGGTGTGAATTAGTCAGTGGGTGGGGGTGGGGTGTTAGTAACCTGGACAGGAAGCGTGTGCTGCACATTATTACACCGTGTACGACACATTTATACAGCGGCTCGTGCCCCCTACCCCCAATAACGTGGCCACGCGAACTTCGCTCGCTCTCCCCGGGTGCGTGCACCGCCGACACATTCACGACAACACGGACACTCACACAAACGGACACTCGGCGCGGCTATCTCTCCTTGCAGCGTAGGGTGAGTAAAGCTACTTACTGGGAAATGTAAAAACATCGCAGGCTTGCTGTGTTGTTGTTGTTTTTTTTAATCAGTCAAGTCCCCGACGAGTCCCCCGTCGATGTGACCGGTTTAGCGGCGCCGTCCGAGCCTCTCGGGGGTCCTCACATAGCATCCCTACCGCTACCGTGAGATGTGTCGGTGTCAACAACCGGCGACAGACCGCCTTTATCCGCCTCTTCGCCTCTCGGTACGCTGCTGATATAAACTCTCGTCTTCGGCTACGAGGACCGAGGTTGAGACTGGACATGAGCGTCAAGGCAACCGCAAGGAGCACCGAGCGTCCGGTGAGGTGAAGTTTCAAAATAAGACCGAGTAACGCTTTTTTTCAACCTCACTTAAGTTTGGCAGCGCCCCAAAACAACTGAGTCTAATATAGGAAAGTCACTTGCTCCTATATGAATATTAAAAATATTCTCCAGGGTTATATATGAGCCAACGTTGGCAAAATGAGCAGTAATCGCGGTTTTATTTCAACAAGCTCTCGCTTGGCTTCCGGTTCCTTCCCTGCTTCTTCACTGTAATTTTACGCAGCGACATGACGTCACCAGTGTCCCCGCCCCCTGCCCAAACTGCGTCCGCTGTTTCTCCGTTACGTCGCCACGCATCTTCCACGAGCGTCATCAGCATTATAACAAGGGCCTGCAACTCGTGAAAAAAAATGACCCAGTCTGCGTTAGTCCTTATGTGGTCCAGAAATATTTATTTATTTGATTTAATTAAAGAGCGTTGGTCTACAAATCGATTACCAGTTGACAAAATCCAGAGATACTGAGTCAGCAACAATTTCACCCACTGATAATAAAATAATAGATAGCTAATAGAAAAATAATATATTAATAGAAATATAAAATCCTACGTTATACGTTTAAATCACAGTTTATTATTATAACTATGCATATATTGTCATAGTATTGTAGTTTTATCGGGGATTTCTTTACCTAAAATACCACACTTCCGACAGTGGCTGCCATGGAGATTGTGATATCAGCTTTAGGGGACTTATAAAGCCCCAAAGGAACAGGCTGCATGTCTCTTACAGCACACCTCTATGGAAAATGTAGTCATGCTGTCGGTCTTGTGACACTGACCCGGCTCACACCACTACACTATTTGGACTTGAGCCAAGGAAGAGAGGAGATCAGGAGATCATGGCAATGGGATGAGAAAGAGGAATAATCCGGGGATAGTAGTTTAAATAAACCCCACAGACACTAGTCTGCAGTACAGTATGCCATTTTTTAAATAAAACATATGGGCTGCGTCATCAAACGTGCCTCAGGGGTCTCTTTCTGTATGTTTCTTATGTTTAACGCAGCCTGAGACAACAATGAAAAGGTTTTTCTGTCTAACTTTGAAGCCTGCTGCTTCTCGAAATAGGCCAGCATGCCTGGTAACAGCTGGCACAGAGAGCACAGCCACACAAGAGCTGGCAACCTTGTCCACTAATTTAAAAAAGGAAAAGACGAGTAAGGGAAGCAGGGATATAAAACAGGATAAAAAAGAAAACAGCAGCCCTCGGTGCACTTTGGATAAGTGAGCGTTACGCCACAGACCCTCCACGCGTTAGTGCGGTGTGTTTAAACCAATAACCAACAACTCACTCCCCTCACCGTGTCAGGGGTGCGGGACAGCAGTGTGTGTGTGTGAGTGTGTGTGTGTACGTGTGTGTGGTCACATGCGTGCAGCGGGCTCGGGGCTCGGGACAGGGTTTCCGTGGTGCGCGCATGAGAGGAAAAACTGACGGCAGTGTCACTGCGTCCTTGAAGCAAGGTCATTGAGTCTCTGCTGCAGACACTGCAATTCTGCGGGGCTGCATCACACTGCTGCAGAGTCTGCACGATCATCCTGCGAGAGGCGAAGCCGGCCATGACACATTCATTAGATCCGCTCCAAAACCGGAACATTGGATTTTGTCGGACGCGGCTGATGTTTTGGAGATTTACTGCATTTACAATATTATATTTACAAGTGCAGGCGACCGCGCGAGGCCGCCGAGGATCTGGGTTAAAAAGTACGAGGGCAGAGAGAGGAAGAGGAGCGGAGGCACACCGTGAATGCCAGCTGGGGTCCCCTGGGTGCTCCTTACAGCGGGTCGTGACCTCAGACAGGTGTTGGCCGACAGGCTACATAAATAAGGAAGCATTGTGCCTGTAGTACACAAATAGCACTGGCACAGCATCAGTGAGTCATAGATAACACAGCTGATAGAGAAGCCTCCACCTCTACTACAAACACCTTGATCACTGAATAATCATTATTAGTGGCCATCAGTAGACTGAACACAGTGATGGAGCAGTAGTGTGGGCCTATTAAACGGCAGGCTGCTCCCCAGTGTCACTTTGTCCTCACACATGTTCAAACAATGAGGAGACTTGAGATTGGATGAACAGGTAACAAGAGGAAGCATTGACAGATCTGGATATCTCGTCTGACTGAGTGTAAAGCACCCATTTGTGAATTAGAGCCCCCCCATTATGAAGCAGCTCCTGGATTTATCTCTGATGTGATCACTACAGTCTGATGTGTTGTCTGCTCTTCAAACCAACCCTGGTGCAGAAAGTGCACAAGTGCAAAAATACTATAATCTAATTAATGGTGAATTTTCCCTTTAAGTCCAGGTCAGGAGTGTAGGCTACATCAGCACTCCAAGTATCACCCATTATTTGCCCCCCTTGTGGCAGCAGATGGGAGTTGCAGCGGCGGACTTGATGACGTTAGAGCAGCTGAGTGTGTGTGTCCTCCAGTTAAAGGTCACCCACTGCCACAGCACATCATTGCTGCCTGCTGACTTCCTGGTCGCAGTGCCAGAGCGCTGCCTTTTTCTCTTTACATATCCTGCAGGAAAAGTGTCAGATTTCCAAAGAGAGCAGATAAGCATTCACCCAGTTTCTTCTCCTTTAAAACATTTTTGCTTACTCACCATAAAAAAAAACATGACAGAAGGGGGGCGGAAAGCAGACTGCAATTTGTCATTTCAGATATTTCTGATGATCGCCAACCAACAAATGCAAAGACCTTGGACGTGTCCAAGTACACTGAGTCTTGGACTGTCATAGGAAGGAAGTGTGTCAGTGTGTGCCATCTGCTGGTGGTGTTCAAAGAGAAAACTATCTGCAGTAATTCACTCACAGAGGGTGGGGAGGTTATTCTAAATTTGTAACAACTTCAACTTTTAGTGTTCACATACTTTGTGGCATCAAGGGACTCCAGCTTTTTCTTTAAAAAAACGCCTAATCAAATCAAATTCAGACAACAAAAGAACTGCAGTCACAGTCTGCTGCTGCACCATGTTTGTCCTTGTTGCCATTTTCAGATTGAAACACCAAGGTAGAGTTTCCAGTCGAGTATCGCTTACATGGGTCAACTGAGGAGCGACAGCACATGCCAAAATGGTCATATTGACAACGTGAAGGGCATTTATACAGCACCTCCACAATACGGTACTGTATGTATGCTATTCAAATCCTGCTGCACATGTCTGACCTGTCTCTTACAACTGACCTCGAGTGAGCATTGAAGCCACATGAGTGTTTTCATCAAGACGCTTCCCTCCCTCTCTGAGGACAAAAGAAGATGAATAAGATAAACACCTTCATGTCACTGTGAGTTTTATATGTGTGAGTTTGTTGGCTGTGGAATCCTGTTATACTAAATATGTGATTCATTTTTCTCTGAATATAAAAGCTACTAACATCAAAACCTTTAAATAGATAGATAGATTTCAAATTTAGTATTTGAAGTAATTAAAATAAATGGCCAGTGCAAGGCTCCTGCTTTCATCCCAGAAGACAGTCACACTCTTGTGGGACACTTTTTTAGCTCTTAGCTTAGTGGGACAGATTGTGAAATCAACACTTTTCCTTCTGGAAAGACCCTAAAAACTTACAGAAAAGCTCATTCTAATGAGGGCTCTTTGAAAACTGCATGTTGACATTGCAACAATAAGATTGGGACACATGTGGTACCCGGTTCCTTTTTTTCAGTGACTAAGTTACTACTTGAAGTGTTTTTGGTCTCTGGAGACTCTGGAACAGTAGCTAAACATTCATTCAAGACACAGTGCTGCTTCCATAAAAAAACAAACAACTTTATTACATATATGCAGTACAGTAGGATTAATGCATTTGGCCATCAAAATGCAAACATTATGCTTGTGAACAGTTATTTTAAAAAAGTTTTGTTGCATACCAAAAATGAGCCTGTTCAATACCCGTTTGATTGTTGGCAGGATTCAACAGTGACCTGAGCAACCTCTCTTCCTCATGAGCACGGCACACGCTGGGGCGAGATGGTTTTTAGTTGCTCTTTCTTGTTTCTTGCAGTATTTGGTTTAGTAAAAGGCGGGACCCCTCGTGTTGAGAGAGTGGTAGAGTGGTAGTGCATTTCTCTCCTGGCCCAGTAGAGAGCAGTAACTCCTCAGGAAGGAACGGGAACATTGGCATAGAAATCACTTTGTCATCTTTGTTTGAGGCATACACACTCGCATGCTAAGAGCGTTTAATGCAAACCACAAGTGGCTAAGGCTTCTGCAACATGTTTTCATCTTAAGTGTCTGTAAGTAAGCAGTACATATACACAAATTGCTACATTGAGAACTCCTCTGATACATCGCAAACACATCTCATACTTGTGCTAGCAGCTTCAAACTTAAGGCTTCTGTGGTAGATCTAGAACAGGTCTTGGGTTCCCATTGGGCTCCTTCTTGTCAAAGTTGGAGCGGTTGACTTTGGGGCTCCTCTGTGGGACAGGTCTTCTGTGGCGTCTCCTCTTGGGCTGGCGAGATCGCGCAGAGATGGACTGAGTCGTGTCCAGAAGAGGATCCAAGTGTAGTTTGCCGCTCTGGGTGTCCGAAGACTCGTCGATAAAGGCGAGGTTCTCCCCGAAGTAGTCCAGAGGCTGAGACAGGTGGGGGTCCGGAGGGGTCACCTCCTTTTCAGGCTCTGCTATTTTTTCTTCAGGCACCCGCTCCGTCTGAGTGGCCTGAGAGTCCGTTTCTGATCCAGACTCAGATTCGTTAGAAGAAGAGGAAGATCCGGACTCGGTCTGACTGTCGTTCTGCTCTTGTTTCCCATCGGGGTCGGGGGCCCCGTTAGCTGACACGCTGTGACCGTGGCTGCGTCCGTGGCGGTGCTTTCGCCGACGCCGTTTGAAGGGGTCATCAATTTTTCCTGCGATGCGGAAATCCACCGACATATTCTGGATGTTTTGAGTCCAGTCGGTGGCGTGGGCTCGCAGTTCCTCCATCTGAGAGAGAGAGAGAGATTAAACCAGAGTCGATGGAGGGGAAGTGGCAGAGACAGGTCATGATAGATCAGACATGAGAGAAGAAGAAGTACCTCAGCCCTGGTCTTCTTGGACAGAACCCGAAGCCAGTTCCCAATCATGGTCAGAATAGATGCAAAGTAGGCGAGGCCCAGCAAGATCCAGAACCACACCAAAGGCTTATACCAGTGGTCACTCCCCTCATTTCCAGAGTCCCCTTTAGGAAGGAGACAGCGCAAAGAAGCAGTGAGTAAAAACATTCAGACATCCATCCATCCTTTCTACGGAGTAAATAAACATTTAAGGTAGGAGATACTATATAGCATATGAGATCATCAATTATTCAAGTCTTACAAGAAAGAAATCCTGAATAATTTATGATCTAAATGAAAATTGTCTGTGCTAAGTGGACTTAATGCATTACAAATGACAGTTATATTTATGGATGACTAATTAAGTCAGCGAAGCAACTCATCAACAGATCAA
This sequence comes from Terapon puta, assembly GCA_028564955.1. Lineage (NCBI taxonomy): Eukaryota > Metazoa > Chordata > Actinopteri > Centrarchiformes > Terapontidae > Terapon > Terapon puta. Next base: position 5,776,641 of record JAOXYL010000078.1, read on the forward strand.
TAGATTAAAAGAAAAAGCTGAAATATGCAAAAGCAAGGACACATATAAACAAATTAGACTGCAACGGAAGCTGTTGTCAGTTACTTTGCATAAACATTTATTGTTCTGTATATTAAAGTATGCCCATTGGTGACACAGGGAGCTCTGGGTATTTAAAAACTTGTGTGCTGTTTAATGGGGATGCGTCAGTGCAGTCAGTAGATATCTTTATACATCATGGGCTCCCATGTGCCCCTCACGTTCAGCTCTGTCGTGACCTCTGGGTCAAAATAAAGCCTTCTCGTCTCTACAGGCAGACGGGGCGACTCTCATGAACCGAGACATGAGACCACGTCCTGACTGAGAGTATTAATCGCTATTACAGCAAGGTTTTCATGGATAAAAATAATTTAATGCAGTTTTCCTTTTTCCTCGACATAAACCTCTCACTAAACCAGCCATAGATAAAGCAGATTTACTCAAGTATCATATCTAAATATAATTTTGAGGTTCTTGAATAGTATTATATTCCTTTACCACTCAACTGTCAGCAGTTCTGAGGGAAATATTAGTACTTTCCAGTCCACATTATTTGTGCCACATTTCTTACAGACTTTGAATTTACCAGTATACATGAAGCAACTTTCTTGATCAAGTAAAATACACAAAATTTAAAGGTCACTGACATGTCAATTTATCAATAATAACTATCCGGTTATGTGCTAATTATTAGGCTTTTTGATACTTTAAATACATTTTTCAAATAATACCTCTTTAAGAGTTCCCGGGTATTTTACTTTATTGTATCTTGTGATAGTACTAGTCCTCTTTTACTGTAAAAAAAAGGATCTGAACACTTGCATGTGGCTACTTTCCCAACTATGTTTTTAATTGAAATACCTATTGTGACGAGTGTGTGAGGTGTAATATAATATAATATGTATATACAGTATTTTACACTGTTCTGTCTGCTGCCGTCTGTCTCAGAGACAGCTTTATCCCACAGACACATATAACACCAACACTTCTTCATAGCACCATCACTTTCTATTACATGTTCTATTGTATGTCTCTGTCTAGTCAGATATTTACTTAGTTGTAAGATTATATTTTAGGTCTATATTTATTTTTTTATTTTTTATTTTTTTTTCCGTGAGTGTTTCTATTCTTGTTAATATTTTTGAGCATTGTTTTAGGGAGCCTGAGATTCAACAAATTCATTGCTAGTGATTGCTTGATGTAATTGTTGCATATGACTATAAATTCTGAAAATCTTGAAATCCTATTTTTGGGCAGTCACCTACCTAAGTAAAGTCCTCATCTGAGAGGAGTCTTTGTCATGCTTAGCATCTCCCTCATATGTAAAGAGGGATTTGGAAGGAAAGCGCATTGTATACCTGCAACATAGTCTCCAAACCCCACTGTTGTCAGGGTGATAACTACAAAGTAGGCCGACTCCAAAAGTGTCCACTGCTCCACATCTTGGAAAACCAGGATAGGCACTGCAACGAAGAGCAGGCAACCCAGCAGGATGGACAGGACGGCTGAGATCACTCTCACAATGGTCGGACTAACTCGCCATTTCTGTTAGCGGGGTGGAATAACAAAGAGGTATGAGACAAAAAGAGGGAGGTACTCATACGTTGCGAGGAAAGACAGTGAAAGCTCTGTTTAGGATCTAACCCGGAAGAGAGTCTCTATTTTGCCAACAGTTTTCCTCAGCCCAGTGCCCAGATGGTCTCCGACTCCAGCGAGCAGGATACCAAACATCGGGATTCCCACCAGCGCGTAGAAAATGCAGAACAGCTGCCCCCATTCTGTCTTGGGGGAGATGTTTCCAAAACCTGGACACGTGGGGTCAGAGTGTCAGAGCGCACGTGTTAAAGTCAGAAATACACCATCAATACTGATTTTAATGGTCTTAAACCTTCGACTGGACACCCACCGATGGTCGTGATGATTGTCCCTGAGAAAAAAAAGGCACTGGCGAGATCCCACTGGCTGACAAATGTGACGTTGCTGCTGGGATCCACCCCAGCGCCGACGGCCTTCACCACTTCCTGGGGTCAGGGTTAGGGTGGAGAAAAGGTTAGCATTTTTTCTCTGAAACAGTTCAGTCATTTAATATTTAATTGGACAATAATATTAGTCTGTTATTTTGCAACCAGCTTCAGTACTGTGGGGAATGCTGTAGAAAATGCATTGTCACTGCAGCGACAGCAGGCAGACAGTGACAAAGAAGCAACTGGTGATTTACAACAATGACGGCTCCGCTCTGTCCCGAGTGTATCGAACCGCTGCCAGCACAGATAATCACATTCCCTCATCCAATTATCTGTTTTGTGTCCGTTGGTACTTGAAAGCATTTGTTAACTTTGAATTTAAAGTGGGATATGATGAAGTCGTGACTGTAGGTGGTCTCTGCTAACATTATTGCTTCTAATAAATTAGAAGGTCTGGTTGATCCTGTTTGTTGGACTGATGTTACTGCATGTTTTGTCCCAGCTCATTCGGGCACTTCCATTTGTGCATTCATTTAATTACTAACTAGTGTAAGTGTGGCTGATTGTTTACCAAGCTGAAGTTTCAGTTATAGAAAATAGAAAAAAAGTATATGCAGGTGGATAAAAGAGAATATTTATTAATAAAATAACATAAGGAAGGAAGAAAACGATCCATTGCCTGGTGATCAAATCGACTCTAGACCTTTGGTTTTGTGGCTTTCTATTCCTCAGCTAGCTGAAGTGAAATGAAATGATTTCAGGGTCAAAGGGTAGATTGTGAGGTTAGACATGCACCTCCGCCTCACCACCGCAGAGAATTTGTCTGAACTATCTGGAACCAGAAAGAAAATACTGTCTTATCAAAGTATGAAAATAACACTTGTTTGATAAATGACTTAAATAACGAATATATTTAACAGAATTGCTTAGTAGCCTTCATTTTCTGTTGGCTAATTGATTAATTTGAATTGAATGATCGAATAATAATTCCTCAATTTAATCTGATTCTCTTACAGTTCTTGAAGACGTATTGCTGTGCACTGTCTCCTGACATACAGCCCTGTGGACTGGTATGTCCACGCTGCCACACCTGCACGCCAGCTGTGCCGCAGCCATCACAACATGGAGTATCACCACACACACAACAATGAATACCCGCAGAATGTATGATTGTACATGAGCAGCATCACATGCTGAGTGATGTCTCACATTACTCGAGTGGAGAACAGACTGTAGTATAAAGGACCTGTTGAAACATCAGCTGACACTGTCCAGTGAAACCTGGCTGACAGTGAACAGAACAACATCTGAAGAATGACTTTGTAACAGCTGCCCGCTTCACTCACGACTAAGATGACTTCAGCTGTTATGTAAGCCGTCACGAAGGGCACATGTTCACGTTTTTCTTAGTGAGCAACAGAAGCAGCTCGTTTAAACAATATGAATGATTTCTACATATTAACAATAGAACAATAGTTTGGCTTCTTACTATGAGTGTGTATTTATTTACTTTAATTATGTTGAAAAGTCAAACAGGAAGCCAACAGATGTTTTGTACTAACCTTTTTTCTCATAGCAATGAACAGCTTGGTATACAACGTCATTATGAGACTGAATTGAACTGAATTGAACTCTTGAAGTGGTCGATATGAAACAAATAAATTAGTAATCATAAATAGACATGTGAATAAATTATTTCACAAATTGTTGCTTTATTTATGAATTTTAAACTAGTTC
>JAOXYL010000078.1:5788125-5827224 GCA_028564955.1 Terapon puta
CTTGCTGAGCAGCAGAATTGGATTTATTTCATGCACTCACAAAATAAACTGTTAAACACATTTAGCTCCTTCAGTTCAGTCTGCGTGAGAGATGCTGTCTCTCTGTTCTGATGAAAACTGACCACAGTCCAGCTGCAGTGAAACAGGTGTCTTATTGCTCGGCTACATAAATCATGATACAGCGCAGTATGAGGGAGGAATCCCGATTTATTCAGAGGGAGAAAAAAATGCAGCGATCAATGTTAATCAGTGAGCTCTGTGGAATACACAGGGAGAAAATACTGCAGGAAAAGCAAAATCTCTTTTGCACAGCTTACACAAAACGCTCCCTTCCTGCTGCATAAATCATCACAACTCACACGAAGTGAGCTTTGAAATCCATCAAACTCCTGGTCACACATGCAGAGAAATGAGAACATATAAAAAAAAAAACTTACTTTTTGTAGATCAGGGGCTTCAGTTCCACGTGTCCTCTTGATTTATCGTTTTATGAAGTTGAATTAATTCAGGTCCGTCCAGTGGCAGAAAAGAAGGGGCATATATTTTGGAAGAGACCTGATGAGGGATGAACATCTCAGAAGGAGCTATGCTTGAATGAAAAACTCAAATTGATCGACCTGATGATATATGTGCTCACAATTACAAGTGAAGGAAGGTAGTAGTAAATAAAAGAGAGGGAGGGAGGGGGGCTGCCAGAAACGTGTGGAGGGGGAGGTCCACGGGCTATTATGAGCACTTTATTTTCAATTAAGCCCTCTTGCATCAACTGTGGGCTCACTTTCTGGCATTTCTGATGATGCATGGACTTTGTGAACTGGAAATTGACTGGTTAGCAAACGTCTGCAACTTTGCTCATTTAACGGAAGGTGCATTTCCAGGGTAGAAGAAAACATGTCAGAAAAATGCATTTTTATTTTAAAGGGCCGCAGCAGAAAACAAAATATTATCAGTGAACTGAAATTAAGTAAAAAAAATGTTAAAAAAGAACAGTTGAAATGATCTGCAGGTTTCCATGTTTTAAAAAAAGTAAGGTATTTTGGTTTACATATTGTGAAGCATTGGATATCCATAATTCATCTTACTCTATGAGAATATGTAGTAATTTCCTCTTATCTTGAATATTAACATACATATTAATGATCGGAAAGCTGGTACTGTGAATCAGGTCAGAATGAAGGATTCATCATATATGGAGCCCCCCAGTACCCAATATTAGATAAGTTAATATAGAGATTACTTAGATAAATAAAAAACAGAGCAAAATATTTTAAAGAGTCATGCAAAATATGATTAAATTTTTTAATTACACAATACAATAAATCTGCAATGAAACAAAAATTTGTTCAGTTTGGGGCCTCCACATAATAATGTATATATGGCACATGAGGGGCCTATTATACATTTAATAAAAATCAGACAGTCACTGATAAAGTGACTTTAGAAAGATTTACAAGTAAGTTGCACTATTTTTTTTATTTTTTTCTATTTTTATATAATATGCATTGCATTATATTCACCACTAAAAGGGAAACATTTTGATGAGTTTTTCTTGACAATTTGAACAACCTTTTGGCGTATTTCCCTTTATTGTTATTTTATCAGAATGAAACTCTTCTTCGGAGACATGATTGGCTTTTACGGGGAAGCATACTTTAATAACTCATTTCTGAGCGTATCTCTGCCCAACGCCAACCTGAGCTCAAAACGCGGGCCTTTAACGCATTACCAACACTGGAGTATCTGAGAAGCTCCTGCACAGTTACACCTCTCATCGATTTGCCAAGGAATCCACTTTACACTTTAATCTAATGCCTCCCGGCCCTGAAAAGCTTTTAAATCATGAGAGGAAGTCAACATAACTAAGGAGGGCGTCAAGTAAGAAAGAGTGAGAGAAAACTATTACAGGCCGCCCGGCTGAAAGGTGTGTGAAGGTGCAGGGGAGAGTGTCTGTTCACGACATGGCCCACCTTCAAATCCATCGTCTGATGTTTTCTGGAGGAGGAGGAGGTTGGTGGGTGAGGAAATGCCCTTTAATTGTTTCTCTCCTCAATAAAGTAAAATCAGCAGAGGAGGTCCTTCATTTAAGGAGTCTGTGCTGATACAGAAGCCGACTTTATTGGTTAATCACAGATAGATCAGTATTGGAGTACACGTCTGCCAGCCTGACATGGTAACCTCCACATTATGTAGTTTGGGAACACCAAAATTAAAAACAAAGTTGAAGGGCCTGAATAGCTATTTTATCACTCTGCTTTCTACTTTGATCAAATGGTGGTCCTCTTCATCACTGATCTGTTTAGAGAGTCTATCAAAAGGACACTAACGCTACTTTAAAAACCAGCCTTGTGTGAATGTGGAGAATATGTTAGCAAACAGTCTACTTACAGATTCAGCAAATGTGGAGCAACACTGACATTCAAGTCTTTGGCCACCTGAACTACAAACAAGTGCCTCTGTTGCGACATCGGGGGAACTTCACTGGCATGATTTGGGTCAACTCAGAGAATCACTACAGATCAATCCAAAGAAAAGTGATCACCTTTGTCCTGATGAAACATTTCTAACCTGATGGAAGTGGCCTCTTCCAGGAATACAATTTCTCCTCTGTGGGTTTATGATGGCGAACTACATCTCTCATCATTGTGCATATTCACTGATGTAAATAGTGATTAAAGCAGCATTATACTAACTTAAGCTTTGACTTCTGAAAGCAAAACTGTTGAGCAATAACATTAAGTAAAAGCAAAGATGAAATAAAAATGACTGAATAAAAGAAACACAAAGTGTTACAGTTTCCTTTTATTGATAACAGCAAGCTTAATAGGTCTTTTACATCAGTGACAAAATGAATGAAATGACATAGGAAACAGGTTGTCATGTACTCTGGTACATTACTGCCTAATGACAGTTTTCTTTACATTTACACAAGCGTCTTTATCATTATTTAAGTTCTCACCTGGAGCATGATTTAAAAAGCATTATGTTTGTCCCAACAACCTTTGTGAAAATATTGTTACAAACCTAACAACCAAGATGCATTCATGTTTTTTTAAGTGTTTTAAAACTGTTCAATAGAAAAGTTCACTATCGTACAGATAGCATCATAGTTTTCAGTCACTTTCCCGTCTCATTACAAAGCCTGAAAATAATCTCTTGCTTTATTGTGACGCCCTTTTATAAAAAGGCGTCTGCACCTGTTCATCGATGGCTCTTCAAATATAAGTAAAAGCTAACTAAAACGGTGAACAGATTCAATTATGGTCAATATACCCCCTATGCTATGAAAAATAAAGTTTACCTCACTGTGGAATGAAATGAAGAATGATCAGTCGATTTCTGCCATGTTTTAAAAATTAACACCCTAATAAATACAGAAAACCTCATGTGGAATGCATAAATTAGATTTAAGGAAAATTAGACGTGATGAACAAGCAGCAACTAAAAGGTTCACAAATAGCCTTGCTGGTGAAGTTTTTCCTTTAAGATAAAGTTTGATAATCCTATCAAAACCTGAAATTATTACTGAGCTGTTGTTGAGGAAGACTATGGGTCCACAGACGAATCAAAACAGTTTGATGATGCTCTCCCTGGACTTGCCGACTCCGACCCACTTCACTGAAAGGAGAGGAAAAAAAAAAAAAAGACAAATGTGACTGGCAGGTTTGGCAAAGCGAGGAACAGTTTGGCAGCGGTCTCTCCATTAATGTGAAGTGCCTCTTTACGAACCTGGCACTTGCAGGAACTCCTCGATGAAGCGAATGTAATTTTGGGCCTGTGGCGGCAGCTCCTCGAAGCTCCTCGCCGCCTCGGTGCTGCAGCACCAGCCGGGCAACGTCTTGTACTCCACCGACACCCGCATCAAAACGTCCATGTTTGCTACGACACAAACACCATAACGTTGGATGAGACATTAAGTGTTTTTTGTTCTGGTTTACAGTGACGGATTCGCACAAGACGCAAGTCAAACCAGCTGAAAAACTGTCTTTAACTGGAATTTATGGAGCATACACAACGTGACATGTTTATGATCTGATCTGGTGCAATTAAAAGTGTTAATCTGATTGTTGTGAGACTGGAGCACAACCAGAATTAGTTGAGGAAAGAGAAGGAAGGAAGAGAGTCACTGCATCAAACCTCTGTCACACACTGACCACTGAAATGATGAAGGTAAGATGGAAATGAGAGTGAACGTACAGGCTGAAAGCAGCATGTGAGGTTTTATCATCCTCTGCTTCATTAGCTTAACAATTCAATTAGCTCTATCTGGCTCTATAAGCAGAGAGAGAGGGAGAAAGAGAGAAGAGAGAGAGAGTAGATAAATGCCCCATCAAATCTGCTGCAAAACAGATTTTCAAAAAGCTCAAGATGTAGCATTTCCCTTCTAGGAAAAGCTGACCTATTTAAAATAAGACATTAAAGGAGCATAAAAGCTGTGTTCGTTCATCTGAAAGCAAATGCTAAGTGGTCGCGTTGAAAATGACCTCATCTCCTGCATTTACAGCCATTTCTGACATTAAAACCTATGTGGGCAGGTGGAAAGACTCAAACATGAGTTTAATTCATTCAGGCTTTAGGACATCAAGTTCAGATGTCACCAAACATTTACACCAACCATTGCAGTCTATACCACTTTTAAAAAGCGTTTTATTACATGATCAAGTCTTTCAGTTAAGAAAAAGTGTAAAACATGGTGCTGACAGTTTTATCTAAATGGAATTTTAAGATGTTTTGTTGAGTTTGTGAAACACATTGTTTGCTATCCCTGGTGTTTTACTAAATGCATTGAAATTCATCAAACTGATAAAAGTGATTAAACGAGTTGTTGTTCAGTTAAGTGGGAGTGACCTACCTGGGAAACTTGGCAGAGGTTTTCCATCAAACGTATAGGCCACGCCCACTTTAATCTCTGGCAGCGTGTCCAAAATGTCCAGCTTCGTTAGGGCGATTCTGAAGGAAAGAAAGAAAAAAAAAGTTTGACTCTGATGACAACAGCCAAAAAGGCACAGTGACGCTTATGTCTGAACAGCAGCTCCAGGTGAGAGCATTATTCTGAAACGGCGTGATGGTTCCTTACGCTGAGAAGCCATTGACCATGTGGGCGTATCTGACCAGAATCAGGTCCAGCCAACCACAGCGCCTCCTCCTGCCTGTCGTCACGCCGAACTCTCTCCCTCTGCTTTGTAACAGGTCTCCGGTCATCTGTAAAACCAACAAGAAGCGCACATCATCAGCTGTCCGACACAAAACAAACCCCATCTGCTTTCAAAAATCAAACTATATCTAAAAGATTTGCACATAATTCAGCCATTTTAAGGGGACATCATGTTGCTTGTGCCTGTTTTTCTGCCTTTATCTATGCAGGCTCAGCGGAGCAAAGGGCACTTTCCAGTAAACCGAGCACAACCACACTCCTCCTCCGTCCACCACTGAGCAGCAGGGGAGTAAAGTATCTGGCAGACTTTCTCTCCCCACCTTCCCCACAGAGGTTTTCCCAGCAATCTCACACTTCTGACCATGAGTCTGTCTCTGGTTTCAGGACTGAAGAGGACCACGGCACCAACGATGATGTCACAGGAGAACCCACATGACTGGGACTTCAACAGCCTTTAATGCAGGACACTGTAACGCTTCAGCTACTCTCTTATCGGAGGTCGAGCATCTGTTGTCTGTTTACTGAACAATAATACAGATGACCTGATCTTTTTAATATCAATACTGGTAAAGAGAGCTTAAATTCAGCTGTTTTTATTAACATTAAAAAGAGGTTAGATTTTATGAGTGATCAGTATTTGTTCCTTGAATGGTGGTTCAATATCTAACACACTTCAGTTCCCACCATCTTAAAACTTAACACGTGCTGCTGTAGTGCTGCTGTGTGTGAGTGTGGTAATCTGACATTCACTAACATACGTGCTCCTCGGCACAGTGATTCATGTTGGCTTTTCTTCAAAAAGAGACTCCGGCATGATGAATCTGATCTTTTCATCACAACTTCTGCGAGTCATTCGCTTGATGACATTTATCTCTAATGAGTGGGATCCTTTTCATTAACACGTTGGAAAATAGACATTTTCTCCCCACCCCAGATGTGTCTTTACTCACATTATCCTGCTCTGTTGGGAAGGCACCGACGCCCACCCGGGTAGTGTACGCTTTGACGACGCCGTATACTCGGCCGACGTATGACGGAGGCACACCGAGGCCGGTGCACACTCCTCCCACGGTGCAGTTGGAGGAAGTCACGAAAGGATACGTCCCTGAGCAGAGAAAAATCTGTTAACTTGAGCAGCAAAAACACCCACCGCTCCATCAATCTGTCCGATTTCATAATTAAATCCTCAAACCCAGGGTTGCTCACCAAAGTCGATATCCAGGAGAGCAGCATTGGCTCCCTCCACCAGGATTTTCTTACTGGGTCCAGTAAGAGCCTTGTGCATGAAGTAAACCCCGTCTGTCACCAGAGGACGCAGTCTCTCTGCGTAGCCCTGAAAAACCGTCACACCAACTCATTTCAGACCAGCATACTGTTTGAATCAAAAATGTATCATGTGTAGCAAGTGTACTAGTAAATAAGCTATAATTGTTATTACTGTAATGTTGCCATGTTTTTATTTTCCCTGGTCTTAAAAGCTGCACTACAGTTATGTTTTGTCAAATCAGCATTACAAATTTTATCCTTCATTAAGGACTACATTCGTCAACTCATGTTCGTCAACATTGATTAAATAACTGTCTTCATATACAATAAATATGCGTCACAGCAGACATTTTCAGGAAAAGAGTAGGGTTTACTGATAATAATAACAATGGCTCCATTCTATTCAAGTGTCCCAGAAACAGTGACCCAACATGAACAATCACAGGACTCCAACCTGAAGCAGCTCAAAAGAGTTCAGCCATCTTTGATTTTATTACATCACCTGTGTGTTTCTGACCGTCAGGTTAAGCTCTCCATGTAAAATGTCACAACATCCATAAAAAGCTGTATTAGCTGGTTCTACGTGATCCTCACCTTCAACTGCTCCAATTCACTGTCAATGTCCACGTTTAGTTTTGGATACATCGTCAGGAAATGCTCTGCCAACATACGAAACCTGCAGGAAGGACAGAGTCTGATTACACATGCTTGTTTAAGTTGAAGTATCCATCTGTATGCAAATAAAACTCCATGATTTTATTCTACAACAAGCTGTAAGGGGCAAACAGTCCATTATTATCCATGAAGGCAGCGTGCCAGCAGCTCTCACATGTGCACCACCACCAGGTGGTGCCACCTGGTGGCAGGAAGAGACACAGACACTTCAATAACTGAGGTGATGCATCATGACACTTTAGGACCACATGAAAGTGGAGGCTTAAAAAAACATTAGACCTAATTAGCCCGTGATTGGTTAATAGCTTCACTTCTTAGAATATGCTACATGACATGGGATATCCATTATGAAAGCTTGACGCTTGCTCTCACATGTCCACCAAAAAGGCAGTTCTTTTTTTTCCAGAAAAGAAAATAATAAAATAATTGAGATTGTCCCCTTTCTTTCATGAAGATATGGAACAAGTCACACTGAATCAAGGATCGCAAAGGATGGAGATTCATTTCAGCTTCACCCCTCACAGGCTACTGCTGCTCAGTGCTTAACCGGTGAAACATGCGCAGCTTGAGGAGCGACGTCTTTGAGGGCTCTCACAAATAATGTGCTGAAAGATCGATTTATAATGTCAGCAGAACCTGCTGCTCCAATCACACCGCTGGGTTCAGTAAATCATTCCCAATAAAATTATTTCCATTTCAGATGTTTTTGGGTTGTTTCAACATAAGTAAAATAAGCTACATATCCTTAATACTGGAACGCATTTTCTTCCTCCTAAGATAAGACTTCCAGGTCTCAAGAACACACATTTTCTGAATTAATTAACATTTCACAGGCTGGATAGCACACTGTGGCTGCCCAGATGTGTAGTAGACAATTGCTGCCCTTATGTCTATAAAGTCCTCTTACAAATATAGAAAACCTCAAAATGTATTCCTGAACTTGTATGTTCATGAGTTAAATGATCTCATCTGCACTTTAAAAAAGCTGCTCGGTACAGCAACACAAAATCAAAAATAAACAGGCTCAGACTTTAAATCCTCTGCACACAAGGTTTTTTCATTCAAAATCTCTGCAAACTTTGAAATATTAAACTTAGCACAGTGATGTCAAACAGTGACCTGATGATTCCCGTCAGTGGTCTTAATCTCATTTTAGATCACTGATGAGCACGTATAAAGAGAATGTGACAATTAAAGAACAAGACCATTAGATGATGAAATAAGATGAAAAAAAACAACTCACTTGTCCTCAAAGACCTTGAAATCTGAGACAAGATCACAGACTCGCAGGCCATTGCGTGCGGCTTTGGAGGAGTATGCAGGACCAATACCCTTTTTAGTGGTTCCCAAACTGCAGAAAAATACAACACAAACACAACATTAATAACAATAATAAACAGGTCATATAATAGGAAACACAACACCACAGATGTATTTAAACTAATCAGAGTGGATTTACTTTTTCCCTTCTTGTTGCTGCCGCTGCTGCTCCTGGATCCCGTCAACGGCTTGATGGAAGTTGAACACTACAGGCAGACGGAGAGGACTGTCAATAAGAGGACATTTCTGTTTCAAACACTTGAAGGAGGAAGCGTTTACTCACCAATGTGGGCACGATCAGAGATCTTTAACCTCTCCTCCCATCCTTGTAATCCTGCACACAAAACAACAATACCCACATCATGTTTCACCTTGACAAACATCAATAAACTTCATCGATTTAACTATGTTTATATGTGCTACATCCAACACACTTTGAGGTTTCAAGTGTATTAAGGACACATTCATGTAGTCTTTGTTCTATTTCAGAGTAAGTCATGACAGTGTGACAGTGAGGTAACATGCACTATGCCAGGATTCTAAATAGAGCAGCTAAATGGAAATCAGCCATCATTTTTCATTATTAGTATTTCTTCTTCTCTTCTGTGAGCTGGCCAAATGTTTTCCTTACTGCTACAGACTGTTGTCTAAGAAATACAATATACTAATATCGCGGCATCTCGACTCTTACCTTTGCCTTTCTGCAGGTTCTTCTCAGCTTCCTCAAACAGGCCTGGCAGGTGTATCACCACTCCGTTGCCTGTAACATAAATATACACTTGAACGATCCTCGTGAGAAATAACTTCATGCACTGTCGAATAAGACATTCCTCAGAACAACAAACTGCTCATGTTTCCCCTCGAGGTTTTATTTATATAACACAGCCTATGTTGTTACCAGCGAGTGTTCCTCTAATGTTTCCTCTTTCCTCATTTCATGATTTCGCTGGACTAGAAAGAAAAAAAAATGAGGAAACAGAAACAGTAAAGGTTTTAAATGGTGATCCTGACACCAGAGCAATGTTCAACACTGGGTATATTTACATCAACATTGATTTTTGGTTTCAACCTTCGGTTTAGTTCAACCTTTAGTTACCCCTTGTGTAACATCAAGTCCTCATTAGTCTTCTGTGAGCGATGTTTGGATGAATACTAGCTGTACCTGACTAAAACCAACACAGCAATATAACACCACTGTAAAACATCCTCCCTTCACAAAGTTGCCAATATTCAGCTTTTGTTGAAACAGTTCTAGACATTACGGTCATCCTTGAGGCTTCAGTTTGTGGGGCTATTGAACTGTGATGTGCCTCTGTGTGTGTTACTTAGTCGACCCCACAGACTGTACGTAAAGTTTAGGGGGCTGGTGATCCTACTCTTTATTCAGTTCCAAAAAAAAGACGTCAGCAGGTGCCTCAGCGACACATAAAATAACCACATTTATCAGTAAATAAACATTTGAACACACATCAGCAGGAGGAGAACTATGTGAAATGACAGAAACCATCTTTGGTACACGTCACATTAGTAGGAATTTAGTAATTGTTTTTAGATTTCATGTTTATAGACAGTCTGTAGTCTGGCCACCATTGATAAAAATTTGGTGGACAAAATATTTCAACCAAAACAAAAAATGACCATAGAGTTGAACAACCAGCACTCAGTGGTTTGGGAGACGAGTATCACGTCTTATTTGAATGCCAAACAAACAAAGGTATTTGCCAAAGTAGTATAAGCGATTCTTTGTGCTATCGTTTTGTTTTTTGTTTTTTTTTTTATTTAGTTTACTGTGTGTTTGTGCTCAGTAACATGTCACCCTGGCATTAAAGTGCCAGTCAATAAGATTAGGACAAAGTGCTCATATTTTGAAAAAAGTTACAGCTCCTTGCTACTTTTACTGCCATGTACACCACTTAGTCTAATTCCCTTTTGAACTAATTTTTCTTCATTGCTCTTTTTCTGTTTCATTATCTTTCATGTAAACTGTCGTTGTTTTGTGGTTTACTTGCTCTTATCCACGATTACATCTGCTCTATGTTTGCACAGCAGTTGGATACTCTGCTCCTATTGGTTGATTTTGACCCTGGAATTGTGGATTCTTGTCTTCTCTCTCTATATATATATTTTTTTTTTAACTGTCAGGACAATTTTATGAAATGAAAGATGAGCTTCAATACAAACAAACAACTAGAAATACTAAGAAGGCAGACTGTGTGCTAATGTGTGTGCTGATCACATGTGTAAACTAACATATTCAACTCTGAAAACAGGGTGACACGTAATGTCTGATAAGCTGCCTGCTGTGGTTTGACGCTCACCCTGACGCTTTATTGACTTATGAGGATCTTTATCTCCCCGCCAAGCCTTTCAAAATAAAGCGCTCATAAACAGGATGCTCTCCCTTACCAATGAAGGAGATAGCCTTCTTGTTGAGGACTCCGCTGGGCAGCAGGTGGAAGTCGTACTCCACCGAGTCCACAACCACAGTGTGACCCGCGTTGTTGCCTCCCTGCAAGCGACACAAACAGGTCAACAATGTTCTGTTAGCTGAGAGAGGACAGACACGACAGAGGGTCATTAGTCAGCTGCTGGATTAACTGCGTTAGCAGCTGGCGATGAGAGAAAACATTTAATTTCTGACAAATGAAGGGAGAGAGGCCACCAGGATGACATAACATTACACTGACTGGTTATATTTTGTTACCGTGACAGGAGATAAAAATCAAGACTGCACTTTTTACCATAGGCTATTTATTCATATTTATATGTATAACACTCCATGTGCACTTTACTGCTGTTTTTGCTATTTGTTATTTTTAATATATTTATATCTATTCGACTGCTGAATGTGACATGATGCTGCGAGAGATGTAACCAAACAGGATTTCGTTGTATTCATATAATGACAATAAAGCTTCTTATTAGTTAAGACACTGCAGGTTCATTATCTACTTAAATACGTGGTAACTACATACAAGAACAATAATTTGAGCACTGGGTGAAGCCAGGTCCCCACTCCTTGTTTCATTATGTGGAAACAGCTAAAACTTATTACGAAGGGGTTACTGGATATCACTCTCTCATAAATGTTCTGGTCATTAAGTCCTAGTGAGTCAGGCTATGACGGATCTATGAATCTTCAGAGTATAGATGAGAATAAAAGTGGAGATCTTTGGCTCACACTGTGGGAAAAAGAAATTGAGAGAAAGGCCTCTGAGGATCGACGCCAGCCAATGAGATTACGCGTTCAGCATCAAGTCCCGCCTTCTACTTTCACGATTGGTTGTCGGAGCAAAGGACACGAGCGTGTTTTGACCTGACATCAGTTAACACGGCTAACAGTTCAGACAGCGGGTACAGCGCTGTTTGGTGTTTTAGAAAAATAACTTTTGGTGACTTTTGCTAAGTTTCCCAGGACGTGAATATTAAAAAATAACAGCTGGACGTGTATTTTAGACGTTTCACCGCCACTGCCCTGACATAAGACACGTTATAGAAGAAAAACATTCCAAAATCTGTAAGTAGGCAGGGCCACGGAGCATCGTCCTGTGCTCTCAGCCCGCCGTGTTTTCTGAGCAGGGTCAGGTTAGCACCGCCTGCTAACGACAACTTCCACATCCGGAAGGTCAGAAGGTTGTTGTCGTCGTTCGTGAATCTTTAACGGGAGCTAACCGGTAACTACGCCGCCGTGTCGTACTTGACAACGGCGCCACAGTGCGAGCAGGTGAGCGTTAACAGAGCAGCCGCGTACCTGACACCTGCACACGATATCAGCGTCCATGGCCAGCAGGTCCACCACCTTCCCCTTGCCCTCGTCCCCCCACTGCGCCCCGAGCACCACCGTCACTTTGTTCCGGGGCTCCTTCGGGACCGGCGAGACGCTCTCCCGCGGCCGCTTCACGACCGGCTCCCCGTTCAGGGACGCGGTCTCTCGGCCGTTCACGTTCGCCACGGTGCCGTCGGATGCCATGCTGCTTCCTCCTCCCTGCTACAAACCGGAATATCGTTTTACCGCCTAGTGACGTCACGGGAAATGCTCTACCGGGTGTGGCCACTAGAGGCGCTGCAGGCACACGAGCTGTTCTATACATACTGCTGAGGTTATATTTACAAATACACACACCACTCAAACACTCCACCAGACTTTTTTTTTAAAGAGCTCTCTTCTTTTGACAGCTTTACATGTCATGTAAAAGTCTCAAGGTTCTGGTTTTCTAATGAATGTTATTGATAAGTTGGTATATTGATCAGTTTATTCATTTCGCCATATAAAATGTTTCTGTTGGGGACAAAGTTCTGAAAAAACATGGTCTTGTTTAATCCTCTGTACAAACCCCACAGCTGTTTTTTATTTAGACAATTAATGATCATCTTTAATTGTGCCTTTAAGTTTCATGAAACTACATATGAGGCCGTTCAGTGATTGATAACAATCCAGTAAAGATTGCCAATAAGCATGCAAGCATTTTCCTTCTCATACAGAGGAGGCAACATTTGACCCCAGTATTTGAATCACTTTGTTAACGTCTCATATCTGAACTTTAACACCAGCTCAAATCCAGACAAAAGCAGGAAAATGGCCTGGTTCATGTGTAAACCCACATGTAAACATGTATCATTATTTCCAAACCCCTCACAGGTCACAGTGATCTGACGGCCTCAGGACCGGCGCCTCTCTGAGAGTGTGTCAGAGTGGTTGTATTAACTGCTAGGTGGCAGCAAAGGCAACATTTTAAACCCTCTGTGTGTACTTGTGAGGGTCCCCTCCACTCTAGGTCATCCTGTTTTTTTTCTTGTGCATATTCCAATGCAAATTTGCATTTACCCAAAACACAGCAAACAGAGTGACACAGAGTGTACGTGCGGCCATGTTCCAGCACTTGGCTGGAGACTGGTTGGTTTTCAGGACCACGACTCCCCACATGTGCCTCGTCGTACAGTTGTATCTGTGATTTAGTTAGTAGTAAACTGAGCGAGAGCCAGATTATCAGAACGACACATTGTATTGTGAGGAACACCCACAGGGCATTAATGTCTGAGATTAAAGCACTCAGTGGCACGATACATGTTGATATGGATACGTGAACCAGCTGCTGAGAATAAATAATACTGTGTTTTAAGAGTCCAGTGAAAATGTGCTGATTTTTAAAATGGGGAAGTATTGATAGGACAGAATGCAAAAGAGAAAGTTTGATGGCCATTATCAATCATTATTATATTTGTATATTTGTATATTTTGAAAAAAATATGAAGTTGATTTCCAGGTTGACAAATATCTTTTTGTCAGTTTTATGTATTTTGGGGCTTCATATGATCAGTTCTCTTTGAATTGTAATGTGTGGTCCAATGCATCAGCTTCTTTCAACGGTTGACACTTCCTCATCCCACCTGTTAAAAACTCTGCAGTGTCTCAGTCTAACACGAGGTCAATAAATGTCTGTAACTTCACTTTTTTTTTTACACTTTTCATTATCCTGTAAATATTAGTACATCATAATTATGTTTGAAATGTTCCTGTTCCCCTCATTTTATTAACGCACATCCAAGGCGAGCTCATTTTTGGAGGCAACCTTTCCTCGATCTGTTTCAGTGATTTCAGGCGGTATGAAAAAACAGGAGACTTGATTTACCTCAGCAGCACGCTTTAATTCCACACACACCAAAAAAAAAGAGCAAACGACCGACTTGTCCACGCACAGAGCGACACATTCAGACTTTATTCACTGCGAGAGACGCTTCACAAACCACCGCGATTAACGTAAAAGCCGCAGAGGCCGCACTTGGCTTGTTGGCGCGGCGGCGGCAGAAACATCCACGGAAACCAAAACCTTCTCACTGCTCGTATCGGCGCACGTTCAGAGGGGCGAACGCAGCAGTGGCCTACAGAACTGACAGGCAGATGTTACAATCACTGGCTGTCAATTCATAGGTCATCACCTCGTGCCCCATCGCTCGTGAGCTTCCTCACTCGACTTTTGCGAAGAGTGAAAGGAGACTCTCAGCGAAGGGAAAACAGAAAAGAAACCGTATAAATGTTTGCACATGTCATATTTAGTCTCCTGCTGCGTTGGGTGGCTCTCTGCAGGTAACAGCACCTCCACTGGAACAGAAGCAGCTTCCACATGGAGTTGCTGTTACATCCAGCAAACACCAGAAGGCTCGTCGCCGGCTGCTCCTCCGGCCTTTCTCAGAGCCAGCCGTGTTACCGATGGACAAACCTGACGGGATCGCACCTCCGGTTTCTCCTTCCTCCTCTTCTCCTCCGTGGGGAGAGCCGTGTGGAAGCACCTGAGACGAAAGAGGGGAAACGGAGCCGGGGAAAGTCCCGACGTCGACTCAGGAATCGGACTCGGAGGCGGTTGCTTTAGTACGTGAGGCGTCTCCGCTTGCGAGCGACTTTGACCCGGCGATTTCCTCCACCCAGTTTTTATTGCCTGAAGTGGACGGCATCATTGCTCACGCTCTTCCAACAGCGGGGCCAAAGGGCCAAGGCCTGTACAGATAACACAGATTTTATGGTAGCTGTCAACGTGAGGCCGCTTTTCAATATGTGAAAATATGGGTGTGTCTGACCTATGTACCTGCAGGCCTCGCATTTCCTGCTCGCTCTGACATCTGTCCTCATAATTACTAAAAGACTGACTTCAACGTTTGTCACTCTGAGCTTAATTGAGTTTTTTTTTACTCTGTTATACATTCATTTTCTCTCTCATCCTGTCTCGTTCAGTTGGCAGAGTCATATCTCTGTAGACTTTGCCTTGTAGTAAAATTCTGCAGAGGAAAAAAAAAAACAGAACAATAAAGCAATTAAATGATTAGCAGCTCTGCAAGAGCGTCTATTCCTGTGCTTCTGTGGAAGGGACCAATCAGACTGCATCCTTCACTTTCTGCCTTTTCAAAGAAACATTATTATTAATCAGAAGACGACTAGAATCACACCCAGTTAGTTTTGTTGAGTAACTCTGATTAAAAACTCAAATAACACTACTGGCTTGGTAAATATATAAATGAAAAAAAAAGACTTCAGTGCATTTAAGTAGAATGGAGTTTGTCTTACAATCCATAATGTATTTCTGAGGGCTTTTTTAGTCATTTCAGCACATTAAAAAAGAAATCCTGGTTAACCACCAACACTTCTTTAAGAGAAATTTAAAAATAATCATAGTAATGGTAATTGGAGTTGTCTGTTGTTGGAATTTAGTAAATTTGAGATCAAACCCAGTGTTTGGTTGAAGAGCTGTGCTCACCTTTAGATGCAACAAGGCCCAGTGGCTCTCGCAGGACGAGGCCAAAGGTTTGAAGAGCGGCAGGGGGTGTGGAGACGCAGCGAGCCGGGCCCGGGCGGCGGAGGGGAAACACGGCAAAGCAGAAACACGGCAGACACGACCAAGGCGGGCGAAGGCGACGGCGGACAGCGAGCGAAGGAGCCGCGTTTTTTTGGATGTAAATGTCAGCGGTGACGGCGAGGCAATGGCAGCGAGGCAGAGCTGCCAGTTTAAGAGATCAGGAGTTGGTGGAAGGTTAATTATTACACTTGCAGTCAATATTTAACAGGCCCGGCGCCCTGCCCCTCAGTCCAACATCCTGATTCCACACTGACTGACACAGAGGGTAGGGCCAGCGTCAAGAACATCTCTTTTGTCCCCTGCGCAAAATATGTATTCAGCACCTCACATGGCCCGCAGAGAAAACACTGCTTCTTTTTCTGGCTCTCACCTGTGATTTGAAACCCTTCGACTCATCTGCCGTGTCACCGTTTACGCGCGGAATGAAAAACAATTTAAAGACTCTTGCGCATTAACTGAGATTTTTTTTTTTTTGAAAAATGAAACTCCCTTGAACAACTGGCCTGTGAAGACAAAATGAGCCGGAGCAGCCTTCAGTGTTCTGGTTAGCTGCAGCGTGATGTGCTGAACAATCAGCACGTGAGCACAGTCTCCATTTACTGTGGCATGCATTCATCTTTCTTCACACACACACACACACACACACACACACACACACACACACACCTGTGCACAATAACCGGCATAAGCAGATATGAAACTCATGCAGCCTGTGAAGCAATAGAACAGGAGGAAGCAGGAGACTGTGGCCTGTAGTCATGGAGCGAGACTGAACGACAGCACAGTGAAAGGCTGATTGTTCGGTGTGTTAAAGATTGGTGGTGGTGGTGGAGTGTGGGTGGGGGGCAGAGTGCACTTTGATGCTTACAAATTAATAATAATGTAACAACAATCATAGTAAGCACACAGCGCTTCATTTTTACCACTGAACAGTTACAGTTACTCAACAGTTACAGTTACTCAACAGTTACTCAACAGTTACAATAAAAGACACTTGAGCGATGAACTTTAACTTCAGGGCGACTGTAAAATGACTCAGGACATGTGACATGAGCTGCAGGTGGTAAACTCCTGTACAAAAACATTAACACTCCAAGTTTACTGCTCTGCACAGGTTTAAAATAGCTGCTATATTTTACTCTCACGCACACCGGATCTCTCTGGATTCTCTCTGGCATGAATATTATTTCAATTTCTCTCTGATCTGCTTGAAAAATATAAAAGATGTGTTATCTTGTGATCCCGCAGGGTCAAAGGTCTTTTATGTCATAATAACATATTCATAGTGAAAGCAGGAAATGCTGTTTTTCTTTTTTTACTTTTTATTCTTAGACATTTACTCTTTTAACTATGATACTGCAGCACATGTTTAACATAGGTTTAAATAAAAAGCTAGAATGTATAATAATAATAATCACGATATATACATAGAGTATATTTGACAGGTTGTGCCTCCTCTTTTATTCATACACTTGGGCTATCTTATCTCAGAGGCTGAAGGGATTGGTATGGCTGAGTGCAGAGTCCAGTGTCTCTAAGAGAGAGAAAATGTGCGCAGCATTAATCTGCCCACACAGATAAAGCTGCTCCTTTGAATCGACGCTGCCTAAGGTCATAATAATTTCTGCTGCAGTTTAGATCAGATAACAACATCAATCTGCTGAGCATGAAATTATCTCGTGCGCAAGGTCACACGCGGCCCTCAAATCTCAGCCGAGCTGATCTGATTTCAGAACCGATTCACTCAATTAGGAGTGTTGATGTCCTTTTAATGTTCCTTTTCTGGGCTCAATTAGCATATTTAATGTTAACATGATCTGTTTGTGGTTGTATTTGTGTGTAAATGGGAACTTGTTTTTTTTTTAATGGAGCCCACATTTCTTCCTTTATTTCCTTTTGACATTGTTCCTCGCGGTGTTACTGGACTTTGGTCCTGTCATGCTAAACTTCACCGAGAAGCTGACTTCAAAAGAAAAAGCAGTAATGTGCAAGACGTTAGTCAAACACGCGACAATACAGAGATGTCCACTTTTTCCATGCTGCTTCAAACACATTTGCACTTCAGGCAGCCAGGCCTCAAATATCTGGTGACTAATGTTTCTCACATGAAGAGCAAACAAGAGGTTTTTTTTTTTTCTTTTCTTTTTGGTTGTTTTTTAACATTAAGTCAAGAGAAATCCATTAATGTGATAAATTATTTCTGACTAATCCACGCACAGTTTCTTCATATTTTCAGGTGGTTGTAATTTAAAGCAGCTCTCAGGATGTGTTGTGTTTAAAAGTGGTGAAGACTCGCGTTCTCGATCAGCTCCTTACCGGGTGACCTCACATTAACAAGCCGATTTCTGACTAAATCGGAACAGTTTGCATTATTTCCCAACGTTTGCTCGCTTCTCCTCTCGCTGATTAGGACGGGGCGGAGCCCAGGTGAGGAAAGGTGACATCACATACTTTCACGCGACCAATCAGGATGGATTCACATTTAAATCGAACATGATGACTGTTGGATTGTTTGATCATTTGTAAATCTGATGGAAACACACCTACACATTCCCGAGAAAACAGATAAGTGTTAAACTAAATATTACCATAATTTTTTTTTTTCTTATGTTTGTTAAACTCCAGTTTCTTTTTCACCTGCGCAGCTCATCATGAATTAAATGTGAAGCCCACAAAACAACTTTACCCTTTTATTTATTTCTAACCTGGTGTTTATATTGTGGTCTCGGGTGAAGACGGGATATGTGCACGTTATGATGAAAATAAAGATGAAGATGGGCGACTTTGTTTTAGCTCGTCGGCCGAAATACTTTTTTTAAGATTTTATACACAGGAAGCCGGACTGAGGCTTTAAGGGGACCTTCATGTGAGAAGGGGCCCAAAAAGAGACTAAAATAAATAGCTGTGGATGCAGGGAGGGGCCCGTGGAGCGAACCTGGGTACAGGGTCCAGAAGTGTTTTACTACGGCCCTGAACACTGATGCTGCAGCGGGACAGTTTGTGGATCATTAACATCAGAGCAGCGGCTGGAGTAGTTTTATGACGAGGGTCAGCTTCATCGAGGTAGCCGAGTGATAAGACTGGCGCTCGGTGAGTGTTTAATCGCCCTGTCCTCTTCACTCCAGTGGAAAATCTTCTTTTTACACGTTCGAATGATTTAATAACAATGGCGTTTGTCATATTTTTGAGTTGCCTGACAGTCGTTATTCATTTTTGTCAGTTTTGGACCTCCATATCGTGAAGCTGTTTCACCCTCCAACACAAACACACACAGCAGCACTGACAATTTACAGACAATCATTCATAAAAGATTTTATTATAATAGCAGAATTTGCACTTTGTGATTCATTCTGATAAACCAAAAAGAAACCCTGATATCCAAAGCTGGTAATTTACACATTGTGTCAAAGATCTGCAAATGACGAGGACACTGTTACTTCATTATTTGGTTTTAATCTATTTTCACACATAAGGTCTATAACTGTTTTGGAGTTATTTTTATATGTTTCATGTGTCTGAAAGTAAAGGTGCAGTGCCCACACAAAACCTCGGCACTGCCCCCTGTCTTCAAAACATGATACTGAAGATGTGAGGAGCTCCTGACCGAAACTTACTGCAAACAGATACAGTAAATCTGAATAAATGAATGAATGAATGAATGAATCTCTGACATGAGATTGTGGGGTGAAATAAAAGAAGAATAACTTGGCACTGACAGAATATGAAATTATATTTTTATTCAAAGGAAAACAGAGTTATTATAGTAAACATTTCAAAGACAGTTTGTGTGTTTAAACACAGCGACATATGGGCCGACTGTGAAATGAACCAAATATAAAATACTGCTCAAAAACATGCGTTCACAAGAGAATCAAACCTTCACCTCTGTTCCTCTCAAAAACATCCTCATTGGACCTGGACAAGATCTCATCTCATATTCTTTTGCTCGGGTTTTGATTTCTTGATCTCCACGCATTAAAAGCAGCTGTAAAAAGTTGGGAAAGTTTGAGTTTCCACCTGTCGGGCCCGGAGTGATGCAGAGTTTGACACAGACAGGCTCAGTGATGGTCTGCGAAGCATCCACTGAAGAATAACAGGGCTCACCATAAAACCTGAGGAGACGCATCCTGACCTCTGTTGGTAACCAGAATGCATTGCAACAACAGCAGCAGGCCTGCGGTTCGGTGTAAACCTCCCAAACACAGACGCTGTTTCTTAAATCCTAAACGAAGCCTTTTCCCCTCTCACACTTGTGAAGCTGCCTCGTCCTCCTCTCGCCCCGCTGTCACAGATCTGATGCTGTCATTCAGGCTAAATGAATATTTTCTGTATTCATGAAGGGGGCCTTCATAAACTGCTGTATTTCCCCGAGGCCCGATGAAATCCCTCTCTCTTCTTCAACTAGATGTGCCTGTTTTCTCAGCTGCTCATCTTGTGGATTTATTTTCCTGCTCCAATCTGTGATACGCTGCTCACGTCCCTTGTTATTTAAATTTTTTTTTTCGTTGCCTCTGTCCATGAAATCTGAATGCAATTTGACTTTTTTATTCAGAAGAATCAACTACAATAATGCTTTGTCTCGCTCTTTGTTTTGGCCCTTGCAGCAGCCGTCGCAGACCAAAACCTGCCTTTCTCTGAGCACGGCCGTCTGCTGCTGATCAGATCAAAGTGTTTGGGGAGAGACTTGAAATGCCACCAGGTGGAGAGCTTTTGTTCCAAAATAAAGCACAGGAACCCCCCAGTAGGTTTATTATGATCTACTTGTGCTATGAAGCATTAAAAATCACACTAACTGCACCTTAATGGCATCATAAATAACTCGCTGACTAACATTTCAATGCTGTACAGGAAAAATTTGTGCTTTATTCAGGCGGTTTTGTTTTGGATATCCCTTTTTTCATCAAAATTTCATCAAAACAAGTTCCAGCTGTTGCCAGTGTTCAAACATGTGGTCACGAAGAGCAGCAGGAGTCATGGTCCTTTATTACCAGTTATGTCTGTGTATGTTTCTTATTGCACGATATTGTGTGCGACGTGAAAAGACAAACACTGTTTTTGACAGCTGAGGAGCGACAGGATGGTGTATGAGTCACAATGGACCCCAGAGAACTCAGGGCAGAGCCAAGACATAAGGGAAACTCTGAGGCTGGAACAACAGACATGTGTGGATGATCAAAACAAAAAAAGAAGACTTGCAACAATAAATTGGTTTCCAAAATAAAGTTGCACTCCAAAACATCCAATGAACTGTTTTATTTTGTTCTTCGGTGGATGAGGGGGGAGGATCTGTGAGAAAGAAATGTGCATTACACTATATACAGGTCTTCAGATCTAAAACCACTGGGGTCAATCCCTCCTATCAAGACTACTATTCAGCTTAATGTTTATTTTTATTTCAATTATTTTTAAAAAGTGCACTAAAAACTGAAGTCCTGCAAACAAACACTGATGAAAGTAAAACATAACAGACTATTGACTGAAATAAATTAAAGTCCATCAACTTGTGCTGTAATATTGAACACAGGTATACTGAGACAAAAAAAAAAAAAAAGATAGAGTTTGTAATTTAAAAACCAGATTTGACTGTTAGACTTTATTCAGCTGATACTAAAGCGGTGAAAAACTGAAAGGCGGCCCTCCCCCTCAAGTCATTTTGTTATAATGCAGTGTTGGAAAATACTCATCTTTGACTGCAGATTGGTGGAATGCTACTTTTACATATTAGAAAAGTAAATTTAGTCTTACTTTATTAGAAATATCATGTAAAACATGAAACTAAAATATTATGTACAGGCTTCTTGATCATCTCATTGTGAATTCCAGTAAACGCTTCGAAGCTATTCACAGTCCTTTTGTCACCCTCTATAGAAAACTAACAAGAATCAACAGCTACGTTCAAGTTACAGTACACAACAGTTTAGTCACATACAAAAAAAAGAGAGACATGGACAAAACGTTTAACCGAACACATACAGACACCTAAAGTAAAAAGCTCCTCCACGCTCCGTCCTGATTAGGATTCCTCTCTGATTGGAGTGCAGCCGGAGAAAAAACTGTTCTGAAAACTCGTCAGGAGTCTTTTCTTCTTCTTGAGGAAGCTTGCTGTTATTCTCTCCCCGTCATCCTCGTCCTCCTCTTCCTCTGCAAAGACGGGTTTCCCGTCCAGCTGTAGGTCTGCGGTGGCGTGTCCCATGTCTCCGATTTCTTTCAGCACCTGTAATAGGACGTATTAGTGCGCAGGTGTTAGTTCTGCATCACCTCCTTTAATGTTCCAGAGGCGGCACGCTGACATCTCCCGAAATACAAATTTACACTCCTAAGAGCTTTTAAATGTCACTGTCAGGCCCGTTTTTAATGGATCCGCCTTCATAAAAAGAAATACTAAAATAACGACAGATTTCTGAACATGCACCTTTTATTGTTTCGCCCTCAGAGGGAGGCAGCTTACCTTCTTAGTGGGCGTACAAGACGGCGGCTTAAAGAACGTGGTGTTGTCAGGGCTGGCGGATGTGGGGTCTTGAAGAGACGCCGAGTCTCTGGAAACACTTTCTGTCTGACTTACATCCTGTAAAGAGCACAAAGTCCGACAGGGAGAACAAAGCTCATTGATCTGCTCTGTGGTTCACAAAAATATCAGAACAGAAGACGCACAACTGTGTTAATAATCATGTAAAATTATCTATTAATCTGTTAAAGTAGCACCACAGTTTATTGATCATTACATTTTAGTCACGTCCCATCTTCTATGATACTGTTTGGTGTGATGTCTACGGTGATAAAATCTTTTAAAGAAACTTTTCACTTTGATAAGCAAAGTTCAAAACACACATCCCAGCAGTCCGACCTGCGGATGTTTGATTTTTTAAGCATTTGGTTTACAAACACACATATTTGGCAATTATTCATCTGTAAAATTATATATTTTCCAAATATTCTTCACTAAAAAGTTTCTAAAGGCCAATGTGCTTGTTAAGCTGTGTGTGAAGAATGTGTGAAGGAGTGTGTTAAGTGTGAAATATGCCCACAGTGAGGCCTTTTCATGTTTCCCAGATTCAGAGCAGTCAGCAGATATCTGACAATATTTGAAGGATTACATGTTTAAAGCAAAAAGTTTCCTCTCTCACGCCACATGTACATTACTGCATTGCACAAACAGGTTACATCACGGGAATATCACTGGGTATCGTGAGCTAACTTACCTCAGACGGCACCTGGTTGTCCATGTTTCGACATTTCTCGTGGTCGCACTGGCAGTTCTCCCCACACGTCATCTTTCCTTTGCGGCACCTGCACTGCTTGTTGCTGCATCGACCTTTACACGCACACTAAAGAAAGAGACTACTGAGCACCGTGACGTTTCTTTGCATCGTAGGTCACCCAACTCATTTACACCTCAGCATTTAACAGCTTTATATTACAACAGAGTGACCGGGTTCATTTTTCAGATGCGTAACACTGAGATCTGACAAACACTTTGTAGATGACCCTGAGCGTCATGTCTCATGTCTTACCCCGGTTGCTTTTGGTTTCTTTGAGTTTCGGCGTGCCCTCTCAGGTTTTTCAGGACGCCACTCGTCCTCCTCCTCATTCTCATCCTCGCTGGGAGACATCAGCTCTGCGGTGTTGATGGTCATATTGAGCGGTGCTTTAGCTGTGGTGAAGCGCCTTCCTTTAGGCTTTGGTCAGTAGAGAAAACAAGAAAAGATAAATAAAGGTGGACTTTAAATGAATATCCATCCCCAAAGTTTTGAATTCAGTTCACAGCCCCTTGAGTCCAGAAGCTGGACACGATACTGTTCATAGAATTATTTACTGTTGGTGTAATGATTTCTTCTTACTCTGTTCTGTTCTTTTTATTTTGTTTAAACATGGGCCCTGAATGAAAATACTTTCAATAACTATGGCGGAAAAACCTAAATTAGCCAGCTTTAACTTTAAAAACTGAGTAAACCCTGTATAAAAAGGCAAAACACAGAAGGAAGGTGGAGGATCTGCAGTAACCTACCTTTGGGGGAACGTAATCAAACGAGTCATCTGGATTGTTTTCATTGCTGGTCGTGGGCAAAAGGATTTTCTTTCCACTTGCGAGGTGGAGCAATGAGAGTTTCTATGTAGGAAAAACACAATCACATAGCTGAAGTAAAGATAAACAAAACATTTCACTATCTAACACACATACTTATCCTGTTTCATGATACATTTCTCATCTCTGCAATCATTAAGACTATTTAAAGACATCAGACCATTTAAAATCTGTCATCTGATCACTGAGTCAACTAAACATCAGCTATCAAAAGTTCTTGACCTCAGGTCCCAGTGTATGTTTGGTATTCATCATTTAATAATGGGCACTAATGTTGGATCAAGTTATAAAGTTACCTGTTTGTACTGTTCATTCTGCTCCATCAGTTTCTGGTTTTGCTCACTTAATCCTCGTAGATTTTCAAGTTCTTCTTCCTAAAATGATATTATAGCAGGATAAGCACACGAGTGACCTTTTGTAATTGTTCTGCACAATTTCTAAAAAAAAGAGAGAAAGAGAGAAATGTGTAGTCAAAGGTTGAACACTTGAGCAGGTGAAGACAGACCTGAAGTTTGAGGCGCTGAAGAAGCTCCTTCTCTTTCGGGCTCTCCTCTTCTGTCTGCTCAGTTTCGTCTGTCTCTCCACCGATGGGTTTGTTCTGTAGCTGGTTCAGGAGGTAAAGGACCTGTACAAAGAAAAGCAAAATAAAACGTATTATAAATATGAATGGCTCTAAAATGAGGTGCAAATGAATATATGGGTAAAAGCCATGAGCACCTTCTCTTGGTGCCTCTGTTCTAGTTCCACCAGCTGCTGCTGGTGCTCCATGTCCATCGTCGACATCACGTTTCTCTCATCAGCCAGCAGCTTCCTTAAATCCATTGCATTCCCTTTCTCCTGTTTGACTTCGCTCTCCAGCTTAGCACTGGCTGTTTTAGCAGCCACCAGCTAGATAAACAAAGGAAAATCAGATGTTTATAGCAAAACAGCTGACAGCGACCCATGTGCAATTACAAATTCAACAATCCAGAGGTTTGTGTGAACATGAGATTGAATTATCATTGGCTCACCTCAGACATCAGGACTCTGAGGGCACACTTGGCGTCGACTATGCTGGTGATGCCATCTACGCGCTGTTTCAAACGGCCCTCGCCGTCTGCGACAAGAACTTTCTGCTGGAGGTCGGCGATCTGAGCATTCCTGTTAACATAAAAGTCATTCTGCAAATCTGAGCAGTTTCTACAGTAAAAAGGTATCAAATGGGTTCAGAGTTGAAAAGCTCACAAAAAAACTAAACAAAAGCACAAATAGCAGAGGGGATTTGTGAGGTGAGAATAAGCAGAATGATTCAGCTATTTACAGGAAGATCCTTTTAATTTTAAAAGTTTGACTGTCGTCACTGAGCTGCTGTATCAGGCTCACCTGAGGCCCATTTCTGTCTCCAGGTTCTCCACCTGTTTGGTCAGAGGTGTTTCCAGCGCCCCCTGGCTCTCCAGCTCAGAGATGATCAGTGTGCGACGCTGCATGGGAGGACGCCACAAAGCAAAGGACTGATTCTTTGCAACGTTTCTGCTCTGCTGGTGCACTGATGTCTCATGTGTGGGTGCGTAACAGTAGAAAACTGACGTCTCACCCTGATTTTGGCAGCGGGTCGATCCCCCGCCTCGATCTGCTGTTTGAGGTGACTGATCTCCTGAGCCAAGACCTTTCTGTCCTCCAGCAGGTCGTTGAGGTGGCGCCGGGCCTCCTCTGTGCTGACCATCACCTCCACTTCATTGAGAAGCCACGTCTGATCACATGAATACAGTCAGAGTTAAGGCAGTGAAATCTCTCACTATCTAAACAGGATGTTTAACTTCTGGATATTTTTAAAACAATGTTCTGACCTGTTCTGTAAAAATCAGTCATGTTCTCAAAATAGAAATCAGTCAATATTTTTCAGTACAATAACTGATAATATTTTTTTTTCTTGGTCAATATGACAATGAGTTTGTAATAAGTATAGTTTATTTTTTAACATGCAGACTCATTAGAGATGCACAGCTAACTAGATTCAATTGCCAGTCTTTTCTAGTTTGTTTCCAACAATGACATTACCACAATACTCCCCAGTCTCTTGCTGCATGCGTGGATCACGAGCAGTGTTGTTGAAAACTGGATGTAAAGGTACAACCTCAAGTCAGTTTCATTCTAAGTTTTTTTTACCTTAACTCTGGCAGCAGCTCCCTCCATTCCTCTGTTCTGGGCATCCTTGCGTTTCTCTGCCACCTCACTTCTCTTCTGTAGAGCGTCTTTCAACCGTTTGTTTGCAGCTGCAGCCTGTAGGAAAAAAGAATAACTCGTTATAAGCTGCTTTAATTAGTTTACCGTTACGCTTGATCTTAACAGTTTGATATTAGGATAATATCAACAAAACCGCTTTCAGAAATGGGCCTCACCTCCTCAGTTTTACGACGCAGAACATTGGCCTGTTTCTGGAAATCCCTCTCAAGTTTAAGCAACTCGTACTGCCGTTTACGATCCTGTTTAACAGAGAGAAAACAAAGTGTAAGGTTCATGAAGCTAGAAAACCTAAATTAATAGTTTTAGATTCGAGGGGTGAATTCATATCTAAAATGTTGGTTAAAGAAAACACCCTGCAGCGTCTCAAGATCCTCACATACCTTCTCCTTCAGCTGCAGCACCTCTCTGTCCTTCTTGCTCTTCCACTGTCTGAACTTCTCAGAGTCCTCCCTCATCTGTCTCATCAGTTGAGTTCGCTGCGTCTTCATAGCCTGTGAGAACAAAAGATTTTACATTTTAACAAACAAGTTCAGTAACCTTCCTTTTATTGTTCTATATACCCATGGCCACATATATCAAAATATATAGTCGCTACTTTGTTCATGTGTAAACCAATCAACCAATCAACAACTTTGGTATGAAAACAGTCATGCAGCCGTCACCATTAAAAGAAGTCATTAACAAAGAAACCCTCTGCTTACCTGTATCTCCTGATTGAGCTTGCTAACTTTCTGGACAGAGGACTCTTTGAGTTTCAGCAGTTTGGACTGTTCAAGGAGCTTCTTCTTCATGTCGCCCAGCTGCCCTTCAAGCTCCTGCAGTCTCTTCCTCCGCTGCTCACTGAGCCTAGAAGAACGTGGTTTTTGTCAGACGAAGGAGGAAATGAATAGTGAAGGCTTATGTGATTACCGTTATGTCAAAACAAATTGACTTATTGAATATTACTACAAGCACAACCAAAGTGTTCATACTTGGCCTGGTTAGTGTCTTTCTTTGCAGACTGAAGTGCCAAAACAAGTTCTTCTTTCTCTTTCTGCAGCGAATCCACTGCAGATTGAAGAGTCTGGACATTTTTCTATAGGACAAAAAAGACTAAAACTTCAACGATGAACAAAAACATACCTGAAAATATATATAACTGTACAAAAATACTACTTTAAACTTAACCCATTTCATCTCTCGCAGAGACCGCGTTTCACCAATGTTACCACAGGGGTCACACAACACCCCTCATGTTGATTAGTCATAGTAAAGAATCTTAAAAAGAAAATATTGAACTCAGAATCTATGTGTCAGTAAGTTAAAGTAAAAAGGCCATAAGCAGTTTAAATACAATAACTTAGAGGGAAGCTTTAGATACGTCTTGAGAACAATAAAAAGTCAAATAAAATGTATCTAATAAAATAAGTGAAAATAAAAGGACTTCAAAAATGATGCAAACTCCTCTCACCTGGTGCTCTGATTGCATCGGCTCCAGCTGGTTGTCGTTCTGGCACATTTTCTTCACAAAAGCTTCCTTCAAGCTCAACACTTTGTTCAGCTCAATCAGTTCCTTGGAGAGCTGAGCCTGCCGCAGAGCATGATGGGTTGCAAAGGCCTCCGGGGAGTCCTTACCACCAGCGGCAGCAGCATCCTGTTTAATGTGTTAGAGGTAGGAAACATTTCCATTTACATTTGCTTCAGGAATAAAATAAGAGCCAAGGAGGTGTGCAAGAGAAAAAATAAGTTTCTTCAGAATGTCTGATAAACAATAAATATACTCAGTGTCATCTTCTCAATAAGAACTGAAATTATGTCTAGTCCGGTGTGACACGGCAGAATTAGCAATTTTGTAAAGAGCCTCTGATGTAAGCTGTCATCTAACGTTAACATGAAGAAGGAATATGTCAACGTACTGAGGGGGAGTCATCTGCTGAATTTTTACTGCCATTGCCAGAGACCTCAGGTCCGTCCTCTCCTGTAGCCATAGCCTCGATGGAGGCAGCGATGCCTGCACTCTCATTCTTAGGAGAATGAACAACAGACAAATTAACAACAAAAATCCCAACAGTTGTACTATCATTGTCATTAATTATATCTAAGTTAAGACGTTTGTATTCATATATGGATTGACAAAAAAAAAAAATCAACTAGAATGTCCAATACACATTTCAGCATGTCTTTAGGTGGATTATAATGAAACCTGTCCTGTGTACCTTCAGCTCCAAGATGACTTCTTGAAGGTTCTTCATCACATCAATGTTCTCCTTCAACTCTTGGTCCTCCAGTGTCTCTATCACTTTCTCAAGATCCACTGTACATCTGAAATAAAGATAAATAAAATAAGAAAAAATGAGAAAATAACATCCAACCAAATATTCTGTGTCTTGTTTAAACTTCCTCACACCCGCCCTGAAGCCCCCTGGCTTTGTAAACTTACGCTGCGTGGTGACGTAGTTGTTCCAGTTTGCTTTGCAGTTTCTCATTTGCTTGTTCTGTCTACAAAATAAAGCAAAGAAAATGTGATAAGTATGATTGATTCAAAACAATGAAATGTCAGTCATTTTTTAAAAAATCATAGGCTGTCCATATTTCACTTTACTGCTAAAATGACTTATGTTTTTCTGGCTATACATACAACCAAACACTGAATCTGAGTTTTACCATCAGCTTTCAACAATGACTCTAGAGGGAGGACTGATAAATGTTAAGGTCTGGCTCACCATAATGATCTTCTCAAACATGAAGGCAGTCTGTCCAGCTGCCTCACTCAGCTCCCTGCTCAGCTTATTGTTCTCGTCCTGCAGAGCACGGTTCCTTTCCAGAAGCTTGGTCACATTCTCCGCCGACTCTGGTCTGTAACAGGCGTGCTGTGTAACTTTTATGGCCTTTTTTAAATAGGTAACAGGTGCCTCTGGGTACACTTATCTGACACCCTGGGACATTGGGTTATTGGAAAATGTTGTGTCTTACCCTGAGAGCACTGGAGCTACTCCTCCGCGGGCATGAAGGAGCATCACCTGCAGCTCCTGGACCTAAAAAACAAAAAAAAAAAAACAGGTGTATAAATCAAACTATTTGGGACATTTATTGCTTTTTAAATGAGTAATGGTGATTATCATAAGCTTTCTGTCCCATTAATCTTTGATGTTTTTCCTAAACTGTAGTCTGTACAAAGAAAGACATCCAACATTAACTGCATTTAATTTGCAGCATTGTTACATAAGCCAAAGGCACTTTGACATCATTTTGCAAGCTCAACTGAGAACATTTCTCTCCAGTCTCTGTACCTGTTGCTTCAAACGGTTCATTTCAGCTGCCCTGGGGTCAACATTGACTATTGGTTTGTTTTTAATCTTGCGAGCTCTATCAGCATATCTCAGCGTGTTGATGGTCTCCTCCATGTTTGAGTCTGCAGGACTGACGCAGGCAATCATCAAAGTGTGGCTGTTGCCTCCCAAAGAATCTGAT
Organism: Terapon puta; assembly: GCA_028564955.1. Lineage (NCBI taxonomy): Eukaryota > Metazoa > Chordata > Actinopteri > Centrarchiformes > Terapontidae > Terapon > Terapon puta. The sequence continues at coordinate 5,817,641 of JAOXYL010000078.1, forward strand.
GAAACAAAGACACAGCAACAAACAAACAGCTCACAAAAGTGCTCGGTAAAATTATTCTGCAGTCATTTACTTGCTGCTTGTTTTGATGTCCATTAATCAGCAACGCTAATGCTTTTGAGTCAAATATATTAAAAAAAAGTAGAGCTAAACGCAGACCACGAACAATACTATTAACAGAGCAGTGGAAACCGTTTCATTTTGTGGTGACAGAAGAGATGAAAACATGAAAAATGTTCCATGACAAAATCAAAGACAGGATGGGGGAGGATGCTTACTGTAAGCTTTCATAATGTGATTTGCTCATGTTTAAAGGCCTCAAAGCAAGTTGGTATCTGATGACCACAATGTAAGTTTTGGATATCTAAAATCAAAGCTTACCTTGTAGCAGGCGGGTGAGCTTGGAGTCTCTGTAAGGAACAAAGGTGTTTTTCTTGCTTTCATCCCCCAAGGCACTGATCACATTACCCAAAGACAAAAGGCCACGATTGATGCTGATGCCTGAGGATGAAAATGAATAACATCAAAACACAAATGCTGTTATGAAGGACGCCTTACAATACAAAGAGACAACACAGAAATGTCACTACACTGTAGAGCATTGGGAGAGTAATACATTGAAGGATGACTATTTTTAAGTTAGTACATTTGAAGAAAACAATATTCAGTTTACCTTCCTTTAAACGATCTCCTTCCGCTTTGGTCTTCTTTTGCCTTTCTGAACCAGCCAGATCCACAAGGTGCAATTTTGAAACAATCGAGTCAGCTCTGAAACAACAGATCATACAAATATTCAGTTTTTCCAAGATGTTGCTTTGCTTAACCAGGGGCAATATCATGAGATATCTTTATTTTTGTACTTATGCTGCAGTTTTTAATAAAGTCTAATCAGTTTTTCCAAAACTAAACAATATCCAGTCCAGCTAGTCTCTATTGTTCTTTTCCCTCTTTCCTGATATTTATTTCTACATCATTTACATGAACACTGTATCTTTGATTCCAGTTAAGAGTCATTTATTGTAGTCCACCCTCTGGAAAACATCTAAAAACCTCCATCCATCCTCTAGGGTTTTACTGTCTAATGAGAATGAGGGCAGATAATTTATTTTAAAACTGGTTCCAGTAAATCCAAATCTGATAATAGAACTACAGCCCAAGGCAAACAACTGTTTGTACAGAGTTAATATTACATTAAAATGATTATGTCTGGAATCAGACACCAGAGAATAAACAACCATTTAAAGAGTAATTTATAATTCATACTTTGATCCACAGAGATTTGTTTCCTACAGTATCATACATCGATGCATCCTGTTTTTTTAAGTGTAGTCTATAATTTTAGGTTCCTAAACAAAGTAATCCAAAATGTACATAAGGTCAAAATGTTGTGTGTCAGTTTAAAAAAGGGACTCAAGAGATTATGAGAGAAAACATCAAACTGACTTGTCTGTCCCTCTGCGCTGCTCCAGTGTGATGGTGAAGATAGCATGAGAGCGTGAAGAAGCAGCATTCATCGCAGTGGAGCCCACGGTGCGAGCAGAGTTTCCAAGCTCCAGACAACCCACCATCTCATGGGCAGTCAATACCTGCCTCTCAGTTAGACCCACAATCTGGAAAAGTATTTTCAATGATAACACGTGCTGATTAAACTGATTAAAGCTGATAAAACCGTCATCAAGACATCGAATTAGACATGGATGCAGTTTAATGAGGATTATAATATGTATGTTCATTCTTGTAAACATGCCAGTCACTCACCTTAATGCCATCTTTAGGATCTTCTCGAATGCTGATGGAAGGTTTATCTTTAGATGGACACAGCAAGTCCAATATTTCCTCATTATAGATCTACAATCAAAGAGAAAAAACTTAACTAAATTACTTTAAAAGGCCCCTGAGCAATGTCATAACATTTGCTAGATTTTAAAGAACAAAATGAATATCTAACAAGACCACCAAAAAAAAAAAAGAAGAGGAAGGAAAATCCATGTAAACCACATGTCCACCAACCTCCAGGTAAGATACTGCCAGACAGAATTCACAGTCTGTCTTCTTCTCTCTTTCCTCAAAGATCCTTCTGATAACTCGAGGAATAACTCCAACTGAAGGATCATTTTCTTGTGCTGATGTGTACGTTCCTCCCATGGAGAAAGTCTTTCCTGATCCCGTCTGTCCATATGCAAGAACTGTGGCATGGTAGCCTACGGAAATGAACAATTTAGTGAGGATGCACGACAATTTACAACATGAGACAAAGAGATGAAGTATTTGCACAATTATTCAATATCTTAGCTAATTTCACAAAATCTTTCCAATATATTTCATGTGATTGTCATTTGTATGATGAAAATACATTCAGTCTCTATTGAAATGTTTTCTAGAAAAAGAGCAGAAGTTTTTATATTACAGATTCTACCCTGTGGCCCCAAGAGAAGGGAGTGGAGGCAAAAATACAATTTGCTCATTGAAATCAGTGAACAATGTTAAAGGATACAGCTACCTTTGAAAAGCCCATTCAATAAGGAGGACACGGCTGTATTGAAGACTTCCTCTTGTTCAGCAGTGGGGTCGAATACATAATCATATGTGAAAGCCTTTTCTGTGCCAACGATCACCTGACAATAAACAACAATTTAGCTGTTTTTACACCTAGTGTACAGTAGTTGTATTATGGACTATTACAGAGTGTTTTTAACACAAACCTGTGGCTCCCCGGGCACAAAAGTGAGACAACACTGACATCCCTCGTTGATTTCTTTGGGTACCAACGGCCGACATCGCAAGGCAACCCTCACTGGGATCACCTTATCATCTTCATTTGTCATGATGCAAGACTCCAATATAAACCTAGCAATTGAGGACAAGAGGTGGTCATAATGAAGCTTAGCAATATCAGTCCAATGATATGGTAGGGTCACAGGTCATCAAGTATCCTGAATGTTTAATAAGAGACGAAACAAAAAAAAATTAAACCGCATTGACACTTCCCGCCATGGCAGATACTAAAATACAGTTTTTCTTGAATGTTGACAAGAATGAAAAATCCTGTGAGGCAAGAATACTAAAGGTGGGTTAAAAGAAAAGAACAGATCTAAATACCATGAGTTCATGCTGAGCTTTTTTACTGTGTGATAGCAAATGGAAATTTACCCTGTTTTCTGTGTTAAAAACATTGAAAATCTGTTGCCATTTTAATTAATCACACTGAATTAGTGAACTTGTGTTCTATACATTAGTATGGCACATAATCATTATTTGGACACCAATAAAGTGTAATAATATCTCATTACTTGGACTTAAAAACAACACCAACCTATTGTGTGCATGTGTGTGTGACAGTAGCTGTTTATAGTTAAAGCTGGACAATCAATGACTTTGTGCATTGAATGCAACATAAACAGACTAGTGACCAATAAGTACATCAGTGAAATGAAAGAAAAACTCTGAAATGACAACATGCTATTACAATTATTATGGTAATGGTGTAACATCAGCATCTACAAAAATAGGCAACTGTTTCCACACTGAATAAAACACTTTTAATTGTTTAAACTGACAGAAACACCTTCGGTTTTGAATATGAAAGTGTCCCCATGTCTCAGTGAAACAAATGGCGTGTTGTCATTGTGTCCCATGCGTTGATCGATTATTGATCTGCGGATGACATCCTGACCTGCAGCTCAGCACAGATACTTGAAGAGTGAGCTGTGCAGTGAGAGATGAATGACATGTAAATCTACTTTTAAATTGGATTATATATTTAACTTTACATAGGTTACTCAGTCGACCTGTGTACTGCTGACATTAGATTTAACGATATCGTTTACCGCAACGACGAGACGACAGAAAACCCCTAACTTCGTGGTTAGCTGTCATTACGGTGAGTTTTCATTATTTTTATGACAGGTCGATGGTGATTCTCCAGTTTTCCGTTAACAAGCTAGCTGCAGTCATTAGCGAGACGTTGACATTAACTTTACCTTTCCCGTTTCCTCCGATGTTTAAATGTCACGAACACCGCATTCACCGGCCGTGGCTGACAGGGGTTAGCTCTAATAAATGCTAAACTCTTAATAAAACCCTACTTGTTGCGGTTAACTCGGTTAACTTTTGTCCCGTGGCCGAGTACTTACAGCGGTGTGAAAGCTGAATGTTGTTGCTGCCCGCCACTTTCAAACGGCCAGCTCCGCCTACCATTTCTTCTTCGACGCACAAATTAATGTCAGCGCACCGCGGCGCCGCCACTGACCTCTACAGGATAAAAGGGGAAGCACAGTATGTGTGTACAAGCCCTCAGCAAAGATTGACACGCTCATTCCTGCCTGAACCTTATTCTCTCAGCTTGACCATCGTACTCATGAGACACACATCCCCTTTTAGTTATTTGCTACATATTTCCCGTCCCTCTGCTCATTCACATATTGGCAACAACTCCTGAGTTTCTTCCACAGTAAATGTTATTTTCTGTGCATTCAGAATACTGGATATATTTCAAATATGGGTTCAGTAAATGAATTAATCGAGACTTAGATGCTCAATCTCAATGAGGTTTTGTCCCTTCTGACTGCCAATACAAATCTTCCAGCCTGTATATGAGTCAGCATTCAAACATTCTCCCCAGTGAGCAGAGCACACATCCGATCATGTGTCTTTGTACGGCTGCGAGAGTGATCAAGCATTAGTGTATACTACGAACAGAATGAATAACCAAATGGATGTAGGTGTTGAGGTCTTGTTTGAATACATCTCATAAATTCTCTACTGTGACCTGAAAGCTGCATTCACCTTCTTACAGCTGCCACTATTTCTGTTCTCTCTGTTACTGGCAATGAGGGCAATCAGAAAATAAGTCTCAGTTTATGACCAACATCATTCCAAAACCAAACCCAGGGTGTGAGGCAAAGTGAGGAGAGTGAGCACAGAAACCACGCTGCCCAGGCAACAGCATGTGACTCAGTAATTGTGTGAGACAGATATGCCAAGTTGAGGAATAAAAAGCGCAGGAGATATATTGTTTTCACTTCAAGATGAGTGCAGAGAGAGGAGGAAGATACGGCAGAAGGCAAGCTGAGTGGGTGACATGACATCCCTCTTGATGAGATGAGTTTTCAGCCGACAATGGAGAAAAGGGGGGGGAGTGACGCTTCTGTTCTGGCTGGAAGAGAAAGGTCATTACACTGGGAGCCAGAGGGGAAAACAGCTGAGTCCAGATAAAATGATGACAAGGTTTCTGCAGGGATGAGAGAGCTAAGCAGGCTATATAGTGCCAGAAGTTAGAGCGTGGACTCGTGCTGCATTTGTGAGTGAATATTTTCAGAAATTCCTCCAAGAATATTTCCGCCGTGTCGAGCAAGGTGACACCAAAATGATTCTCCTGCGTCCGAATTTTGGATGGATTCATTATTAGAACGGAGAAACAAGCCGTCACAGTTCTGCTGTAAAAGGGCCATATATGTAATCCATGACCTTTATCAACCTTGTGACCACTGGGAAGGGTAACTACCCTGATAGAGCTTATCCTCTCCAAGACAGATGTCTGGCTCTGCCTCCGCCCCTCCTATGACAGATGCTGCTGAGCCCCCCCACTCAACATACAAACAATGAAGTCCAGTTTTCACAGTATAAATGAATTAGCCATTAGAGTGCATATGCATGAGAAGTAATACCCTACATCGTGTTGGCAAATGTTGTGATAGAACATTTGTATAAGTATTGTATTGATTATTCATCATCCATTGCAGAGTAGTTGAAAACATGGAAATAATGATACACGACTTGGGGGGGATTCAGAGTGCCTTGGATCTGCAAAACATGAGATTGCCCAACAGTAAGTGATTGTTCTGACATCCAGAAATCTCAGCAGGAGATTGGAGGATTAATCATTGGGTTGGTGATATTGATCAATCCCCTGCTGATGCACCAGACATTATGTGGAGCAGGGAGGTAAAAATATCTGTTTTATTCCCTTAAGTCTTATTCAATACATAATTCAAGCTGGGTTGAAGTGAACATGTTATTGTATATTTTCTGACTTTTTGAGGCACCTGTGAAGTTTCACAGGACTTTGTGTTTATTTGAATACTCATTAGTATGGCTCACTCTCGGCTACTGAGCACAAAGTCTCAGAGGCGGGCGAGTCCTGCCGCTGCGGGAAATTCCACCACAAGGCCTAATAACAACATGCCAGATTGTGTCTGCTCCCAATAATAGAACAGACAGTGAATGAATGGAACAAACCAGCCCATTCTCTCCATGCATATTCACCAAGTGATGAGTGTGCATGTGAGGATGTTTCTTAAATGGGATGATTACAATGCCAGCAGTCCGTTGGTTTTACTTAAAGCCACACTGACGTTGAACAGCAGTGCCCACTCTTATACTGTAGCTGGAATGGACGGAAATTCGGCCTGCTTCCCTCTTTCCTGTTGTAGTTTCCAAAGATAATCTTCATTGGGTGGATTGCATTGCAGTGACATCACCCGTGCCTAAAATCCAATGATTGCATCAATGGGGTTTTGAAAAGGATATGCTTCTTAGCTGTGCTAAGCCATGTGTACATACTAACTTTATGCTCTGTTAGGCTAAATGTTCTGTAATGGGGTTTTCCTGTTGGTGCAGAAAATGTAATGTATCATCAATAGAATGGAAATCAAAGTAGCTAAAGAGATATTAAGTCTGCTGAGCATCAGCTAATCAGAGGCAATTTGTGTGTCTTGCTGGAGAACTTTATCAGTAAAATACTTGCAAGATTACATCATTTATTGCTCACTTTCCATCAGAACTAACTAATCTCCAGCCTTCATGACTTTACAGTGTCGAATGAGACCACAAAGTTATCATGTCGCATCATATCATGCTACCATGACTGAGGACATTTTCCACATTATTCTGTTGATTTATAATCTGAGGATGCCAGCCTTGGCTGTTTCTATTATCATAAAATGAATAAATGGGGATATTTTATAGTCACTATCTTAGTTTACGTTTTACAGTTTAAATTATCTCCAAACAACCTTCACAGATAAGGAAAGGCATATGAGTGTTGACCCCTACAGCATTTACATTAATACTGCTGAGCAGTGAAATGGAAAATATGTGGTGCAATGATTTTCAAGGGCTTTGCTGTCATTTCTTTAGAAATGTTGGATGAGCACTTGTATTGTTTCCATATGAACCACATGTTCTCTAGATTCATTATTCATGAAAGCTGAAAAGAAAATATGGTAGAGTGGAGTTATTAAACAATGGTTACTGCGAAACCTTTGCCTAAGCTAAAGATAAATACATACTTAAGTCTGCAAAGGAGGCTTGTTGCAGGGCAAATGCTCTGTCAATATCCAGAGGAGGCAGCAGTAATTAGTTATACATTTTAAAAGACTTCAAGCCTTATGCTGAGTCAGTCATGAGGCACTTTATGGGAGGAGTATCTGTGGGTAACTGCACTGGCCCAGATGATAAACTCATGTGTATCTGGACTTGACAGCAAATGTGGGTAAAGACAAAGCAAATGGACGCTGAATGCACATTAACATCAAGATACGCTTAATATAGGCACAAGCACTTTGTCGGCACTGCAATACTGCAGACGTTTACTTTCATTAGCACCGGTCCTGTTATGAGAATCAACCCCCACAGAGAAAGCAAATAGCACTGAGGATATTACAGGATACACTAAACATTATCACACTCACACTGTTCTTTTCTGTCAGACAGAGAGCACCTTCCTCTGAGATTATTAACACTGAGAGCTTTGAAGTCATGTGATTGTTTTTCTCAACTATATCTTGGCCAAATCTTATTTCTTCTTCCAAAAGATGCAGCTTTGCCTGAGTATTTTGGGACAATAAACCTTGAGAAGGGATGGCTTATAATCAAATATATCTCTTCTGACAAATTTCCCATAAATTCAAATGAAAAAAATCCATATGGAAGAATAAATGTCAAACTTATTTGTGCCATGAATCTTTATTACAAGAGCCATCTGTTTCCAGACTGACTTCAGTAGTGAGATTTACACACAGAGCTTCAAATGTAGTTAGACCAAAGTGAATGTATGTATCTGATTTCAAAAATGTTGAAAGCATGGGAGGGGAGCAAACACTCCCTCAAATGAATTGCATAATCTTGTGTGTCTAAATGTTTTATTTAGCATTCAGAGATCAGGATCTCCTGCAGCCCCCTGCCACCCACCCGGGCGATATTTCACTCCGTCAGGCATACTGTGCCTTCGCTGCCCAGCATTGTGAGTCAGTGTACGGTCATCATCAGATGACCATGTATATTAATCACTGACATTTACACTCCAGTGGCCACTGTTCTCTTTACCAATAAGTGTATTTCTGACGAAATTGCTATGAGTGCTGTAGGTTGGGCTGCAGTCATTTGAGACAGGATTCATGTTCATTCACTGTTTCAGGGTCTCTGGACACTGACATGCATGACGAACGAAACTTTATATTAGCCCTTCAAAATAAAAGCAATGGCACATTAGCATAATCTGTGTAACCTTTATTTTAACCCAAAGACACACGCTTCGAGGATTCATCATCTCAGTGAATGGCACAGACACTGACAACGTTAACGCCTTCCACGTCGTTGATACTGAAGTATAACATGTAATGAACAGGCCCAGACTGAAGGACCACTGTGTGCCTTTTATAGCTGAGGATACCGATACTTTTCCATGCACGCACGCAGGCACGCACGCAGAGGCGCGTTTGAGCGTCGAGAGCGCGCATGCTTCACGGCGCCGTGCATTTCTCGTGAATTGCAAATGTGATACCCCCAGAAGCTACGCATAATGTGCAGCAACTGGGCGCAACACATTCCCTGAATCCGGTTCCGGAGTGCCGACGACACCGATGCCTGTGCCCACAGAGCGATCACAGGGTTTTTTACCCGAACAGCACTGAATGGTAGCAGCTGAGAGACGGGGGTGCGGAGCGAGGGCTGCCCGAACCCGGAGGATTTCTCACGGCTCACGGACCGGAACCATCTCCTATATGTATCCCCATAAGCGGATGACAACCTCCAAACAAAGCTGTACTGAAAACTTTCAGCTCTACGTCTGACGCGGGGGTGTTATTGAGATTTTTCTCCTCTCTTTAAAAAAAAAAGAAAGGAAAAAAAATAGAAGCAGGTCCAAGAGCAGACATGATGCAGGTGCAAACTGTGGGCTAACGTTACTGAAATGACTTGCTCGGCGCTGACGCGTTTCATTGTGCCATGCCAACCCTGCTGCGCTGTCAGATGCCATTTTCCTCTGCGTTATCCCGGCGTCTGGGATCCCTAACACTCTGGGCCTGTTGTGTAATTAGAAGTTCGTGAGGCGAGCAGCAGAACCGGCTGGTGCAATGAGGGGCTACGCTGTCCGAGGCACCGTGCGCAGTTCGTGCTGAAAGCTTATGGGTCCTGCGTACTCGAGCTCCCGGCTTCCACTCGGAGAGGTGTGCTGCGGGGCTACGGCGCACCGGCTGTCGGCTTCACATCTGGACCGCCTGGCTGCTGTCATCTGCGGCCTGCTCGCACCGTGCACCCCCTGAACTTGTGTGTTTTGCTGGGGGGGTGGGAGGCGGCGGTGGTGGTGG